>JAYESA010000005.1:105371481-105893981 GCA_036927795.1 Iris macrosiphon
AATACATATACATTAGATATTACATACATACATACATACATTATATATATATATACATATATATATATATATATATATATATATATATATATATATTATATATATATATATAAAGAAGGAGGGAGAGGGGAGAATACTTACTGTGGTAGTCAGGGCTTGCTGGCCGGAAGATGGCTGGAGGGATGAAGAGCAGAGGCGGAGGAGGTAATGGTCGGGGACAGTGGGGAGTTGGAGCTTGGCCGGGGTTCAGCTGATGGTTGGCCGCCGGAGTGTGGACGGAAGGGAGTAGTAGTGGTGATGATGGTAGTTGATGATGGTGGAGATGGTGATAATGGTGGTGGTGTTGGGAGGTTGCAGCCGGAGTGGGGAGTTATCCGGCGGGAGAGGAAGAGCAGAGGGAGGGCTGGTGGAGTAGTGAAGGGGAGCAGCCAGCGGGTTGGCCGCCGGGGCTGAGCAACGACAGGAAGTCGGGGTAGGGGACTCGTGAGGGGGCCGCCGGAGTGCAGGGGTGAGGGGGTTGGCCGGACAGGCCGGGGAGGATGAGCAGGCTGGGTTGTCGAGCAGCAGGGGGGCCGGAGCACTGGCTGACCGGAGCAGCAGGGTGGGGCTGCGGGGCTCGGCCGCCGGAGGGTTGAGCAGCGGGGAACTGCTGCCAGCAGACCGTCGGAGTACAGAGGGAGGGGCTCGGGTGAACAGTATTCCCCCCTTCCTTCTCTTTTGAATTTTGAAATCAAAGTAAAAGAAGAAGAAGAAGAAGAAGAAGAAGAAGAAGAAAGGAAAGAGAAGAAAAAAGGAAGAAGGAATTGGAATGTAGCCTACGGTTGGTTGAGGGGGATGGGGCTTGTGAGATGAGGCCTACCTAGGTTTTCTAGGGATTAGGGTTTGATGGGACATGACATTAAATAGGGAGAGAGGGTGTGTGAAATCAAGGGTTAGGATTGGCCCATTAAATGTGTGGTCCAGATTGGTCATAAGGTTTCTTCATGTGGGGATGAGGGTGATGATTAAAAATATTAGGGATTCCTCATTGGTTTGAACAAATTGGTGTTAACACCAAAAATACAAATTTGCAAATTAGCCCCCTCAAATTTGGGTATTTGCACAGACACATAAAATAACAAAAATTTGGCGGGCGATTCGGTGTCTGGTGTTTTGTAGGGTCAGGGGGCGCTGTAAGTTCGGTGTGGGCTCAATTAACAGGGCACTGGAATTAAATTGGGATTTTCAGAATCGGTTAAAATAGTATCCTCAATTTAATTAGAAATAAATGCAAGTTGTGTTCTAAAATTAATTAGGAGTATATGGGGCCAAAATCAGGTCAGGTCATCAATACCAATAATGAAGTAGACTCAGAACAGGATATTACCCTAATTTGGGCCGCACGAAAAAATAGGTCAAGATTGTCTCCAATTTCGATTGGAACGCACAACGATACAAAAATAGAAATTTATTAAATAACGTCCGCGACAATTTTTGTGCGGCTAGAAAAATGCACAGAGAGCATAATTATGAGTTGCAAAAATAGCAGAATGGAAGGCGGGCATGTCTAGGGCAAGATTGTGAAATTTGTTGGAAGATAAAAGTCAGGATAGTGCTCCAAATATCGAAGCAAAGGCAATGCGCAATAATTAATTAAAATACGGTAGTTAATTACAATCTCCAATAAATAAATTCTAGATAAAATAATTAAATACAGAATTCTATAATTCCGACAGGTGTTCATCTACTGGCTTCTAGGTCAAGTCTGCTAGCTCAAAATAAATGAACACTGTATATAATACTATATTTAATTACACATCACATAATTATTTAAATTAAATATACTGTCATGCAATTACTTAATTGTAATTACCATAATATTAAATATTATTAAAAGTCAAAAATATCCCTGTTTTTGGAACGTGGTAGTGACAAGTCTATCCTCCTTAAAAGAATTTTGTTCTCGAAATTTAAAATCCTCAAAGTAGCGTTTATTCATACACATTATTACTTTCCCTCAAGGTTTAAATTCATCAACCACGAAATCAGTTAATAATCCACAATGTCCTCTCACAAATTTTTTTTTTTCAAAAATTCTGAATTATTTGCATTCCTGGAAAAATCCTCGAAATAGAATCAAAGTCCATTTTTATCAAAAATTTCCTGAAATTTTTTAGTTAATAATTCAATACTCGTAATTTAATATCCACTCCTCAAATTTGATTTTAATCAATGCACATATATAAAATGAAATCTCGTCCCCAAGGTTGAATTCAAACTTTAATCCCTTAAAAAAAATTTATTCCTTGATTTCCTCTTTCCTCAAAATACTCAACAATGCGATACTTAAGGATTCTCCAAATGCAACATCCAAATATAACATTTTAAAATTCATAACTTGCAATCCAATAATTTAATGACAATCTCCTTAATTTCCTCAAATTCTAATGATAACCTCAATTATATCATATCCTTCCTGGAATTAATACATCATAAATTATGCCATGTTAAATTTCTTAATCCTCTATTTAAATCAATGTTTATCCTCTAATTTTAATCATCTTGTCTCTCTTGTCAAGTCATAACTCTTTCATGAATTTTCGTCATGGTTAAACCCCGATAATCATGGTATAAGAAAAATCTTCCTACAATCATACAACATGCAACCTAAGGGGATATGTACGGTCATGGTATCTTTGTCATGGTATTGCAGTCTCTGTATCAGGGTGCTACAAACTACATTCTAATAAGAAAATCATGCATACAAGCTACGGTACTAAGGAATCAATCAATCAATCAAGTAGAGAGGGACAGAGGGAAGGAAAGAACAGAATCTGCTAACACATTACCTGTAGTATCGGTCTCCTCGACCGTCATGGTAAATGCCCCACCCTGCTGGGGTGGTTCCCTTTGCGGGTGCTGAGCAATATACGGTTCCACAGGTAGCCTAACTGGATCTCTATAATCTGGAGCTACGCGCTGGCCGGGAAGATAAGGGGCTAGAAGACAATCCCTTACTCAATGTCCCGCAGCACCGCAGTACAAACAAAGTCCTAGTCTCATTCTACAGCTCTCCCAAAGGTGACCTGGCTTTTTACAGAAATGACAGGTCTGCTGTGTCTCTCTCGGAGGCTGTTGCTGATTCTGCTGAACACGGACTGGTGCCTGGTACTGCTGTTGATACTGATACGCCCATGGATATTGCTGGATATGAACTGGTGCTAGGTACTACGGTGGATGCTAAAATATCCATGGTTGTTGCTGAATATAAAATGGTACTTGGTACTGCTGTTGGTGCTGAATACGGGGATGCTTGGCTGGTCCTGGGCTACCATTCGTATCTCCAAAAGTATTGTGACTCCTCTTAGGCCTGAGATCCAGATCCTCTTCTGCAATCTGAGCATCCATCAAGATAGCCTCAAAGGTAGCGGCACGACGACCAGAAGTGCGTGACCTAATCTCTCTCGTCAGTCCCTTTCTAAATTTTTGGGCTCGATCTCCTGGGTCCCGAATCATAGACGATGCAAAATGGCTCAATCTACAAAATTCTGCAGCGTACTCGTCGACCGACATGTTTCCTTGAACTAAGTCATGAAACTGACTTTCCAAGGTTCCCAATGCCACGTCGGGAAAGAACTTCTCCTTGAAGAGTTCCTTGAAGGTCTCCCAAGTAAGTCCTTGCGCAGTAATTCTCGGCTCTGTGCGATACCACGTGAGTGCGATATCGAACATCTGACTGCCAGCGGCTTCTATCTGCAAGTTCTCCGGAATCTGGGTCAATCGCAGGCTCCTCTCTATATCCTCTAGCCAGTCGTCAGCGTAGAGTATCCCTTCGGTGCCTTTGAACTCTCGAGGCATCATCCTTTTGAAGTCCACTATAGTGCCTAATCTCTGTTGCTGCTGGCCAGGAAACTGCTGGTACTGTGCTAATCTCTCCAAAGCTTGGAGAGTCACCTGATGAGCATTCTTCATGCTCTCTCTCATCAGCTCGGTTTGTGCCTGGTGCGCTTCTGTTTGCACCCTCTGAGCCTCAGCTTGAACTCGCTGAGCATCTGCCGTCACTCTCTGGGCATCTACTATGCCCTGGATCAAGGTAAACATCTGTGTCCCGTCAATGGGCAAACCTCCGGGAATCGAAGTCGGTGGAGGTGGGAGGTTGTCCGTCACAGCTGCGGCTATCCTCTGAACAGGTGGGGGAGGAGGATCCCCGAAAAGTGCAGACACTCCTACATGCATCGGAGATATAGGAGGAACTACTGCTGTCTGTCCCTCGGGTGGAGAGGTGGCAGACCCCTCTAAAGCTGATGTTCCCGCTCTCATAGACCGTGTCTGCGGCGACATCCTGAAGACAGATCCCAAAGAGTCAATTTAGGCAAAAATGCGATATCATCAAGGAAGGACAGTACAGTTCTAAAGAAGCAACATTCAAGATAAAAGATTGGGAATAAATATTCCTAGTTGTGATTTTACAGGTCAATGATGCATCCAAGGTTTGATACCTCTATCCCTCTAAGGTACCATAGTTCTACTAGAAACATACTCACTGCTAGCTTCCTTACCTACTACAACCGTTGATACTAGTTATTCTTATCACTCAAGTGCATATCAAATACAACACACCATACTAAGTACTGCTCTTTCTAATACAACCCTAGATGGACGCCCAAGTCAGTTGGCAGTGAGATCTCAATCATGCTCAAGTCAACAGATCCTTACACATGCATCCCATCTACTTATATACTAATATATCTCTTCCACTATAAGATTTTTATCCTCAAAATAAACTCCTCAAAATAACTCCTCGAATAAATTTTAAAGTAAAATGCATATACTTTCCTCAAGATCAATTATCTAAATACTGGAGTGAAAAACTTAATCATAAAAAATCCTTACAGACTTGTCTAGGTTCATTGAATCGAATCTGAATCCTCAAAAATAAAATTTTAATAACATAATATCTCAACTTCTCAAAATTTAAAAATGCAATTCATTTTTAATCTTCAAATTATAATTTAAATCCATATCTAGTAGTCCAAGAGCCCTAGTGTCATCTTTTCTCACTGTCCTCATCGACATGCGTCATCAGATAATACCATAAATCAGTCTGTAAATTTATCTTGATATGAAATCAACCCTACAATGAAACCAAAATCCTAATTTAATACCTGATCAACAATCAACAAGTGAGAATGGATGGAATAAGGGAATGATTTTAAATTGGAAATTATAACAAGATTCTCAGGGGTCATCCCAGGAATCTCTCAAGGAATTGTGATTGAGTTTTCACTCTCGTCCTAGTATCCTATGTCCTAGATCCTATCGTAGGCACGCAGTAGTATAACAAAGATGCCACACTACTATGACATTGCATAACTCGCGAAGTCAGACCTGCATAGGCCACCACTAAAAACGTGTCACGACCCGCACCCGGAATTGGGGCACGAGTACGCGAGTACGTCCAGCCTACGCCGCAATATCGGCGGTAGAACGCTGTCGAGATCTTGATACTATTTAGCCAATCTCACACAAGCATCCAATCTCCATAAAGAGGTACGGATGACACAAATAAGATGAACACATACTCAATCACAGGATTACAGCACGATAAGATAGCGAACAAAAATTAAATACAACACAAGTCTAATGTAAAAAATCAAACTCAACAATATCCAAGTCTCATCAAAAAATGCCGGAGACAAATCTGGTACCAAATAGTCTGCTAAAAGAACTAACTAGAAGATTAGTGATTCCGGCTAGACCTCCTGGAATCACAACTAAACTATCAAGCCCAAGTTGCAGCTACTCACCATATGGTCCATAAAGTGTCGGACACTGATCCTCTAAGGCATAGTCTGGAAAAATATTTCTAGTCAGGAAGGAGCAAAGTACAAATCTCAAATAACAGTTCCATTTAATTGATAAGGACTATAAAGTAATAAACATGTGATGCTAGCTACTGAGAAGACAGTAAAATAAATATAATAGCAATTAAAGAGAGACAGGCAATGTAAAGAGACAGGCAATAGGCAATATGATACAGTCAGTGCATGTATGAAAATGAAAAGAACAAGGAGCAGTATCATATACGGGTGATGTAGTATATGATTTAAATAGAGAACTGTAATCTATTCTAAGTGTTTGAAATAGTAGTTTCAAAATGTGATCCGCTTGGGAACATGTACGATAGCTATAGGGCCTGGCTAATCATGAGTGAAGAGCATGATTAACACTTACATTGTTCTATATTGTATAAAGGGTATGATCATATTTCTTACTAACTACTTCCCCGCCCCCAACTAGTAATGTGGATCCAACCATGACACGTCACGATACACGAGCAAGTCCAATCTATCATGTACGATGTCTAATATACATGTCGTGTACAATGTCAATACGATAATCAATGTAACATCTCATGACTGCAGATCCAAGCTATACTAGTCCGTGTAGCACAGTGTCAAGGATTCAGATGTAACATTTCATGATTATTGAACTTATAGAAATTATCAAGGAATTAGAAATTATCAGAGAATGTACTTGCCTTGGGTCCTTAGCTTGTAATTATTGATGTCCTGTCCCAGAATATCCCCTGGGTGAAGCAACAGTCCTAAAAACATATCATAATAACACTTGTATCAGGTGCTACCCTAACACACAGTCTATAAACACTGGCCTCAGGGCCATGTCAGGCAGGGCACTAGTCAACTAGGGTCATCTAGTAGGGATACATATATACATATTATACTATACCAATTGAACAATAAAGATATATATATATTTTTATACCAAAATAGTACGTATACTATTACATTTTATATACCAAAATACGTATATATCATATATGTGCAAAAGTACATTTTTAGAATATACATATATATATTATCAACATCATTCTTAACATACTAATATTAATTCACCAAATTAATTTTATACCATATAAAAATACCCAATATACATACATATACATATACATTAATTAAATACATATTTATACAATTAATTATACATACTTAATTATACAATTTATTTAAATACATACTATACTCATACAATTAAATAAAAATAAACAATATACATATTCATATTTTAAATACATACATTACCAATTTATTTATATACTATACATATATGCGTATTAAACATTAATTAAATAAATAATATACATATACATATATGAATTTATACTCATACGTATATACATATATTTCTACACATTAATTATATACATACAAATACATATACATTAGATACTTACATACATACATACATTATATATATATATATATATATATATATATATATATATATATATATATATATATATATATAGAAGGAGGGAGAGGGGAGAATACTTACTGTGGTGGTCGGGGCTTGCTGGCCGGAAGATGGCCGGAGGGATGAAGAGCAGAGGCGGAGGAGGTGATGGTCGGGGACAGTGGGGAGTTGGAGCTTGGCCGGGGTTCAGCTGATGGTTGGCCGCCGGAGTGTGGACGGAAGGGAGTAGTAGTGGTGATGATGGTAGTTGATGATGGTGGAGATGGTGATAATGGTGGTGGTGTTGGGAGGTTGCAGCCGGAGTGGGGAGTTGTCCGGCGGGAGAGGAAGAGCAGAGGGAGGGCTGGTGGAGTAGTGAAGGGGAGCAGCCAGCGGGTTGGCCGCCGGGGCTGAGCAACGGCAGGAAGTCGGGGTAGGGGACTCGTGAGGGGGCCGCCGGAGTGCAGGGGTGAGGGGGTTGGCCTGACAGGCCGGGGAGGATGAGCAGGCTGGGTTGTCGACCAGCAGGGGGGCCGGAGCATTGGCTTACCGGAGCAGCAGGGTGGGGCTGCGGGGCTCGGCCGCCGGAGGGCTGAGCAGCGGGGAGCTGCTGCCAGCGGACCGCCGGAGTACAGAGGGAGGGGCTCGGGTGAACAGTATTCCCCCCTTCCTTCTCTTTTGAATTTTGAAATCAAAGTAAAAGAAGAAGAAGAAGAAGAAGAAGAAGAAGAAGAAGAAAGGAAGAAGGAATTGGAATGTAGCCTACGGTTGGTTGAGGGGGATGGGGCTTGTGAGATGAGGCCTACCTAGGTTTTCTAGGGATTAGGGTTTGATGGGACATGACATTAAATAGGGAGAGAGGGTGTGTGAAATCAAGGGTTAGGATTGGCCCATTAAATGTGTGGTCCAGATTGGTCATGAGGTTTCTTCATGTGGGGATGAGGGTGATGATTAAAAATATTAGGGATTCCTCATTGGTTTGAACAAATTGGTGTTGACACCAAAAATGCAAATTTACAAATTAGCCCCCTTAAATTTGGGTATTTGCACAGAAACATAAAATGACAAAAATTTGGCGGGCGATTCGGTGTCTGGTGTTTTGTAGGGTCAGGGGGCGCTGTAAGTTCGGTGTGGGCTCAATTAGCAGGGCACTGGAATTAAATTGGGATTTTCAGAATCGGTTAAAATAGTATCCTCAATTTAATTAGAAATAAATACAAGTTGTGTTCTAAAATTAATTAGGAGTACATGGGGCCAAAATCAGGTCAGGTCATCAATATCAATAATGAAGTAGACTCAGAACAGGATATTACCCTAATTTGGGCCGCACGAAAAAATAGGTCAAGATTGTCTCCAATTTCGATTGGAACGCACAATGATACAAAAATAGAAATTTATTAATAACGTCCGCGACAATTTTTGTGCGGCTAGAAAAATACACAGAGAGCATAATTATGAGTTACAAAAATAGCAGAATGGAAGGCGGGCATGTCTAGGGCAAGATTGTGAAATTTGTTGGAAGACAAAAGTCAGGATAGCGCTCCAAATATCGAAGCAAAGGCAATGCGCAATAATTAATTAAAATACGGTAGTTAATTATAATCTCCAATAAATAAATTCTAGATAAAATAATTAAATACAGAATTCTATAATTCTGACAGGTGTTCATCTACTGGCTTCTAGGTCAAGTCTGCTAGCTCAAAATAAATGAACACTGTATATAATACTATATTTAATTACACATCACATAATTATTTAAATTAAATATACTGTCATGCAATTACTTAATTGTAATTACCATAATATTAAATATTATTAAAAGTCTAAAATATCCCTATTTTTGGAACGTGGTAGTGACACTTTAGAACCCCGTTTAACCTTGCTTTTCGTAATAGGTCTTTGTGACGCCAGTCCGGATCTCGATCCTCACCAGTTGCTCAGGACGTCAGGCGAGTACCTACCTCTAATTATTTTCATTTCTTGATAGCGTATATATTACCTGTTCTAGATCTGTAATACTTGATTCTGACACATTGTTTTACGAACTGGTACTAGTTGGATCCCGTCATGAGATATTATCACCCTTACCGTGTTCAGCGAGTACTCTATCACGTGTAGTTCATCATATGCTTCGGGTATTGATTCTCATGTGCTTCATGTGCATCGTGTGCTCTCACCTTCATGTGCATGAGTTATTTATCATGTACGTAGCGTGTCATGATTGGATCCAAGAGTATTAGTGGGGGAGGGAAGTATAAGTTGGTTATGTGATCAAATCCAAATAGTATTCATGTGTATATGGCGTGCTATCGTAGGCACCCAAAAATAAAACCTTTACTCTTGAAATAATATGTAGTAATGAGAGTAAGGATCGTTCCCACGGAGAGTAATTAGTTAATCTTTATGCTATGTGAAATAGGATGGAGGGAGAGAGTTTTGGATCAAAGCAAATAAAAAAGAGCTAAAAATAATTAAAGTATTAAAATTATCAAAGGAAAAAAATGTTGGTCTCAGTCAACATCCACCATTGGAATCTTAAAATTGATCATTGATGCAAACATAAATTATCATACTTTAAATATTCACCGTTGGAAGTATTTCCTATCTCTCTTAGGCTTAGATAATTAGAAACAATCGATCTAATTATCTTTAATTACTAAATAATCTAAGACAAGCGCTGAAGATTTAATCTAGTAATTTCTTAAAGAACAAAGAGATCGATGAAGCAAAATAACACAAGCACAAGCGGTTGAATTTAATTTTATCAAAAGTTTTTCTCCTAAGATCTAATAAAATAAAGCAGTTTATTAAATCTTGGTTGCTTCATAAATTAGAAAAATCAAACAATTACGAATTTGATATCTAATTTAGCAGTAGATCGAGATGGATAATAGACTAGTAGGCCTCCTAGTAATTAGACAAAACAATCATGAAAGTAGGCATAGAAAAATATTCAATACTCAAAGCATAAATCAAACATATAAAATAATTTAGATATCACAATTTTATTGATTCCAAGGCTTCTGTTTCCTTCGACCAACAAGACTTTTAGCTCCGCACTTTCATGAAAACTTCAAAAGAATATTGGAGAAGAGGAAGAAGAGTTGTGTGTTGTTCTTTATTTTTTCCTGATCTCTATCCCTTTTATAGACTCTAAATAAGTGTTTGAAGATCATAATATCTTTCCACAAATCCTCTAATAGTTACAACAACCCAAACAATAAAATAAAATCTTTGAATAAGTTGGGAAATGGTTATTTCAGCTCCACTTTTTGTGCATAGCATAGTTGACTCAATCTTCAAGCGTGATTTGGTCCATGATGCAACCAAAATATCGGAAAACTCAAAACATCAAAATTGTGACTCTATCACTTAGCTTTCCGAATCAATTTTGATAAGCTTAATTGGACTTCGGATGAGCAAGTTATGACCATTTTGCTACAAGGTGTCAGAACTGTCCAAAATTGATAATTAGCTCCATTTTGCTTTTAGTGACTCCAATTGCATCCTAGATCAAAATATAAAACTAATGAGTATCTTTAGACATTAAATGAGCATAAAGGAGTATATATTAAGGAATAAAAATATAATATTTTATGTTCTCATCAAATACCCCCACGCTTAACCTTTGCTCGTCCTCGGACGAAACTCTAATTTATTTTTTTCAAAAAGAAATCAAGGTTGCAATATCATAAATAAAAAAATAATCAAGCTCTTCAAAACTCATAACATATCATGAACATATATTCTTAGACAACTTCTAATTATTTAGTAGGTATTTTTACTTGAAAATGGAGTAAACTAAATAGGTAGATCCTCACGGGAATAAACACTCAACTCTCATGTGTTTGAAGGTATATATTTCACTCAAATTCATTCCAGAAGAAATGATCTACCATAAGCTTGCATATTTTCTCATTATCCACCACTTGGATCACATGCATAACATAAATCATAAGGACTTTTTATGGGTTGTAACATGGCTTAGGATTAAGGTGGAATATATTTGGGAGTGTAGCTCAAAAGCCATCAAAACTAGTGGAGCAAAAATGAATCAACTCAATTTCAATATAAAACATGTAAAATCAATCACTCTATTTTGCAACATCTTCAATTTGGCTTTTAAAGCATTTAAACAATGTAAAACAACTTCTATCCTTATTTTTTTTCTTTTTTTTCTTTTTTCTTCTTTTTTCTCTTTTTTTTTATTTTTTTTAACAATAATGGAACTTAGGAAATTTGAGGATAAAAATATGTTCCATTTTGTGGGTTGTAACCAAACCACAAATTTAGACACCCCCACTCTTATTTTTTTATACACCCATACATATCATAATGATCAACAATGCTCCAATAGCTTTGCGACTTGGATAAAGGTATAAATATTATTGGTTGAAAGCTTGTAATGTGGGTATACCAAGAAAAAGGCAATAAAGCTCAAAGGGGTTCAACAAAAAGAAAATTAATTACAAGGTGGGCTATTTGGCTTATGTAACGCATAACAAAGATGACCTTAATCATGTTCATGCATGCATGTGTCAATGTGACCTCGAAGAGAATCAAGGCAAGTTCTAGAGAAACAAATTAGTGGAAGAATATCTCTCACGAAAGAATAATGAGACTGATGTGTCAGTCTAAAGGCTCAAATCATCACTGGCTTTTGTCTACCAATTTAGATACTACCATTTTCAATAAAAAATAACTAGACTAATTAATTCTAAGTTGAAAAAAAATTATTTATTCAATCATGTTATGAATTTTTCAAATCTAGTTGAATCTTACTCATGACATACACAACCAAAAATCATTAAAAACCAAAAACCAAAATTCTTTTATTAAAAAAAAATATTATTACTATTATTATTTATTTTTTTAGAAAAATAGCGAATTAAAAATGCTTAAAATAAAGTAAATCCCCTCCCCCACACTTAAAACTGACATTGTCCCCAATGTAAGGTGAAATGCAAGGAAAAGGCAAAATTAAAAAAATAAAATAAAAATGAAAGAATAAGAATAAGAACAAACTCCCCTTGGGTTGCCTCTGTTTATTATCGTGGATGTTTCCTCCTTCAATTGATACAAATTGGATCTTCAAGGTTCAATTCATCCACATTCGCTACTTTGAAACCTTCATAGAAAAGCTTGAGCCTTTGGCCATTTACCTTGAACACTTTGGAAGTTGCTAAACTTTAAATTTCAACTGCACCATGATAAAAAATATTAGTAACAATAAAAGGTCCAATCCAACGAGAACGCAATTTACCCGGAAACAGACGAAGTCGTGATTGGTATAGAAGGACTTTTTGACCAACTTGAAACACCTTCCTAGAGATCATCTTGTCATGAAAATTCTTTGTCTTCTCTTTATAAATTCTAGCTTTCTCATAGGCGTCATTGCGAATTTCCTCCAACTCTTGTAGTTGTAACTTCCTATGTTCTCCATTTTTATATGCCTTCATATTGAAACTTTTGATAGCCCAATAAGCCTTGTATTCTAACTCAACAGGAAGATGGCATGGTTTCCCAAAAACCTCCCCGGCAACGGCGCCAAAATTTGGCGTGCTGTCGTATCCACCCAAAAATAAAACCTTTACTCTTGAAATAATATATAGTAGTGAGAGTAAGGATCGTTCCCACGGAGAGTAATTAGTTAATCTTTATGCTATATGAAATAGGATAGGGGGAGAGTTTTGGATGAAAGCAAATTAAAAAGAGATAAAAATAATTAAAGTATTAAAATTATCAAAGGAAAAAAACGTTGGTCTCAGTCAACATCCACCATTGGAATCTTAAAATTGATCATTGATACAAACATAAATTATCATACTTTAAATATTCACCGTTGGAAGTATTTCCTATCTCTCTTAGGCTTAGATAATTAGAAACAAGCGATCTAATTATCTTTAATTACTAAATAATCTAAGACAAGCGCTGAAGATTTAATCTAGTAATTTCTTAAAGAACAAAGAGATCGATAAAGCAAAATAACACAAGCACAAGCGGTTGAATTTAATTTTGTCAAAAGCTTTTCTCCTAAGATCTAATAAAACAAAGCAATTTATTAAATCTTGGTTGCTTCATAAATTAGAAAAATTAAACAATTACGGATTTGATGTCCAATTTAGCAGTAGATCGAGATGGATAATAGACTAGTAGGCCTCCTAGTAATTAAACAAAACAATCATGAAAGTAGGCATAGAAAAATATTCAATACTCAAAGCATAAATCAAACATATAAAATAATTTAGATCTCACAATTTTATTGATTCCAAGACTTCTGTTTCCTTCGACCAACAAGACTTTTAGCTCCGCACTTTAATAAAAACTTCAAAAGAATATTGGAGAAGAGGAAGAAGAGTTGTGTGTTGTTCTTTATTTTCTCCTGATCTCTATCCCTTTTATAGACTCTAAATAAGTGTTTGAAGATCACAATATCTTTCCACAAATCCTCTAATAGTTACAACAACCGAAACAATAAAATAAAATCTTTAAGTAAGTTGGGAAATGGTTATTTCAGCTCCACTTTTTGTGCACAACATAGTTGACTCAATCTTCAAGCGTGATTTGGTCCATGATGCAGCCAGAATATCGGGAAACTCAAAACAGAAAAATTGTGCCTCTATCACTTAGCGTTCCGAATTAATTTGGATCAGCTCAATTGGACTTCGGATGAGCAAGTTATGACCATTTTGCTACAAGGTGTCAGAATTGTCCAGAATTGATAATTAGCTCCATTTTGCTTTTAGTGACTCCAATTGCATCCTAGATCAAAATATAAAACTAATGAGTATCTTTAGACATTAAATGAGCATAAAGGAGTATATATTAAGGAATAAAAATATGATATTTTATGTTCTCATCAGTATGTCGGTTATGCAACTCACGCATAATGGAGTTATCGTAGAATAAATCATGTACAACCCAAGCCGATCACATAACGAACTTGTGCTCAAGGCACTTAGCTAGTATTCATATTTTCTCACATGTAGTTACTTCTCTACTACTTATATTATTCCCCAGTTTTATATTGCAGTTACTTTATCTGTTTTACCATGTATTTACTTTCCTGTGCATCTTGTATTCTTTTCTATTGCTAGTCATATACACCTTACCATGTATTTGGAGTTGCTTTCAGAGTTATGTACTTCGCTCCAATCCTGACTGGATATATTTTTTCAGAGGATCCTGAGGACTTTTGCCCGACATACTACGGGCCAGGTGTCAACGAGTGTTGCGACCCTGAGATAGAGGAGGAGCCCGTCCCAGCTGAGGAGATGCCGCTAGCACTCTAGTAGTATAGCTAGGTGAGTTTCACTGGATTTATTTCCAGTTGGTTTTGGATGACTGTATTATTATTATTTTGCTGGTAAGATATTGTAGACTCTTAGACTTTGACTGTATAATTGGATATTGTACTTGCTCTCTTTGGTTCCTTATTTCTTTTGTTGATATTTTATCGTACTTTTACTCTTCCCCTAGTTATTGTGATTGAGTTTATGTTTATATCACATGTTGTCCTCCTTTTGGAGAGGTTGTCTTGACAGGTTATTGTGAGATATAAATAGTTGTGACCTAAAACGGACCTAGACAGCGTTCTACCGTTGATTCTGCGGCGTAGGCGGGACGTACCCACGACTCATGCCCGATTTTTCGGGTGCGGGTCGTGACAGGTGAAGAAGGCAAGGATTCAAACCTTTAAGAGTGATTTCAAGGTTTTGGGTATGAAGGAGATAGACTCCATCGATGAGTTTGCGAGGAAATTGACGACCCTCGCAAATAAGATTCGTGGACTGGGAAACAAGATGGAGGACGTTGTCAATGTCAAGAAGCTGCTTGTCTTTGTCCTAGACAAGTACCTGTAGGTCATTGCTGCGATCGAGCAGTTTGCGGATGTGGAGACCATGTCAGTCGAGAAAGTGATCGGTCGCCTCAAAGCATACGAAGAATGCATACGCGGTCGAGGCGAGAGCAACAGCAGACAACTCCTGCTAACTCACGCTGACTGGCATGCGCGGTTGAAGAAAGGTAGCACTGATGTTTTTTCGAGCGAAATGGGGCACTCTAGCGACGACCAGGACCGTGGAAAGCCATATGGACGTGGCCGCGGGCGCGGCAGGGGTGGCCGTTGAGGCCAAATAGCACAACACCATGAGGATGAGGGGACTCGCAGTTCAAGCTCCAACTGCGACAAATCTAAAATCAAGTGCTTCAATTATAAAAACTATGGGCACTATACGTCGGAGTGTCGTAACAAATGTTGTGATGAGGAGGCGAACCTCACACGAGCACAAGATGAGGAGGCCGCATTGCTGGTGGGAGAGACTCAGGAGGAGATGCCTGACCTTCTCATGCTCAATGAAGAGACGATAGTACCAGACTTGTACAGTGCTGGAGAAGCGCAGGCCGACACCGACTTGTGGTACATTGACAACGGCGCTCGCAACCACATGACGGACCACCGAGGAAAGTTCAAAGACCTTGATCAGGATATCACCGGTCGTGTCAAGTTCGACGATGGCTCAACCGTACAGATTGAGGGCAGGGGATCAATCATGTTCCAATGCAAGAATGTCAAACATCATCTTCTATCGGAGGTATACTTCATTCCAAGTTTAAGAAGTAATATATTGAGCCTTGGTCAATTAAAAAAAGATGGAAGTAAGGTGAAGATTATCGGTTCGTACTTGAGGGTGTTCGACAGGAACAATATTATGTTGATAAAGGTGAGGAGATCACCCAACCGCCTATACAAGATAGCACTTGAATCTTACAGGCCGTTATGTCTAATGGCCAAAGTACAAGACCCAGCCTGGTTGTGGCATGTACGGCTCAGGCACGTAAATTTCTTTGCGTTCAAGATGATGGCAGAGAAGGGAATGGCCATCAGGTTGCCGAAGATTTCTCATCCAAACCGGCTCTGTGAAGGGTGCCTCATCGCCAAAGAAGCACGACTATCGTTCCCTCTGCAGGCAAGCTTCAGACTCGATAGGCCACTGCAACTTGTGCACGCTGACATTTATGGCCCGATTATACCCACTATACTTGCAGGTAACAAGTACTTTCTTCTCCTTGTTGATGACTTCAGTTGCAAGATGTGGGTGTTTATGCTCAAAGAAAAGAGTGATGCCTTTAATGCTTTCATAAATTCAAGTCTCTTGTAGAGAATGAATGTGACAGCAAGATGAAGACACTAAGAACTAATCGAGGAGGTGAGTTTCTGTCCAAGGAATTCACAAGCTTTTGTGAAGACGAAGGCATACAACGGTACCCCACCGCACCATATACTCTACAATAAAATAGCGTATTGGAGTGCCGAAATTGCACCGTGATGGCCGCGACGAGGAGCTTGCTCAAGAGCATGCATGTTCCTGGAAGTATGTGGGGCGAGGCGGTCAGACATGTTGTGTACCTGCCCAACCGGTTGCCAACTAAAGCTCTCAGTGCGCTCACGCCGTATGAAGCCTGGAATGGTAAGAAACCAAACCTCGAACACTTAAGGATGTTTGGATGCATCGCACACATGAAAACTGTAGGTCCTAATCACAAGAAACTTGATGACTGAAGCATGCCATTGGTGTACCTTAGCGTGGAAGAGGGCTGCAAAGCACACCATCTCTATAATCCTCAACGCAATAAGATCCATGTGAGCAGGGATGTCGTGTTCGAGGAAGAAAGGAGATAGGATTGGAACAATGGTGATGGTACCAAACCACAAGGCTGGGTAGAACTCTCAGTCGAATATCTTGTTGTCGAGATAGTGATCACTCCATAGAGAGCGGTGGACGCGGATGTGCACACGCCGGAGGGCACAAGAGACCCGGCAACACCTATGACGTACGGAGCAGCAATAGCGTCAAGGGAGCCTACTATACCACAAGTTGCGCCCTCAACTTCGAGCGGCTCACCCGCTCCGACGGCAGACTCGAATGAGCCAAGGAGATACTGCTCAATTATTGACATATATAATGAAACTGAGGAGACCTTTCTTGATCCAGAGATATTATTTTTGTCGGCTGAAGAACCGATAAACTTTCAAGATGCTACACTTGATCATGAATGGCGGGAAGCTTTAAAGAAGGAGTTTGAAGACATCGAGAAGAATGGGACTTGGGTGCTTACTTAGTTACCAACTAGGCATAAACCCATCGGTTTAAAATGGGTATACAAGGTGAAGAGAGACAGTGAAGGCAAGATCCTCAAGCACAAAGCTAGACTTGTGGCAAAGGGCTACGTCCAGCAATATGGAGTTGATTTTGATGAAGTGTTTGCTCCAGTTACCAGACTAGACACAGTTCGCTTAATTATCGCTCTCATAGCCCAGCACGGATGGGAAGTTCACCACTTGGACGTTAAATCTATGTTCCTAAATGGTGACCTCAAAGAGGAGGTATATGTATCTCAACCTGAAGGCTTCGTCATCAAGAACCAGAAGCACAAGGTGTACATGCTGTCCAAGGCTCTCTATGGCTTGCGGTAAGCACCGAGGGCCTAGATCACGCACCTAGACAACTGCTTAAAGGAGCTAGGATTCACCAGATGCACTTAAGAGCATGTCATGTACACGAGAAACAATAGTGAGGGTGCACTCATTGTCATAGTGTATGTTGATGACTTAATTATCACAGGCACAAGAGCAACAGCAGTAAAGGTTTACAAGCAGCAGATGATGCAGAAATTTGAGATGAGTGATCTTGGGTTACTCTCCTACTACCTTGGTATAGAGATAGATCAACAGGGTGACCGTATTACACTGAAGCAATCAGCATATGCGAAGAGAATTTTACAGCAGTTTGGAATGGGAGATTATAATTCGACCAGGTATCCCATGGAAGCTAAACTGTAACTCAGCAAGAACCTTGAAGGAACACCAGTCGATCCGACACAATATAGACGTATCATTGGCTATCTCAGGTACTTAACTCATACTCGCCCGGATATTTGTTATGCTGTCAGAATGGTGAGAAGGTACATGGAGAATCCAACAACCATGCATCACCAGGCTGTGAAACAGATCCTCAGATATGTGAAGGAAACACTTGAGTATGGACTCATGTATGGAAGAGGACATGGTGAAGATAAACTGCACGAATTCACCGACAACAACTTAGCCGGAGATGTCGACGACGGGAGGAGCACCAACAGAATGGCGTTCTACCTCAACAAGAACCTAATCACTTGGGCGTCTTAGAAGCAAAAAACTGTTGCGTTGTCCTCCTGTGAAGCTGAATTCATGGCGGCAACGGCTGCAGCGTGTCAAGCTTTATGGCTGAGAAATCTGGTTTGTGAAGTGACTGGCCGCGAACCTAAGCCAATCACGCTCTATGTCGACAACAAGTCTGCAATTGCGTTGATGAAGAATTCAGTGTTTCATGGGCGCAGTAAGCACAATGATACTCGGTTGCATTTTATTCGCGAGTGTGTTGAAAGAGGACAGATAAATGTGGAGTTCATGAGCACTGGAAAGCAACGTGCCGACATTCTCACAAAGGCTCTCGCCTATGTGAAGTTCATTGAGATGCAGCAGGTGCTTGGAGTTATCAACCTTGATCAAATCTAGATTAAGGAGGAGAATATTATTTAATAATCTAGATATGACCTTTTTTTTGTAGGAATAGAACTTGTCAATATTTAGATCCACCTTAATAGAGTATGTTATCTTGTTTTTAGAGTTGAGTTGTTAGCAATAGTGGCTATATAGATGTGAGTGTAGTTGTTTGTTTAACATCAGTGAGAAATAAAAGAGAAACAAACAGTTGCTTCCCTAGTTCTCTGTCAGTCTTCCTGCAGGTTACAACCCGCTGCTTGTAGCCAACAGGTGCCTCAGTTGCTTATGATGCTGCTAGTATGAATGAACTAAGAAAATGGAATGAACAACATGTTGAGGGTACTGGAAGCAGGAGAAAGTCACCATTTAGTTTTTGAAAGTAAACCAACAAACATATCCTTAACAGGCCTTTATAATATTTAAAAATTTAACCAGTAATTCATCCATGAGATAAATTACTTGTTAAAGCATCCTGAGCGGAATCTGCTCCCACCAAAGACTACGCATGATAGTATGATCACAAAGGAATCTGCTCCCGCATGAGAATTGCACACAACACACTAGTATCAAACGTTGATCAGATCTAGTGTCAATTTTTTTAAAGAAATAATGAATTATGAGAGCATCTTATTTAATCCTTAATGGTTGGCTACATGATTTTCAAGGATCGATTGAAGTTATACATATCTTGAAATATATAAAAACTAGTGCTCTAATTATTTGAGGTTAGGTGGTCATAAAATGGCTTCTTTTTGCTTTATGGTTATAATGTTTAGGTCTATTTTATGGGAGCTAGTATGAATTTTCTCGTCGAATGAATTAAGACAATATCCATTATATAGTAAAGAAGATGTCATAAAAGATAAAGTTGATGCCATGAATGATTTAAGTATGAAAACTCATAAGACTTTAAATCAAAAATTCCTACTTCTAAAGAGAGACAATTGTACGTGATTGATGATATAATCAACTGACCCACGTGAGAAAGAGCAAAGGAGACTTATAACATGACAAACCCAAAACTGAAAAAAAAAATAACATCCAGTACCATTCTTGCTAAAACATGACAAACCCAAAACTGCCAAAAAAAAAAAAATTTGCCAATATTGCCAATATAAGTAAAAGATCTTGATAAAGGCACTACAAAAATGACTCTGGACTCGTTCAGTATTGGCACTAGTCCACTTAGAAAAAAAAAATTATTCAGGCTAGTCCAAATTTTACTAGGGCTGTCCATTCTCTTTACCTCCCTCCTCCTGCTCCTCTCCCACCCCTACCCCCTTCCGACCTCTCCTCCTCCCTTCTCTTGCGATTTTTTGCCTCTCCATATCGTCGACCTCGCCATCGACCGAATTGCCGTCGCCGAACCGTAACTCAAGCACCTTCCCGTCGGCTCCGTCACGAAGAAGAAGAAGAAGCAGCGTGCGGGGGGTTGCGCATGGCGGAGGCACGCGCTCGCGGGGTGCTGCGGCTACGCCTCGCGGCGGCGATGGCGACGGCAACGGCAACGGCAACAGCAGTGGAGGCGTGCGCCTACACCTCGTCGCCACCCCCTCACGCACCTCCGCCTCCTCCCTCGCCTCCCGTCGCCGCCGACCCAACACGCGCCTCCGCCTCCTCCCCCGCCGTCTGTCACTACCATATTTTCTAGGAAAGGGTATTTTAGTTATTTGGTAATTAAATATATTGCATGTTGAATATTTATTTATTGTATTATTTATTTATGGTTAGCATGTTAGATTTATTTTTGGACTTGTGTTAGTGGACCTAACTAGTTTAGTTTAGACTCATGAACCAAAATTTAATTCTAGTTAGAATTGAGCCCAATCATTAGAAGCCCAATCATTAGGAGGATGATTAATTAAGTTAAATCCATTAGACTAGAATCTTTCCTTCTTAAAAAATTTCTTCATGAGAGGTCCAAAGGGGTATTTTAAACTTTACATAGTAGCTTGAGGGAGAGGACAAGTGAGGCCTATATAAAGTAGATGAAAACTTTTCCTTTCTTCATTTTTTATTCCAAATCTAGATTTAGAATTTCTCTCAACTAAATTCAATCAAATCTATAAAATCCCTCGACCAAAATTTAGGTGTACCTGGCTTAGATAAAGAGACTAGGGTTAGTTGGGAGCCAATTAGAATTAGAACATAGTATTTTTAGATTATTGTGCAATATTTGTATCACTTTGTGCACCTTACCGTTGCTTCGATATTTGGGGCGCTACACTAGCATTTACTTTCAAACAAATTTTACACATTTTTTCTAGGCATGTCAGCCTTCCATTCTGACTCTTGTGTAACTCATAAATACTCACTTTTGTGCTTTAGTTTAGTCGCATAATATTCGTTACAAACGTCCATTCTTAAATTTAAATAAATCCAACTTTGCATCTTTGTCCGTTCCAATCGAAATTTGAGACACAAGCTCGACCCATTTTGTGAAACCCAATTTATAAAAAAATTTATTCTGAGTCTACTACATCCTTGACACTTGTGTCCCACCCAATTTTAACCCTATGCGCTTTCAATTAATTAAAGAGCACCACTTATATTAATTTTAATTAAATTGGTGTAAGGACCCAACCTAACCAAAAACTAGATCCAACATTAACCCAAACCCTCACTCACCCCCTCAAGGTTCGTACTAAACACCACACACCCTTCTAACCCACTACATCACACCAAACATGGTATTTTTCCTCATCCAATCATAATTTATATTGTTTGTACAATTTTCCAATTGCTAGGGCTTTTATGCAAAAGTGGAGTAAGGTGTCCACCTTCCATTGGACCCAACACATGAAGAAACATCTCCCTCCCTCTTTGATCGGTCATATGTTATTTTTTCTATTTTTTTGGAGTGTGCAACACTCAAAACTTTCCATCTCACCATCTTAGCCCTCCATTCAAATATACTCAATCCTTGCCACCCAAATTCCTTCATGTAGCAACCAACCCCATCCCAAGGAGTATATGGCCGGCCCTAATATGTAGGTTTTCATCACCCTCTTCTCCCTTATACGAAAACTATCACCTCTCCATTATTTTTACATTATCATCATCACCCCTTCTTCCAAAACCGAAACCAAACCCTAAACCAACCCTAACCGACATCACCTTCCTCCCCTCCGGCTACTATCCCGCCCTATACTGCCTACTTCTTCTCCACAACCTTCCACCGAGAAGTCGACCCCGACTTCTCCCCGACTGCATCTCCGCTATCCTCATCATCACCTCCACCCTGTCCGAGCAGCGACTTCACAGCCGACTCTCCGCCGGACCTCCCGCAACCACCGAACAGATCACCGGACCTCCATCCTGACTTCACATACACCCCGCCTGAACAACAGCCGACTGCACAGCCGTCTCTTCCCCGTTCTTCTCCTTCCCGACTCCTCTTCCACGGTCCTCCTTCCCGAGCAGCCTTCATCACCACTGCCACCATTAACGACATCACAACCACTCATCTCCACCTCCTTCACCGAGCACCCACGACTTCTTCTCCTCCTCCTTGACTCATGTTCTTCACCAGAGCCAACAGCACCACCATCATCTCCGGTCAGCGTCGACCTCCTCAGTAGTAGCCTCGACCATGCCCCGGCCGTCCACCGTCAATCTCCACGATGAGCACACCACCACTTCACCCATCATCATCGTCATCACCATCTCCGGTCACCCCGAGCAGCGGCCACCCACGACAGCCTCTGTTCTCGACATCGACCACCCCGACTTCGTCAACACCATCACCGTCGATCTCCTTCCCGGCGAGCAGCAACCGCCACAGCGACAGCACCATCTTCCCGGCGTCACCCCCTCCTCGGTCACGTACACCAAGGTTCAAACTTGTCTCCCTCTTTCATGTTGTGTGTTGCATGACACTGTGTAGTCGTGAGCCCTAGTGCCTAGTATACATGTGTGCATGTTTAATAGTAATTAGTATTAATAGTAATTAGGTTTAATAATAATTAGGTTTAGTAATTACTTGAATAGTAAGTAGGGTTATTATTTACTTTACGAGAAATTTAGGTTGTTAGTTGTGGGTATCACATATTTCTATATGTGTATAGACCTGGGTGTATTAGTATAAATAAGTAGTGTGTAATACTAGGTAATGTTTTAAGGTTCTATATATATATATATATATATATATATATATATATATATATATATTAACGTATTTTGGTAACTCACTGCCTTGTGTATCTAACCTACTAGCTAGACCATGTGTTAGTTCTATACGAGATTTAGAGTTTTAGACATGTGTTAGAGTTAGTTGACTGTCTTGTTATGCATAATATTCGAGGACATGATGTCACGCCCCAATTTTGCCTAATCGATAATCGTCTCCCGGGCGTGATGCCGTGCACGCGTAGGGCACGCGTGCACAAGGCCTAGGCATAGTAATGATCTTTAGAACATATGCAACAGAGTACGCAAATAAGATAACACACATTGAGGCATAGAAAAGTTTTCTTTTTATTGATAATGAACATCTGATTACAGACTCTTGACCCAAAACGAGAAGGATGCCACTCGGCTTACAACTTGGATACAAAATGAGATAGCCATTCCCATATATCACATCCTTTACTAAAACTTCAAAATAATACAACATAGACACTTGCTGGCGAAGCTATCGCCTTTCCACGGAGCTGCATATAAGGGTTGCACCTGCTCCAAGTGCTTTGTACAAGCTTCAAAAAGTCACGGAAGGAATGCGTCGAATACTGGACTGGTTAGGGAAGGAAGAAGCTTCAGCTCCTCATCGCGTCGCTCGGGCTCGGGGAACCTGCTGCAACGAGGGTCAGTACTATGAAAAGTACTGGTGAGGGCGAGCTAACCCAACTAACCAAATCCATTATTGTTTATATGAAGCATGCAATATTATTGTGGTCTTTCTATCTTGCCTTAGTTCAATTTACATGCAAGCATTGGATATTTTCGATTTTCAGAATAAACGTGCTACCGTTAGGTAACTTTTACCTTCCCGTCTGAACTGCCTGCATAACACTTACCATGTTCTTCCCTGCCACGAAGACATCATTAGTTTAAGCAAGCAATACAGAAATATATGTACATTGGGTCATGGCATATCATTGCCACCGTGGACAATAGCTACAGTAAGCGGTGACCCTTGCAGCTCGGGTAGCTAGCCCCGCTACAAGGCCTCCCCCGCCTTACCCGTGCTAGTCTTGCTAGCGTAGCTATCCGAGTTCCGCCCGTAACGAATCGGCCCCAGTGCCCCGGGCGCCATTCGCAAGAACTAAACCTTGTGCATAAGTTGTCCGACCGAACTAAGCATTTACACTAATTCAATAGATAAAGCATTCAAACCACAAGAATGTATATATCTACTTTAGCATAGTGCATTGGCATAGTCTTCCTGTCCAAGTGATTGCATTTCAATATAGTTTGCACAATACATGCGTGCAGTTATATAGAATAAGTTCCAGCTACAACTGAAGCATGAATATATAAATGCATAGCGGACAAGAACGCATCAATGAGATCGTTTGAGTATTCTACGTAACAAGCATTTCAAGTGTTTTCAAGTCTAACTCATCTTTCTCATGACTCAGTTTTATTCTTACTATGATATCGTTGGAGCGGGATGCATAATGAGTCAATTATTATTAGAGTGAAGACTTGGCAGAAGTGTGCTAATCGAAATAAAGCCACTCACAAGTTGGAGAAATAGGGGAGAAGGAGAGAACTTTAAGACTCCGCGCGAGCGTCGTCTACCCGTTCACCTGCACGCACCAACAGATGATCAATATCTCCTGCTTCGGTCTCCGAGGTTCGATATGAATTTGCGAGATCCTAAGAACGAAAACAATGAAATCTATCAAAACCGTTCAAGAAAACGCAAGCCATAAAACCAACAAGAAAGCAACCAAGCGGCACAAAAATAGGCAAGGAAACCAGTGCAACGGAAAGGCCCCTCTCGACTCTGCCGCCGAGTCCTTCCTTGAGGCACGATCCGTTGAATATGGGACCTGATTCCGAAGAAACCAATCCATAACGAGGAAAGGATCTTGATTCAATTTGTCCCGTTCGGACGGTCGTAAGTATTTCTTGGCCGCGCTCCCCGAATAGGGGGAACGGGGCATTACACATGACACATGTGCGTTAGACACGCACACTTGACCCTGCTAGTTAACCAGTTATCACCCTTGCGTAGTTTTTGAGTGTAGTATAATTGTGCTTAGGTGCGTACAAGTGTAACGACTGATGTTATATTATATTATATTATATTATATTATATTATATTATATTATATTATATTATATTATATTATATTATATTATATTATATTATAGAGTCGCTGGACCTTTCGGACGAGACTTCGGAAGCAGGATATTAGTACTCGCAGCTTGAGAACCCAGGCAAGTATACCTTGCCTTATTGTACTGTTTAAATTCAGATATTATTTAGTTGCATATTTTATTGTTTTAATATTATATAACTGTGCGCATCCAAGAAAGACTCAGGTGCAGTCAACGAAGGTATTGACGTTAGGGCTTGTGTCTGACCTAGTGTCTAGTGGACGCACCTAAAGTTGTGGAGTTATCAATATGACTCCCCAGGCCTTGACACGTATCATTACATGTCATAGAGTGAATTCGTGTAGGGATACGTGCTTCATGCTTGATTGGCCATCGGTGTGAGGAGCACGTGTGACGGTATTTAGCTTAGTTATATATTTTTTTGTGACTTGCATTATAGTACGAGATGTCCGCATCTCACTTGAGATTTGTACATTGGCATTGGGCGGAGAGGACAACTAGTAGGCGTATGGGACACCCACCTCCTTTATACAGATACCGCGTTCTTCGGAGCGATACGGATATATATATTTATGCAGATACTGCATTCTTTAGAGTGTTTGACGTTACTTGTGCAGATACCACGCTCTTCGGGGTATTGTACGTTGTATAGATACCACACTCTAGAGAACGTTGGACATTATTACTTATACAGATACCATGCTCCTCGGAGCTGGACGTTATTATATATGTAGAGTGCCCTAAGATAGGGGCCATATGTGGCATATACTAGCCAGTCACGGTAATTGGTAAATTATGTCAGCATATGTCTAGCCTACACTTCCAGTCATTGTTACGTCCCTCTGAGGACCTGGTTCCCTTCCAGGTTATTTGTGCAGTTTGCAGGATGCTTGATCTAGTGGAGTATGGACATCATTGCAGGTATCTTTAGATATTCAGCTATTTCAGTCATGTAGTACCTTCTATTTTTTATTCTGCTTTTATAGCGTAGTGTTTATAGGCCTATGTTTTTCTTTTGGCCTATTCGAACGGATGTATTATTAGGCTGTAGACTGATAATGTGTATCGTTCTTTCTTGAGATTTATTTACCATGGATTAAGATTTAGTTTAGTTATTGCATGTTATAATTAGAAATTTAGTTTGATCACTTGACCGTGGACAGCGTAAGTGTATTTCGTCGGATCCATTAAATTGGAAAGACCTACAGAGTTGTACCAGCTGGCCAATGCCACGTGTCTGGTCCCATAGATTTTGGGACTGGGACGTGACGAGCATATCGTTTCGGTTATGTTACTATACCGAACGAGCCTGCAACTTAGGATTAATCTTGAATAAGATCTCAATCCATAATTGATTTTAAAACTCCTCTTGTATTCGATTGTCGCCCTTGGACTTTATTGTTGTATTCATTCATTTACCGTCGACATCGTTATTATTGTTTTTCATCTTCCTTATTTCGGAAAAATGGATGCTCGCGCTCGGTGATTTCCTCCAGAAGCAGATCCTCGTCAAGATAAAGATGGCATATTTGATAGGATGTTTGAGTAGATGTTTAACCATAGTAGATAAGGTTGATAAGTTCTTCTTGTTACTAGAGTTAGTATAGACTGTTGGTGTAAGAATTGGACATAGAAGTAGAGACTTAAAACTAGACCCTACCCTTACTTAAGGTAGCCGTGATTGTAAGTATTAGAAGCTAGAAAGATTGTTTGATTCTAAGGCTCTAGAATAAATTAGGGAAGACATAGCTAGATGCTAGAAATTAGTTATAGTCCTATGATACTGATACAAGGAACGACATTATGAACTTGTCAAGATAGAATTTTAGACCCACATCTAGAAGAAGTTTATCGGATACTAATAAAAATAGGGTATGAAATAGCACTTTAGGTAGCAAACCATAGTGGTTAATCCCTAGTTGCCTTATGACTTACAATACCAGACCTAGTAATTTTTCCACCCTTTAGAAAATGATGATTATATGACTAAGCTAAAACAGATAGGTAGATTGCTAGACGTAGATTGCTAGACCCAATATTTGGATGATGATATAACTTGAGTACTACATTATAGCTTTCAAATTAGATTAGATGTACTCAATTTATTTTGGTTGTCAGAATCTATTAGGCTCGTGGTTTCACCATTGATAACTCGATTAGTTGAGTTAGATTTGAAATAGAGCAATTAGATTAAAGGATGAGAGTATAGACATATGTTATAGCCTTGAATTGGATATCATGAACTAACTATAATGGATGGCCAGTTATAAATAAGATGGTACCCATATAGTTTGGATGAAGGGTACGCATGGAGTAAACTAGGAGAAACCTCAGGATCAAGGTAAAAAGATAGAGTGGCAACAAGATGAGATTCGCGACAAGTACCTAACCTCGAGTTTCTTTTAAAATTTTGAGAAGGACCTGAACCAGAGACAAAGACGTTGGCTCGAGGTGATGACAGACTTTGAGACTAAGTTACAGTACCATTCGAGAAAGGCCAACGTGGTAGATGACGCATTAAGCAGAGGACAGGGCATTCTTTTTGACTACCTAGCAATACCTATTGAAAGATCTGGAGAAGTTGGGTATAGAGGTTATTATGCCTAACGGACAGTTATCGAGTTTTTAGGTGCAATCGATATTGGTTGAGAGGGTCAAGGCTGCCCTTGCCAACAGATGCCAGATTCCAGAGACTTCGACAGAGGACAGAGGCCGGGATGCAGATAGGATTGCACATACACAAGAACAGGACTTTGAGATGTGGAGATCGTCTCTATATTCCCAACGGAGAATTTTGTCAGGACCTAATATCGGAGGCACACAGTTCAGCATACTCTATTCATCCAGGAGGCACAAAGATGTACAGAGACTTGAGGCAGTATTATTGGTAGCATGGAATGAAGAGGGAGATAGCCACTTTGTTGCAAAGTGCCTGGTGTGTCAGCAGGTCAAGGTTGAGCATCAGAGGTCTGCAGGTTTACTTAAATCTACTTCTGATACCTGATGAAAATAGGAGCACATCACTATGGACTTCGTTATGGGCTTTCCGAGGAGTCCCAGTTGTCGTAATGCGGTATGGGTGATCGTGGATCGACTCACCAAGACCGCTCACTTTTTACCTTTCAGAGATTGGACAGTTTACGGAGGTCTTATTTTAAGGAACGAAATACAGGTTTAGATCACATGCTGACTCATTGGTCAATTGGTAGAGGATTACCACTAGACTCTTAGATTATATATTGACACGTGAGTGTGGAGTGTAAATAAAATATAGAAGTCCTATAGGAATGATAAGCTAAATATTATGGATTACACATTAACTGCTTTGGGCCAAGGATTTAGATTTTTGACTATTAGGGTGTAAGCTTGTTTGACCAAATCGTTAGTAGTAGGTGGATATATGGGTACAAGTTTTCAATTTACCCTAACCGATGGATTTTTAGATTTTAGGATTGGTATTCTTATTATTATTGGTTGCATTTTATTCTAGGGTATTTAGAATGATTGAATAGATAATTATTACATAATTTCTATATATTCTTAGTACTATGTATTGAGTAGAGACTTATGTTGTATTTTATTACATATACTTCTCCTAGAAATTATTTGAGTTGAGCTTCTAGACTATGTATGACTGACTGATTAGATTTGTTGCTGCTAGGACTGATTATAAGAAGTTAAGTTGCATAATTCTATTGTGGATACTATAGGATGATGACATTATACCTAGGAAAGAATGTTGAGATATTAACCGCACTAGTTGTAGAAGAAGGTTAGGACAGTGTTTGAGGTGCGGATCGAACCAACATCAAGTTCAGGAGTATTTCCAGTGTGCCAATAGAGCCCAACAGATAGTGCAAAGCCAACTCCACCGGTCCTAGGTATGTCCGTAGCATTTTTTGATAATTTATAGCTTATTATGTGTTTATTTTAATTTTGAGGAAAAAATTCTTATAAGTTGGGTAGATTGTAAACCCCCTCGACCAAAATTTAGGTCTACCTGTCTTAGATAGAGAGACTAGGGTTAGTTGGGAGCAAACTAGAATTATAACATAGTATTTTTAGATTATTGTGCAATATTCGTATCACTTTGTGCACCTTAGCATTGCTTCGATATTTGGAGCGCTACAGTACCATTTGCTTTCAAACAAATTTTACACACTTTTTTTAGACATGCCAGCCTTCCATTATGACCCTTGTGTAACTCATAAATACTCTCTTTTGTGCTTCAGTTTAGTCGCAGAATATTCGTTACAAACGTCCAATCTTAAATTCAAATAAATCTAACTTTGCATCTTTGTTTGTTCCAATCAAAATTTGAGACACAATCTCGACCCGTTTTGTGAAACCTAATTTATGACAATATTTTATTCTGAGTCTACTATATCCTTGACACTTGTGTCCCACCCAATTTTAACCCTATGCGCTTCCAATTAATTAAAGAGCACCACTTATACTAATTTTAATTAAATTGGTGTAAGGACCCAACCTAACCCAAAACTAGACCCAACACCAACCCAAACTCCCACTCACCCCCTCAAGGTTCATACTAAACATGACACACACCCTTCTAACCCGCTACATCAAACCAAACATGATATTTTTCCTCGTCCAATCCAAATTTATATTGTTTGTGCAATTTTTTAATTGCTAGGGGCTTTAACGCAAAACTGCAGTGAGGTGTCCACCTCCCATTGGACCCAACACATGAAGAAACATCCTCCTCCCTCTTTGACCGGGCACATATTATTTTTCCCTATTTTTTGGAGTGTGCAACACTCAAAACTTTCCATCTCACCATCTTAGCCTCCATTCAAATACACTCAATCCTAGCCACCCAAATTCCTTCATGTAGCAACCAACCCCATCCCAAGGAGTATATGGCCCGCCCTAATCCTTAGGTTTTTATCACCCTCTTCTCCCTCATACAAAAACTATCACCTCCCCATTATTTTTACATCATCATCATCACCCTTTCTTCCAAAACCGAAACCAAACCCTAAACCAACCCTAACCAACTTCACCTTCCTCCCCTCCGGGCACCATCCCGCCGGAACAGCCGCCTTGCACCGCCTCCTTCTTCTCCACGACCTCCCACCGAGAAGTTGACCCTGACTTCTCCTCGACTGCATCTTTGTCATCCTCATCATCACCTCCACCCCATCCGAGCAGCAACTTCACAACCGACTCTCCGCCGGACCCCCCTCAACCACCGAACAGATCACCGGACCTCCATCCCGACTTTACGTCCACGCTGCCTGAACAGCAGCCGACTGCACCGCTATTTCTTCCCCGTTCTCCTCCTCCCTGACTCCTCTTCCACCGTTCTCCTTCCCGAGCAGCCTTCATCACCACCGCCACCATTAACTACATCACCACCATTCATCTCCACCTCCTTCATCGAGCACCCACGACTTCTTCTCCTCCTCCTCAACTCATCTTCTTCGCCGGAGCCAACAGCACCACCATCATCTCCGGTTAGTGTCGACCTCCTCAGCAGCAGCCTCGACCACACCCCGGCCGCCCACCGTCGATCTCCACAACGAGCACACCACCACTTAACCATCATCGTCGTCGTCATCACCATCTCCGGTCACCCCAAGCAGTGGCCACCCACGACAGCCTCCGTTTTCGACATCGAACACCCCGACTTCGTCAACACCATCACCGTCGATCTCCTTCTCAACGAGCAGCAACCGCCATAGCGACAGCACCATCATCCCAGTGTCACCCCCACCTCGGTCACGTGTACCAAGGTTCGAACTTGCCTCCCTCTTTCATGTGTGTTGCATGACTGTGTAATCGTGAGCGCTAGTGCCTAGTGTACATGTGTGCATGTTTAATAGTAATTAGGTTTAGTAATTACTTGAATAGTAAGTAGGGTTATTATTTACTTTACAGGAAATTTAGGTTGTTAGTTGTGGGTATCACATATTTCTATATGTGTGTAGACCTAGGTGTATTAGTATAAATAAGTAGTGGGTAATACTAGGTAATGTATTAAGGTGCTATATATATATATATATATATATATATATATATATATATATATATATATATATATATATATTAATGTATTTTGGTAACTCACTGCCTTGTTTAACTAACCTACTGCTAGACCATGTGTTAGTGCTACACGAGATTTAGAGTTTTAGACATGTGTTAGTGTTAGTTGACTGTCTTGTTATGCACAATATTCGAGGACATGACACCTGTGCGTTAGACACGCACACTTGACCCTACTAGTTAACCAGTTATCACCCTTGCGTAGTTTCTGAGTGCAGTGTAATTGTGCTTACATGCGTACTAGTGTAACGACTGATGTTATATTATATTATATTATAGAGTCGCTGGACCTTTCGGGCGAGACTTCGGGAGCAGGATATTGGTACTCGCAGCTTGAGAACCTAGGCAAGTATACCTTACCTTATTATACTGTTTAAATTCAGATATTATTTAGTTCCATATTTTATTGTTTTAATATTATATAACTGTGCACGTCCGAGAAAGACTCGGGTGCAGTCAACGAAGGCGTTGACGTTAGGGCTTGTGTCTGACCTAGTGTCTAGTGGACGCACCTAAAGTTGTGGAGTTATCAATATGACTTCCAAGGCCTTGACACGTATCATTTTACATCACAGAGTGAATTCATGTAGGGACACGTGCTTCATGCTTGACTGGCCATCGGTGTGAGCAGCACGTATGACGATATTTAGCTTAGTTCTATATTTCTTTAGTAACTTGCAATATAGTACGAGATGTCCATATCTCACTTGAGATTTGTATATTGGCATTGGACGGGAAGGAGGACTAGTAGGTGTATGGGACACCCACCTCCTTTATACAGATACCACATTCTTCAGAGCGATACGGACGTATATATTTATACAGATGCTGCATTCTTTAGAGTGATGGACGTTACTTATGCAGATACCACGCTCTTCGGGGTGTTGGACGTTGTGTAGATACCACACTCTAGAGAATGTTAGACGTTATTACTTATACAGATACCACGCTCCTCGGAGCTGGACGTTATTATATATCCAGAGTGCCCTAAGATGGGAGGCATATGTGGCATATATTAGCCAGTCACGATGATTGGTGAATTACGTCAGCATATGTCTGGCCTACACTTCCCATACGCAGTAAGTTGTCCTAAAATTGCGTTCACTTAGGAGGATAGTTTACCCTGATTTATTTTACTTAGTATTTATATTATGGTATGTATTTTTGTATCTTGTTACGTCCCTTTGAGGACCTGGTTCCCTTCCAGGTTATTTGTGCAGTTTGCAGGATGCTTGATCTAGTGGAGTATGGACATCGTTGCAGGTATCTTTACATTTTTAGCTATTACAGTCATGTACTATCTTCTATTTTTGATTCTGCTTTTATAGCCTAGTGTTTATATGCCTATATTGTTCATTTGGCCTATTCGAATGGATGTATTATTGGGCTGCAGGCTAATGATGCGTATCATTCTTACTTGAAATTTATTTACCATAGATTAAGATTTAGTTTTGTTGTTGCATGTTAGAATTAGATATTTAGTTTGATCACTTGACCGTGGACAGCTTAAGTGCACTTCGTCGGGTCCATTAAATTGCAAAGCCCTACGGAGTTGTACCAGCTCGCCAATGCCACGTATCTGGTCCCATGGATTTTTGGACTGGGGCATGACAAAATTCCTACCAAATTTTTACCCAAATCCTTTCCAAATTACCATTGGAGACTAGTGGAGCAAGGATCTAGAAGGAGGAAGCGAGGATCTACAAAGAGGAGCAAGGATCTACAAGTTGAAGACTCATTTTATCAATTTTGGAGGTTTCATTGTGAATCTGACGAGAACATAAAATATCATATTTTCATTCCTTAATATATACTCTTTTATGCTCATTTAATGTCTAAAGATACTCATTACTTTTATATTTTGATCTAGGATGCAATTGGAGTCACTAAAAGCAAAATGGAGCTAATTATCAATTCTGGACAGTTCTGACACCTTGTAGCAAAATGGTCATAACTTGCTCATCCGAAGTCCAATTGATCTGATCCAAATTGATTCGGAAAGCTAAGTAATAGAGGCACAATTTTGATGTTTTAATTTTCCCTAGATTCTGGCTAGATCATGGACCAAATCATGCTTGAAGTTGAGTCAACTATGTTGTGCACAAAAAGTGGAGTTGAAATAACCATTTTCTAACTTTTTCAAAGATTATAATTTATTGTTTGGGTTATTGTAACTATTAGAGGATTTGTGGGAAGATATTGTGATCTTCAAACACTAATTTAGAGTCTATAAAAGGGATAGAGATCAGGAGGAAAGGAGAACAACACACACAACTCTTCTTCCTCTTCTCCAATATTCTTTTGAAGTTTTCTTGAACATGCGGAGCTAAAAGTCTTGTTGGTCGAAGAAAACGGAAGCCTCGGAATGAATAAAAACTTATGAGATCTAATTTGTGTTTATATTTTTGATTTGTGCTTTGATTATCGAATGTTTTCTTATGCATATTTTCATGATTATCTTGTTTAATGACTAGGATGCATACTAGTTTATTATTCCTAACAATCTAATGCTAAATTAGATATCGAATCCGTAATTGTTCGATCCCTCTAATTTGTGAAGCAACCAAGATTTAATGAACTGCTTTGTTTTAGTAGATCTTTGGAGAAAAACTTTTGATGAAATTAAATACAACCGCTTGTGCTTGTGTTATTTTGCTTTATCGATCTCATCGAGTTTAATACGCTACTAGATTAAACCTTTAGCGCTTGTCTGGGGTTATTTAATAGTTAAGGTTAATTAGATCACTTGTTTTTAATTAATTGTGGCTAAAGGAGATAGAAAAATAATTTCAACGATGAATATTCATGTATGAATTAATATATACTTGCATCGATGATCAGGTTTAATATTCTAATGGTGGATGTTGACTGAGACCAACATTTTTTCCTTTTGATTATTTTAATACTTTAATTATTTTTAGCTATTTTTAATTTGCTTTGATCCAAAACTCTCCCCCCATCCTATTTCACATAGCATAAAGATTAACTAATTACTCTCGTGGGAACGATCCTTACTCTCATTACTACATATTATTTCAAGAGTAAAGGTTTTATTTTTGGGTGCCTACGACAGCACGCTAAATTTTGGCGCCATTGTCGGGGAGTAATTTTAATTGAGTTTTGTACTTTTTGTGATCTTTATTTCTTTCTTGTGATCAAATAATTTTCTGTCTATTAAAAAAATATAAAAAAAATTCGGTAAGAGAAAATGGCGGCCAATTCTCAACTATTTGGCACTTGGCTAAATCTTTCATCTAGTCATGCTGATAAGGTAAATGTTTCTTCCCTAAAACAACAAATTTTTTGTTTAACTTCTCTTGTTCGTCAGATGGTTGTAGGTAACATAAAAACAACAAAGGCTTGTGGGATTTGTCTAGTATCAGGGCATCCAACCGATATATGCCCAACTCTTCAAGAGGAGTCCAATGAACAAGTGAATACAGAATGTGGTTTTCCTGGACTACCAGAAATGAAGTATGATCCCTATTCAGACACGTACAACCTAGGATGGAGAGATCATTCTAATTTCACCTATGGGAGTCCAGAATTAAATCAACCGGTAACTCAAAATTGCCCAAGTTACCAGCAATACAAGCAACATTACCTACAACCAAGCCAAACTTCTAATTCTGGTATATTTTTAGAAGATATTGTTAAGTCTATTTCCATTAATAATTTTTAATTTCAACCGGAGACGAGGGCTAGTATCGAAAGTTTGAACAATCAAATGAGCCAAATGACAACTGCAATTAATAAACTAGAGGCGCAAAGCTTGGAGAAATTACCATGTCAAACGATAGGAAATTCAAAAAAAATGAATGTTCTATCATTTTAAGAAGTGGTAAAGAGGTTGACATTCAAGAAAAAGAAGCACATGCATCATCAAAATAAGACGAAGAGAAAAATATCGTTGCAGACACGAACATTCCTAATGACGATGTAGTACCTAATGCAAAAGAAGTTTTTAAACTTGATGGAAAAATGGAGTAAAAGTTGCCATCAGTAAGAATTTTGAAAAAGAACATGAGTTAGCTTTGAGTACTAACTTACATAAAACTGTTGAAGTGTTGAACGATCTTTCAAAAAGACAACAGTCAGGTAATATTCCATATATTTTGTTACCCATTTATGACAAAAGACCTTTACCTTCTGTTTTGCAGGTATACATTCTAGACTTGAAACCCCTGCCTAGTTATATCAAGTGTGCATAGAGTCGAGCCAACGACAATATTAAACAAAGGCGCTGCTTGGGAGGCAACCCAAGGGAAGTTTATTTTTATTCTCGTATTTTTTTTTATTTTGCCTTTTCCTTGTATTTCACCTTACATTGGGGACAATGTCAGTTTTAAGTGTGGGAGAGGGGATTTACTTTATTTTAAGCATTTTTAGTTCGCTATTTTTCTAAAAAAAATAATAATAATAATAATTTTTTTTAATAAAAGAATTTTGGTTTTTGGTTTTTAATGATTTTTGGTTGTGTATGTCATGAGTAAGATTCAACTAGATTTGAAAATTTCATAACATGATTGAATAAATAATTTTTTTTCAACTTAGAATTAATTAGTCTAGTTATTTTTTTATTGAAAATGGTAGTATCTAAATTGGTAGACAAAAGCCAGTGAGGATTTGAGCCTTTAGACTGACACATCAGTCTCATTATTCTTTCATGAGAGATATTTTTCCACTAATTTGTTTCTATAGAACTTGTTTTGATTCTCTTCGAGGTCACATTGACACATGCATGCATGAACATGATTAAGGCCATCTTTGTTATGCGTTACATAAGCCAAATAGCCCACCTTGTAATTAATTTTCTTTTTGTTGAACCCCTTTGAGCTTTATTGCCTTTTTCTTGGTATACCCACATTACAAGCTTTCAACCAATAATATTTATACCTTTACCCAAGTCGCAAAGCTAGTAGAGCATTGTTGATCATTATGATATGTATGGGTGTACGAAAAAATAAGAGTGGGGGTATCTAAATTTGTGGTTTGGTTACAACCCACAAAATGGAACATATTTTCATCCTCAAATTTTCTAAGTTCCATTATTGTTAAAAAAAAAAAAGAGAGAGAAAAAAAAGTAAAAAAAGAAAAAGAAAAAAAAGGATGGAAGTTGTTTTACATTGTTTAAATGCTTTAAAAGTCAAATTGAAGATGTTGCAAAATGGAGTGATTGATTTTACATATTTTATATTGAGATTGAGTGAATTCAATTTTGCTCCACTAGTTTTGATGGCTTTTGAGCTACACTCCCAAATATATCCTACCTTAAACCTAAGTCACGTTACAACCCATAAAAAGTTCTTATAATTTATGTTATGCATGTGATCCCAGTGGTGAGAATGAGAAGATATGCAAGCTTATGGTAGATCATTTCTTTTGGAATAAATTTGAGTAAAATATATACCTTCAAACACATGATAGTTGAGTATTTATTCCGTGAGAGTCTACCTATTTAGTTTACTCCATTTTTCAAGTAAAAATATCTACTAAGTAATTAGAAGTTGTTTAAAAATATATTTTTATGATATGTTATGAGTTTTGAAGAGCTTGATTATTTTTTATTTATGACATTGCAAGCTTGATTTTTTTTTTTGGAAAAATAAATTAGAGTTTCGTTCGAGGACGAGCAAAGGTTAAGTGTGGGGGTATTTGATGAGAACATAAAGTATCATATTTTTAATCCTTAATATATACTCCTTTATGCTCATTTAATGTCTAAAGATACTCATTACTTTTATATTTTGATCTAGGATGCAATTGGAGTCACTAAAAGCAAAATGGAGCTAATTATCAATTCTGGACAGTTCTGATACCTTGTAGCAAAATGGTCATAACTTTCTCATCCGAAATCCAATTGAGCTGATCCAAATTGATTAGGAAAGCTAAGTGATAGAGGCACAATTTTGCTGTTTTGATTTTCCCGAGATTCTGGCTACATCATGGACCAAATCACGCTTGAAGATTGAGTCAACTATGCTGTGCACAAAAAGTGGAGTTGAAATAACCATTTCCCAACTTTTTTAAAGATTTTATTTTATTGTTTTGGTTGTTGTAACTATTAGAGGATTTGTGGGAAGATATTGTGATCTTTAAACACTAATTTAGAGTCTATAAAAGGGATAGAGATCAGGAGGAAAGGAGAACAACACACACAACTCTTCTTCCTCTTCTCCAATATTCTTTTGAAGTTTTCTTGAACATGCGGAGCTAAAAGTCTTGTTGGTCGAAGGAAACAGAACCTCGGAATGAATAAAAACTTATGAGATCTAATTTGTGTTTATATTTTTGATTTGTGCTTTGAGTATCGAATGTTTTCTTATGCATATTTTCATGATTATCTTGTTTAATGACTAGGATGCATACTAGTTTATTATTCCTGACAATCTAATGCTAAATTAGATATCGAATCCGTAATTGTTCGATCCCTCTAATTTGTGAAGCGACCAAGATTTAATGAACTGCTTTATTTTATTAGATCTTAGGAGAAAAACTTTTGACAAAATTAAATGCAACCGCTTGTGCTTGTGTTGTTTTGCTTCATTGATCTCATCGAGTTTAATACGCTACTAGATTAAACATTTAGCGCTTGTCTGGGGTTGTTTAGTAGTTAAGGATAATTAGATCGCTTGTTTTTAATAAATTGTGGCTGAAGGAGATAGGAAAATAATTCCAACGATGAATATTCAAGTATGAATTAATATATACTTGCATCGATGATCAGTTTTAAGATTCCAATGGTGGATGTTGACTGAGACCAACATTTTTTTTTGATTATTTTAATACTTTAATTGTTTTTAGCTCTTTTTAATTTGCTTTGATCCAAAACTCTCCCCCCATCTTATTTCACATAGCATAAAGATTAACTAATTACTCTCCGTGGGAACGATCCTTACTCTCACTACTACATATTATTTCAAGAGTAAAGGTTTTATTTTTGGGTGCCTACGACAGCACGCCAAATTTTGCCGCCGTTGCCGGGGAGTAATTTTAGTTGATTTTTGTACTTTTTGTGATCTTTATTTCTTTCTTGTGATCAAATAATTTTCTGTCTATTAAAAAAATCCGGTAAGAGAAAATGGTGGCCAATTCTCAACTATTTGGCACTTGGCTAAATTTTCCATCTAGTCATGCTGATGAGGTAAATGTTTCTTCCCTAGAACAACAAATTTCTTATTTAACTTCTCTTGTTCGTCAGATGGTTGTAGGTAACATGAAAACAACAAAGTCTTGTGGGATTTGTCTAGTATCAGGGCATCCAACCGATATGTGCCCAACTCTTCAAGAGGAGTCCAATGAACAAGTGAATGCAGAATGTGGTTTTCCTGGACTACCAGAAATGAAGTATGATCCCTATTCAGACACGTACAACCTAGGATGGAGAGATCATTCTAATTTTACCGATGGGAGTCCAGAATTAAATTAACCCGTAACTCAAAATTGCCCAAGTTACCAGCAATACAAGCAGCATTACCTATAACCAAGCCAAACTTCTAATTCTGGTATGTCTTTAGAAGATATTGTTAAGTCTATTACCATTAATAATTTACAATTTCAACAGGAGACGAGAGCTAGTATCGAAAGTTTGAACAATCAAATGAGCCAAATGACAACTGCAATTAATAAACTAGAGGCGCAAAGCTTGAAGAAATTACCATATCAAACGATAGGAAATTCAAAAGAAAATGAATGTTCTATCATTTTAAGAAGTGGTAAAGAGGTTGACATTCCAGAAAAAGAAGCACATGCATCATCAAAACAAGACGAAGAGAAAAATATCGTTGCAGACACGAACATTCCTAATGACGATGTAGTACCTAATGCAAAAGAAGTTTTTAAACATGATGGAAAAAATGGAGTAAAAGTTGCCATCAGTAAAAATTTTGAAAAAGAACATGAGTTAGCTTTGAGTACTAACTTACATAAAACTGTTGCAGTGTTGAACGATCTTTCAAAAAGACAACAGTCAGGTAACATTCCATATATTTTGTTACCAATTTATGATAAAAGACCTTTACCTTCTGTTTTGCAGGCATGAATTCTAGACTTGAAACCCCTGCCTAGTTATATCAAGTGTGCATAGTGTCGAGCCAACGATAATATTAAACAAAGGCGCTGCTTGGGAGGCAACCCAAGGGAAGTTTATTTTTATTCTCGTATTTTATTTTATTTTATTTTGCCTTTTCCTTGTATTTCACCTTACATTGGGTACAATGTCAGTTTTAAGTGTGGGGGACGGGATTTACTTTATTTTAAGCATTTTTATTTCGCTATTTTTCTAAAAAAAATAATAATAATAATTTTTTTTGATAAAAGAATTTTGGTTTTGGTTTTTAATGATTTTTGGTTATGTATGTCATGAGTAAGATTCAACTAGATTTGAAAAATTCATAACATGATTGAATAAATAATTTTTTTTCAACTTAGAATTAATTAGTCTAGTTATTTTTTATTGAAAATGGTAGTATCTAAATTGGTAGACAAAAGCCAGTGAGGACTTGAGCCTTTAGACTGACACATCAGTCTCATTATTCTTTCATGAGTGATATTCTTCCACTGATTTATTTCTCTAGAACTTGCTTTGATTCTCTTCGAGGTCACATTGACACATGCATGCATGCATGAACATGATTAAGGCCATCTTTGTTATGCGTTACATAAGCCAAATAGCCCACCTTGTAATTAATTTTCTTTTTGTTGAACCCCTTTAAGCTTTATTGCCTTTTTCTTGGTATATCCACATTACAAGCTTTCAACCAATAATATTTATACATTTACCCAAGTCGCAAAGCTAGTGGAGCATTGTTGATCATTATGATTTGTATGGATGTACGAAAAAATAAGAGTGGGGGTGTCTAAATTTGTGGTTTGGTTACAACCCACAAAATGGAACATATTTTCATCCTCAAATTTCCTAAGTTCCATTATTGTTAAAAAAAAAAAAGAAAAAAAAAGTAAAAAAAGAAAAAAGAAAAAAGAAAAAAGAAAAAAAATAAGGATGGAAGTTGTTTTACATTGTTTAAATGCTTTAAAAGCCAAATTGAAGATGTTACAAAATGGAGTGATTGATTTTACATGTTTTATATTGAGATTGAGTGAATTCAATTTTGCTCCACTAGTTTTGATGACTTTTGAGCTACACTCCCAAATATATCCTACCTTAAGCCTAAGCCACGCTACAACCCATAAAAAGTCCTTATAATTTATGTTATGCATGTGATCCCAGTGGTGGAGAATGAGAAGATATGCAAGCTTATGGTAGATCATTTCTTTTGGAATAAATTTGAGTGAAATATATACCTTCAAACACATGATAGTTGAGGATTTATTCCGTGAGAGTCTACCTATTTAGTTTACTCCATTTTTCAAGTAAAAATATCTACTAAGTAATTAGAAGTTGTTTAAAAATATTTTTTCATGATATGTTATGAGTTTTGAAGAGTTTGATTATTTTTTATTTATGACATTGCAACCTTGATTTTTTTTTTTGGAAAAATAAATTAGAGTTTCGTCCGAGGACGAGCAAAGGTTAAGTGTGGGAGTATTTGATGAGAACTGTCACGCCCTAGTCCCAAAATACGTAGGACTAGGTCACGTAACCATGCCAGCTGGCCCGTATATATGGCAACTCCAATATATGGAAACCATATATACGTGCGTACGCTGTATAATGAACAATAATTCATAAGTGGTAAAACTGATCACAAGTCACAGGGTAATATCTAAATCTCATCCACAGAATCAAATATGAATAACCAATAATCATGTAACTAGATCTCAATACAGATATCTAAGAATGACAGTCAGATGAAATCAAATCTACTGCCGAAATAGAATACAAAAGGAACCAGAATACACACCATAAAGAACAACATCTGACAATCTCGAGGCTCGAAGAGAAGACCTCCTCGGGATAAACATAACATGTCCGGGTCTGTGCTCCTGCGAATACTCGAGAAAATATACACCTGACAGGGGACCAGGTCCTCAGAGGGACATAGCAAGATACATAAAAATGACATGCCATAATGTAAATACTAAATAAATAAATAGGGTGTGCTAACCATCTAAGTGAATGCAATTTAAAGACCTTGTAGTACACATGGGAATGTGTAGGCTTGACATATGCTGACGTAATTCACCAATCGTCATGACTGGCTAGTATATGTGTCATATGCCCCCGGACACACGGGTAGCTCTGCAATCGACCATCTCCGAGGAGCATGGTACGAAGGATAAAAGACTCAAGAAGGGGGTATCCCATACGTCTACTAGATATCTTCCCCACCCAAGGATATACAAGTCGTAAAAACGACGTGGACATCTCGTATAATGATGCAAGTCTCCATAGAAATAAACTAAGCTAAATACCGTTACACATGTTGCTCACACCGATGGCCAGTCGAATATGAGGCACGTGTCCCTACATGAACTCACTCTGTGACGTGTAATGATACGTGTCAAGGCCTGGAAGTCATATCAATAACTTCACAACTTTAGGTGGGTCTACTAGACACTAGGTCAGATACAATCCTAACGTCAACGCCTTCGTTGACTACACCCGAGTGTTCTCGGAGGCGCACATTTATATAATATTAAAATAAATAAACATGTAACTAGCAAGAACTGAATTTAAACAGTACAACAAGGCAAGGTATACTTGCCTGGCAAGAGAGCTGCAAATATGTAATGTCCCGATGTCAAGTACCAAGTGTCAGAAACTATGATCTCAGAATGAATGTCTCCGGATACTGAAATAAACATCACTAACAGTCTCAGAAAATATCAAATAGCTAGAAACGCCTGTCCTTTCGTCCAATTTGGACACAGGGGCAAAAATGACAGTCTCTGGTCAAAGCGGGGTCCACATGTGGGCCGCTTTGCACCGGAAAACGTGCCAGGGTCAAAGGTCTCCAAATTCGCCAAACTTAGTGTCCACAAGTCCAGAACGTCGATACGAACCCAACGGAACTTCCAGAATCGGATTCTGATGAGCCGGTCACAAAATCGCCCGTCAAGTCGAGCCTATGGGGCCCACGATACGGGATTTTGTCAACGTTCTCAAAATCGAACCAAACTTGGCTCACAGGACCAGCGTATTGCTACGAGTCCGATGGCACAAGTTTCGTTTCAATCCGACGTGTACACACAAAGTTGCAGCGTGTTCCAGAACTGACGGATACGGGGCGGTGTCGGCGGATACGCGTTGATTCCGGTGTGCACGCACATCCAAATCAACTTCTCCGAATTCCTACACGTCCGTATCAACGTCGCGCACGTTTCGGTAAAGACCGCGTGCGTCCAAGTCGTCCCGTTTGGCGCGGCGTACCCAGTTCCGGGGTTAATCGGGTCATTGTTTTTCCTGTATTTGGATCGCGGTTTGCGATCGCCACAGGACGCGATGCTCCGAGCGGGTTGCACGGGCGCCGAGAGGGTCACATAGTCTACACGACGCAACTGACGGAATTAAAAATGGAACTACGAGAAGATAGAACGGATTACCTGAACAAGGCTCCGTGGAATAAATTTCTGCGTGTCCGAGGGCTGTGTCCAGCTGCTGTGTCCGGTTCTGCTCGAGACAGGGTCGTTGCACAGGCCGGTCGGGGGAACAGTGCCATCGTCGGGGAAGGGCTGAACAGGAGACGACAGTAGGGGTGTAGTCGTCCTCTCTGGTCGTCAAGGGGGAAAAGGAGAAGGAAACGGGGAAGAAAAAGAGGGGGAGGGCTAAGCTGGTGGTTGGGCTGTCGTTGTCGTGACGAGGTCGGCTGCGCACAGGGAGTCGGGGTTGGCTTCGGCCATGGGGAGGCGGAGGAGATGAAGAACAGGGAGTGGTGGTGGTGGCGAGTGGCAGAGTGGAGGAGGAGAGGAGTGGTGATGATGATGGTGGTGGTGGCGGAGTTGACAGGCGAAGAAATGAGAGGTGGTGAGCAGGGAGGGCTGGGTCGAGGAGGAGAGAGAGGGTGGAGGCGGTGGAGCTCGAGGGGTCGGGGGGGGCAGAGCTCGCCGGCGGTCGCGGGGACGCACAGGCGGGGAGGAGGAGGAGAATAGGAGGAGGAGCTGGGGAGAAGGAGAGAGAGGGACCTGAGCGGGGGGGGGGGGGTCGGCTCCGCCGCGGGCGGCGGTCGCGGGGTGACGCCGGCGAGGGGGGGGGCTCGCCGCCGGCCGGGGGGGATCGGCTGCGGGCTGGGTAGGTTTAGGATTTGGGTTATTTTGTTTTGAATTTTTCTTTTTATTTATTTTATAGAAAAAAATCAATAGGGGTTAATTTGTAAATTATCAATTAGGATATTTACTTATGTAAATACATTGAATCTGGACTCCTTTTGGAATGGACGGTGCACGTTCACCGGCCAATCAGGGGATGACACCTCATGTGCAAATTTTACAGAAATGTCCCTGTAATTTTATAAATTGCGCAAAGGTCTTATTTTGGGAAATTGCACAATTACGAAATTGTCTGGGAAAAACACCTGATTTCTGAAATTACTAAAATTCACAGAATTGAGGAAAATTGTTGTGCGAGGGTCCCGAGGGGGTGGGGGTGAGTCTGGGCAGGGACTGGGCCTGGTTTTGGGGTGATACGGGCCATCGTATTTAATTAATTAATAAATACTGCGCACGGTGTTCTCTAATTATTTAGAGGCAGTTAGGGTCATAATTTTTCTACGGTGTCAATACACTAAATGTAGTATACTCAGTGTAGAAAATTAACGTATTTTTGTCTGGGCAAAACGGGTGCATGTTGGGCCTCAAATCTTTATTGGAACAGGGATGGGTACAGGTCTAGGAGTTTAAATACGAACGTTTTGTAACGATAATTGTGCATCTCATACGAGGCTCAAAACTGAGTATCTGGGAGTTGCACAAAGTGCAGGATAGTAGGCTGGCATGTCTAGGAGAGGTACGTGAACTTCGTTCGGGGATAACAGTCAAGGTAAAGCTCCAAATATTTAGGTGACGGACAGGTGCACAAGTCAATAGGATATGTAAGCAAAATAAAATAAATTATTGTAACAAATCCTAAATTGTGTAAAATACTCCTAAAATACGGGAATCTGGTCGAGGGGGTTTACAATCTACCCAACTTATAAAAATTTCGTCCTCGAAATTAAGACTAAGCCGGGGTAGAAGTCAAAGTCGGCATAAGATATAATTTAACAAGGTAATTTATATCTTGGTCTACTATTAGGTTCGAAAAACGTTTACGCATGTCGTCCGCACGCTTCCAAGTAGATTTCTCTGGCGCGCCATGCTTCCATGGTACGCGGATCAAGGGGATAGACTGGTTCTTCAATACTTTTTCTCGATGGTCAAGGGTTCCCGCGGGTTGCTCTTGATATGACAGGTCTCGGCCTAATGGTGATAACCTCAAGAAGACATGATCGTCCTCTTTGAATTCCAAGGGACGATGATGACGGTCTGCCTGCTGCTTCTGTCTTGTACTGCTCGCCAGTGTCCTTGTATTTACTTAACTGTCTTTACGGTGTTGACGACCAACTCTGGTCACGCGAATCCTTGTCTGGTACTATGCTGACTGGTATGCCGTGCAATCTTACGATCTGCCTCAAATAAGTTAGCTAAGCTTTTGCAGACTGGTCAACTCTATAGGTAAGAATTGTGCTGACTTGGTGAGTCGGTCCATAGGAATCTTGATTCTTACAATTCAACCTAGTCATAGGTGCTGCTGTCCTTTCAGGAGTCAGTCAATTATTCATCCAGGTGAAATCCTTTTAGACTCCTGTCAGCAAAATGATACATCCTTTTTCGTGATACTTGAGTTCTGAATCTTGCTCCAAGTTACGAGGCAAAAATAAAAATTTTGCTGTCACAGGGATGCAAGTATCAGGAACGTAATAAAACGCAGGTAGGTAGGTAGGTCATTCTAAAGATAGCACCGATTTAAACTGCAATCTAATCTAATAATAGGGTTTGGTAATTACCCAGAAACAAACTAAAATGGTACAGAAACAATACACTCTCGTATTTGTATGAGGCACGAGGTTTCGCCTTTCCGAAATAAGGGAAGACGATAAACAATAATCAAGAGTTCAAGGGGGAGGTAATAGATTAGTAGTGTGAGGATCAAGGCGTTTAAAGAATTCAACGGGAATTGTCAAAGCAGTTGTGGAATTGGGATGCTATTTTAGGAATTCCTATTAACATATTCGGATCAGCACAGTTATGTAGCTGATACGATATGCTCAGGCATATCCAACGGGCAAGTACATCTATCTACTAATCACTATATATCTCAATCCACGTAAAGTAGTAATGCGAAGGACGAACCAAGTGTACTATGGTTGATCAGACCGTAATACACTGATTCTGAAATGTATTAGTGTAGTACTCCAATAATACATCTCTCAAGAACAAGCTTGATAAAGAATAAGCTTGCGAAACTAGGCTATAATAGCGGCATAAGTCAAGGTAGTAAGATAAATATAAGTACGCTAGATTATGATGTGAGAAGTACAAAACAATTCATATTCACAAGAACAAGACTCTACAATCTCTACAGTTATTATTCTAAATCCTTGACTAAGTCGCTAGTTGACCCAAAAGAGGTATGGCCTTCTAAGTTCTATAATCTATATAAACACTATAGGTTGTCCGCCTAAAACAGAGATTCCAAGAAAGTCCGCGTAAAGTAGGGGTTCGAGGTTGTCTGCGTAATGCAGAGGTAAAAATAGTTTGGCGTAAATCAGGGATTTAAACTGTCGGCGTAAAATAGGTTTCAGAGTTATCCGCGTAAAACAGAGAAGCGCAAGGTAGAGCTTCCGAGCTGTCCGCGTAAAAGTCTGTGCGTAACAGTCTGCGCGTAAATATCTCCTGCGTTGCAGCGTAAAGTTGTACGAGAACTCATGAGTTTGTCAGCCAAGTTAATGAATCCTGTCTTCTGACAAAAGTACTTGCACAATGATCGAGGGGATGGTTGATGATGGTTTGCACGGAGTTCCAGGTTTGTCGTTTAGGGACTTATTGGATACAAGTCATCATTACACTCGAGGGGAGACAAAACCAGATGTCCCGTCAAAAACGGTTTCCTTTTGCACAGGGCTCGAGGTGTATCTCTGCGCAGAATTTGGTCGCGTCTGGGGAAAGCTATGGCTGTAACAAATACGCTAACATTCTATTCTTATGTTATGCCTAAACAGGTTACTCTACACTGGTTATCTATGAATCATCAGGTTTGCGCAGGGCAGTTACCTACGTGGCTGGCATGATGCGTCATACGCAGGATAAGGAAGACTAAGGGCGGTGTAAAGGGGACAAGCTTCTACAAGATTTGGTTTTTACGCCAACTAGGAAGTGGCTTGGCTTTACGTCAACAACGGTCAAATGGGTTTTACGCCAACAAGGGTAAGGTCTCTGGCGTAAAACTGGGTTTATCTAATATAGGATGAGGTTTCTGTCCTAATATTCCTCCTTAGATTTCTATGGGTTCCTCAAGGCTAGGGTCAATACTATGGTCAATCTCTAATAATCCTATCTCTAACTAATCCTAGTAGTGTTTATATCATACTCAAGTCATACATAAATATGTCAAGGGATAAGGGTAAGTTAATCTATAGGTAAGTGACGCTAGGGTTTACTTAGGAAATCAGGAAGGCTAGGGTTTATTTAGGAAGTCAGGAAGGCTAGGCTTTATTTAAGAAGTCAGGAAGGCTATTGTTCACTAAGTAATCCGAACTTAAGGATATGTCAAAGCCCTAGTGGTATTCTTATTAGGAATGCTACCTTAATTATCATCCTATTAACCGGAGTTCCTATATTCTAGTAGGGATTATACTAAAAGAATTATCAGGGAAGCACATGAATCAAGCAGGATGCAATTATGTAAGTAGGACGAACTGGAAAGAAGATAAGTCATAGTCAATTTTTGGATGAGATTCTATGCTCTAATCCTAGGTGCAGGCTTGCTCGGTACAGTAACGTAACCGAGACAATATGCTCTCGACCTGCATGGGCCACCACTAAAAATATGTCACGCCCCAGTCCCAAAATACGTAGGACTAGGTCACGTAACCATGCCAGCTGGCCCGTATATATGGCAACTCCAATATATGGAAATCATATATACGTGCGTACGCTGTATAATGAACAATAATTCATAAGTGGTAAAACTGATCATAAGTCACAGGGTAATATCTAAATCTCATCCACAGAATCAAATATGAATAACCAATAATCATGTAACTAGATCTCAATACAGATATCTAAGAATGACAGTCAGATGAAATCAAATCTACTGCCGAAATAGAATACAAAAGGAACCAGAATACACACCATAAAGAACAACATCTGACAATCTCGAGGCTCGAAGAGAAGACCTCCTCGGGATAAACATAACATGTCCGGGTCTGTGCTCCTGCGAATACTCGAGAAAATATACACCTGGCAGGGGACCAGGTCCTCAGAGGGACATAGCAAGATACATAAAAATGACATGCCATAATGTAAATACTGAATAAATAAATAGGGTGTGCTAACCATCTAAGTGAATGCAATTTAAAGACCTTGTAGTACGCATGGGAATGTGTAGGCTTGACATATGCTGACGTAATTCACCAATCGTCATGACTGGCTAGTATATGTGTCATATGCCCCCGGACACACGGGTAGCTCTGCAATCGACCATCTCCAAGGAGCATGGTACGAAGGATAAAAGACTCAAGAAGGGGGTATCCCATACGTCTACTAGATATCTTCCCCACCCAAGGATATACAAGTCGTGAAAACGACATGGACATCTCGTATAATGATGCAAGTCTCCATAGAAATAAACTAAGCTAAATACCGTTACACATGTTGCTCACACCGATGGCCAGTCGAATATGAGGCACGCGTCCCTACATGAACTCACTCTGTGACGTGTAATGATACGTGTCAAGGCCTGGAAGTCATATCAATAACTTCACAACTTTAGGTGGGTCTACTAGACACTAGGTCAGATACAATCCTAACGTCAACGCCTTCGTTGACTACACCCGAGTATTCTCGGAGGCGCACATTTATATAATATTAAAATAAATAAACATGTAACTAGCAAGAACTGAATTTAAACAGTACAACAAGACAAGGTATACTTGCCTGGCAAGAGAGCTGCAAATATGTAATGTCCCGATGTCAAGTACCAAGTGTCAGAAACTATGATCTCAGAATGAATGTCTCCGGATACTGAAATAAACATCACTAACAGTCTCAGAAAATATCAAATAGCTAGAAACGCCTGTCCTTTCGTACAATTTGGACACAGGGGCAAAAATGACAGTCTCTGGTCAAAGCGGGGTCCACATGTGGGCCGCTTTGCACCGGAAAACGTGCCAGGGTCAAAGGTCTCCAAATTTGCCAAACTTAGTGTCCACAAGTCCAGAACGTCGATACGAACCCAACGGAACTTCCAGAATCGGATTCCGATGAGCCGGTCACAAAATCGCCCGTCAAGTGGAGCCTGTGGGGCCCACGATACGGGATTTTGTCAACGTTCTCAGAATCGAACCAAACTTGGCTCACAGGACCAGCGTATTGCTACGAGTCCGATGGCACAAGTTTCGTTTCAATCCGACGTGTACACACAAAGTTGCAGCGTATTCCAGAACTGACGGATACGGGGCAGTGTCGGCGGATACGCGTTGATTCCGGTGTGCACGCACATCCAAATCAACTTCTCCGAATTCCTACACGTCCGTATCAACGTCGCGCACGTTTCGGTAAAGACCGCGTGCGTCCAAGTCATCCCGTTTGGCGGGGCGTACCCAGTTCCGGGGTGAATCGGGTCGTTGTTTTTCCTGTATTTGGATCGCGGTTCGCGATCGCCACAGGACGCGATGCTCCGAGCGGGTTGCACGGGCACCGAGAGGGTCACATAGTCTACACGACGCAACTGACGAAATTAAAAATGGAACTACGAGGAGATAGAACGGGTTACCTGAACAGGGCTCCGTGGAATGAATTTCCGAGTGTCCGAGGGCTGTGTCCAGCTGCTGTGTCCGGTTCTGCTCGAGTCGGGGTCGTTGCACAGGCCGGTCGGGGGAACAGTGCCATCGTCGGGGAAGGGCTGAATAGGAGACGACAGTAGGGGTGTAGTCGTCTTCTCCGGTCGTCAAGGGGGAAAAGGAGGAGGAAACGGGGAAGAAGAAGAGGGGGAGGGCTAAGCTGGTGGTTGGGCTGTCGTTGTCGTGACGAGGTCGGCTGCGCACAGGGAGTCGGGGTTGGCTTCGGCCATGGGGAGGCGGAGGAGATGAAGAACAGGGAGTGGTGGTGGTGGCGAGTGGCAGAGTGGAGGAGGAGAGGAGTGGTGATGATGATGGTGGTAGTGGCGGAGTTGACAGGCGAAGGAAGGAGAGGTGGTGAGCAGGGAGGGCTGGGTCGAGGAGGAGAGAGAGGGTGGAGGCGGTGGAGCTCGAGGGGTCGGGGGGGGCGGAGCTCGCGGGGACGCAAAGGCGGGGAGGAGGAGGAGAATAGGAGGAGGAGCTGGGGAGAAGGAGAGAGAGGGACCTGAGCGGGGGGGGGGGTCGGCTCCGCCGCGGGCGGCGGTCGCGGGGTGACGCCGGCGAGGGGGGGGCTCGCCGCCGGCCGGGGGGGATCGGCTGCGGGCTGGGTAGGTTTAGGATTTGGGTTATTTTGTTTTGAATTTTTCTTTTTATTTATTTTATAGAAAAAATCAATAGGGGTTAATTTGTAAATTATCAATTAGGATATTTACTTATGTAAATACATTGAATCTGGACTCCTTTTGGAATGGACGGTGCACGTTCACCGGCCAATCAGGGGATGACACCTCATGTGCAAATTTTACAGAAATATCCCTGTAATTTCATAAATTGCGCAAAGGTCTTATTTTGGGAAATTGCACAATTACGAAATTGTCTGGGAAAACACCTGATTTCTGAAATTACTAAAATTCACAGAATTGAGGAAAATTGTTGTGCGAGGGTCCCGAGAGGGGTGGGGGTGAGTCTGGGCAGAGACTGGGCCTGGTTTTGGGGTGATACGGGCCATCGTATTTAATTAATTAATAAATACTGCGCACGGTGTTCTCTAATTATTTAGAGGCAGTTAGGGTCATAATTTTTCTACGGTGTCAATACACTAAATGTAGTATACTCAGTGTAGAAAATTAACGTATTTTTGTCTGGGCAAAACGGGTGCATGTTGGGCCTCAAATCTTTATTGGAACAGGGATGGGTACAGGTCTAGGAGTTTAAATACGAACATTTTGTAACGATAATTATGTGTCTCATACGAGGCTCAAAACTGAGTATCTGGGAGTTGCACAAAGTGCAGGATAGTAGGCTGGCATGTCTAGGAGAGGTACGTGAACTTCGTTCGGGGATAACAGTCAAGGTAAAGCTCCAAATATTTAGGTGACGGACAGGTGCACAAGTCAATAGGATATGTAAGCAAAATAAAATAAATTATTGCAACAAATCCTAAATTGTGTAAAATACTCCTAAAATACGGGAATCTGGTCGAGGGGGTTTACAAGAACATAAAATATCATATTTTTATTCCTTAATATATACTCCTTTATGCTCATTTAATATCTAAAGATACTCATTACTTTTATATTTTGATCTAGGATGCAATTGGAGTCACTAAAAGCAAAATTGAGCTAATTATCAATTCTGGACAGTTCTGACACCTTGTAGCAAAATGGTCATAACTTTCTCATCCGAAGTCCAATTGAGCTAATCTAAGTTGATTCGGAAAGCTAAGTGATAGACGCACAATTTTGCTATTTTTATTTTCCTGAGATTACGGTTACATCATGGACCAAATCATGCTTGAAGTTGAGTCAACTATGTTGTGCACAAAAAGTGGAGTTGAAATAACCATTTCCCAACTTTTTCAAAGATTTTAGTTTATTATTTGGGTTGTTGTAACTATTAGAGAATTTGTGGGACGATATTATGATCTTCAAACACTAATTTAGAGTCTATAAAAGGGATAGAGATCAGGAGGAAAGGAGAACAACACACACAAATCTTCTTCCTCTTCTCCAATATTCTTTTGAAGTTTTCTTGAACATGCGGAGCTAAAAGTCTTGTTGGTCAAAGGAAACGGAAGCCTCGAAATGAATAAAAACTTGTGAGATCTAATTTGTGTTTATATTTTTGATTTGTGCTTTGAGTATCGAATATTTTCTTATGCATATTTTCATGATTATCTTGTTTAATGACTAGGATGCATACTAGTTTATTATTCCTGACAATCTAATGCTTAATTAGATATCGAATCCGTAATTGTTCGATCACTCTAATTTATGAAACAACCAAGATTTAATGAACTGTTTTGTTTTATTAGATCTTAGGAGAAAAACTTTTAACAAAATTAAATGCAACCGCTTGTGCTTGTGTTATTTTGCTTCATCGATCTCATCGAGTTTAATACGCTACTAGATTAAACCTTTAGCGCTTGTCTGGGATTGTTTAGTAGTTAAGGTTAATTAGATCGCTTGTTTTTAATTAATTATGGCTGAAGGAGATAGGAAAATAATTCCAACGATGAATATTCAAGTATGAATTAATATATACTTGCATCGATGATGAGTTTTAAAATTCCAATGGTGGATGTTGACTGAGACCAATATTTTTTTCTTTTGATTATTTAATACTTTAATTATTTTTAGCTCTTTTTAATTTGCTTTGATTCAAAACTCTCCCCCCCATCCTATTTCACATAGCATAAAGATTAACTAATTACTCTCCGTGGGAACGATCCTTACTCTCACTACTACATATTATTTCAAGAGTAAAGATTTTATTTTTGGGTGCCTACGACAGCACGCCAGAATCCATGTCCCAATAGGTATAATTCAGTTTTTTCTCTTAATTTAGGGTCTAAATCTGATATTTAAACATGAGAAATCAACCCATATGCATAGGCTACCCATAGGATTTGGTTTTGTGTTCATTGGAGGCCTATTGAGAAAGTTATAGTACTTTTTATGTCAATTTTGAGGGAATTTCGAGATTAATATTTGTTGTGTGTGTCAATTGGTCCTATAGATCAATTTGGCATCTGCTTGTGTGTTTGGGGCTAGTGTCGTGTCTACAATTGGGTACGTGTAGGTCGTATACCAATAATTTGGTAATACGTGTTAATTTGGAGTTTTTTCGTCTGACACGGACTTTGTGCATGTCATATTTTGACACGGACACGTAGATTTGTGTTTGATTCTTCGTATTATTCATAAATAATATATTAGACTTGTTCATGTCCTTCGTTGTACGTTTGGATGTGTGGTGGACTCGTGTCGCAAGCGTATCCTAGATCTAGTAGGATACGGGAGCGATGTGCTCCGTGTGTTTGTGCAATTTATTTCTAGATCTAATTCTAATTTTTTCTTAGTCTTGGTGATATGTAATTATGTGTGTATATATATTGTTATGTGTTTGTATATATATATATATATATATATATATATATATATATATATATATATATATATGTGTGTGTGTGTGTGTGTGTGTGTGTGTGTGTGTGTGTGTGTGTGTGTATCATATACCTATTTTACCTATGTGTATATATAAATATATGTAGCTATTCTCCTACATATGTTATAGCTATTAATTATAGTAGTATATAAATATAGTAATGTATATATATGTATATGTTATGTGTATATATATGTTGTTATATATATATATATATATATATATATATATATATATATATATATATATATATATATATATATATATATATATATATATATATATATATATATATATATATATATTATGTTATGTTATGTTATATATATATATATATATATATATATATATATATATATATATATATATATATATATATATATATATATATATATATATATATATATATATATATATATTATGTTATGTTATATATACATATATATTTGCGTGATTATATATATATATATATATATATATATATATATATATATATATATAGTCACACAAATATATATATATAAATATAACATAACATAACATATAAATTTTGTGTGATTATATATATATATATATATATGTATATATATATATATATGTATATATATATATATATATATATATATATATATATATATATATATATATATATGTGTGTGTGTGTGTGTGTGTGTGTGTGTGTGTGTACGTATTAGTGATATTATGGATATGTATATATATGTTACTATATAATATGTGTATGTTATACTATATGTATTATTGTAGAGATGTATATACATATATATAGATGAGCATGTATATATATAAATATATGTAGCTAAGTATATATATATATATATATATATATATATATTTGTATATGTGTTAGTATATAAGAGAGAGAGAGAGGGGGGAACGCTTTTAGTGACAGCCGTAATTGCAACAGCAGCAGCATCAGCGACAGCAGCATTAGCAACAACAACAGCGCATTAGCAACAGCAACAGCTACAGCTACACCGACAGCAGCAGCAGCGCATTAGCAACAGCAACAACCTTAAGTGACAGCAGCGGCAGAAGTATTAGCAATAGCAACAGTGACCGTCGCGACAGCAGCGGTATCAGTAGCAGTATCAACGGTTTCAGCGATGGCGGCAGCGACTTTTAGCGACAGTTTTACGGTTATATATAATTATGTATTAATTATAATAGATAGATTTGTATGATATTAGTATATATGTATATATTTCATAATTGGTATTTATGTATTAATATATTTTATTTTTAGTAGTTAGATATATATTCATTCTAGCTATCTATACGCATGTATATATATTGTATATATAGATATACATTAGTAGTTGGTAAGATATTATGTAACTATAAGTATCCATGCACTAGTAGGTATCATATGTTAGTAGTTAGTGGGTATTTAGTATTTGTTATGTTTAGCATGTAGTTAGTTAAATGGGTTGATATATTAGTAGTTAGTGTATATAGAGTTAGCTTGTATGTTAATATTAATATGATTAGATACTAGCATTACCTTGAGATATACCAAGGTAAGAGTAGTAGGTATTGGCATAATGATAGAATAGACGTAAACTAATTATGGATTGATACTAAGGTGACTAAAATAAGGTATATAGTATTGTATAAGTATTAAATGCATGGTAGTTTATATTTATAGATGGGTAGTTAATATATATATATATACTAGAGTGACATTACCTTGAGATACCATGGTAAATGCCAAGGTATTGAGGATACCCAAGGTATTGGGTTTGGGTATCAAGATAGAGGTTTAGTTTTGCGATACCAAGTTGGTTCGAAACTATAGTATCCATTTGGCATTTGTAATTAGGATTTATATATTTAATATTATTTTATTATAGATATGTGATATTTACCAATTGTTTGCGTATCCTGAGATACAATATCTTAGTATTCTAAGATGTAGCTTGTATGGCCTAGATTCATAGTGTATGAACCCAATATCATTGAGATAGACTCATGCAACCTAGAAATAGGTAGTTTGACTTAGAGTTGACCTAGTTTGACTTTTTGACTTAGAAATGGCTTTATGACCTAGAAGTTGACTAGTTTAACTTATTTCTTTCCAGAATCTTGTATTGATGTTATATTCTATATCTAGGTCTTCGAGACACCGTATCAGACATCTGAGAGACTATTCACTGGACTTCAGGCGAGTACATTCTCTGATAGTTTCTCATTTATGATATCTTCTATGTTTATTGTATCTAGTGTAGATATCCATATTTTCTAGACACGATGGTTACACAGATTGATATATCCGGATCTCGTCATGAGATGTTATTCCTTGGTATATGGTGTATCTTGTGCAAGCCTTGTTTCATTGATTATCATGTACATGTACAGAAACTGATTCTCGGGAAGAGTCTTTATCTTCTTGGAGAATCTCGTACCATAGCGTACCATGGTTGGATCCATTATATCAGTCGGGGTTGGGGAGTATATAGTGTAGATATGTGATCATACCCTCCTTGTATCAAGTCTTGCTCTTGAATAGTGTTAATCATGCACCGCACGTATGATTAGCCATGCCATAAATCTTGTATCAAGTTCCCAAGCTGATCACATGTTAAAGCTGGTACTCACTCACTTAGTCATTAGTATATTCTTGTTCATTGCCATATTGTTCATTCGTGTATTTATTTCCAGTATTCCTTTATTGCGTATCTCTTTTACATGTATATAGCATCTTGTATATTCATATCTATTTACTGCTACATAGTTTATATCATTGATTTAGAACTGCTGTTAGAGATGTACTTCGCACCATTCCTGACTGGAAAATATTTTTCAGAGGATCCAAGAGATCGGTGTCCGACATACTATGGACTTTGACTTATAGATGGTGCAGACTTGGACCCACAAGTTCTGGAGTGATAATCAGAGGTTATTCGGATCACTAGTTTTTCAAAGTTAGTTCTCTATAGCACTTTGGTACCGGATTTGTTTTCGGCTCATATTTGAGAGTTTGTTTATTGTTCTTTTGGTGTTGTTATATTATATGGATAGTTATATTAGACTTCTTTGATATCTCCTCGTGCTTCTAGAATTGTGATTGAGTTTTATGTTGAGATATTGTTGGCAGATTTTATATTATTGTGAGATGTTTAGATAGTATAGTTAACCAAGACAATATTCTACCGCCGATGCTGCTGCATAGGCTGGGCGTTGCTCCCGACTTGTATCCCTACACCGGGTGCAGGTTGTGACACATTTTTAGTGGTGGCCCATGCAGGTCAGGCTTCGCAAGTTTTGCGATATCGTGATAGTGCGACAACTTAGTTGTACTATTGCGAGCCTGCGATAGGATGTAGGATATAACATATTAGGATGAGAGGATACTCAATCACAAATTTCTTAAGAGATTCTTGGGACGACCCTTGAGAATCTTATTACAATTCCTATTTTAAATCTTTTCCCTTGTTTTCGTCCGCTCCCACTTGTGGTTGTTGAATTTGATTCTTGGTGATCGGTTGTTAAATTAAAATTCTTGGTGTTCATTATTGAGTTTGATTTCATATCGAGAGGAATTTTATGAACTAAATTACGGTATCATCTGATGACATATGTTGATGAGGACAGTGAGAAAGGTGAAACGTCTACTTTGGTAATGGAGCCTAGAGTTTATCGCAGCCATATTAGCTGGCGTAGCGGAAACTTCGGATGTAGATATCTTAGTTATGAAATTTATAGTTTCTCGCAGCCATACCAGTTGGTGTAGTGAGGATTCTAAATAACATGATTATAGAGTTTCATACCCTAGTTATGGAATCTATCGTTTATCGTAGCTATGCTTACTGGCGTGGCGAGGATTTAGTGTCATAATTTCGGACAGACGTGTATGATTATCAGATTATATCTTAAATTGGTTCTTAAAGTATCATATCAATACTTATCCACTTCTATTATTTTAGGACTTTAATCCATCATTACTTAGCTTAGAAGTAGAGATACCTTCAGTTCTCTAGTCCAGTTCCTTATAGAGCTTCATTCCATTAGGGTTTCTTGTTTATGTGATAATTGATGAGTTACAATTAGGTATGTGTCTTGAATATCAATATTGACTGTTGGGAGTATGGCTTATGAGTCTGTAAGTTGTTCTTGATTAGGCATGTGAGCAATAGGCATAAATCTAGAGATAACCCATAACATAGTACCTTGTAGCAATAGTTCTATGATAGGTGTCATTATAAGTTAGTATTAGTACTATAGGCCGAAGGAAGAGTAGAGAGTATCAGTAGTGGTTCTATGAGTTAGTATCAGAGTTAGCATACCAGTTTTGGATAGTCATGAATTCATGTAGTTGGGTGAGCCATGTAAACATTTAAGTATCAAGGAAATTGTGTTGGAAATCAATGGAGCATGATATTCAATTGGGTGATTGATACTTGGATATGTCAAGAGTAGAGAAATGTATATGCATAAAGGGTATTAGTGAGTGTGTCATAGTAGAATGGTACCCATAAGTGTATAGGAGAGTGTGAGGGAATAAGAATACATTATGTTAAAGTAGTAGGACTTGTGATACAGGTTGATGTGAGTAGATAGGATTATAACAGTATATGACTAGTGATGGGTATATCACCTGATATTGAATTGGAAGCAATAGGTGGAAGAGTATCTAAAAATTGTGTGCAGGATGCACAGTGGGTGATAAGTGTCAGTGTGAAAGTTCATGAGTATCAAAAAATGGAAGTTCATGGAAGTGGAAGCCTGAGTATTACAAATTTCAATATTATGTCATGGGTTGAAAAATATCAAGATTGGTCATGGAAGATATGTATCACTGATTTGTGTATCCGACTGTAAAAGGTTTGAGGAGAAATACATATACATTAATAGAGATATGAAATCATATGTCTGCCTTTGAGAGTGAAGTAAAACATGTGTATTATAGAAGTTAATAACTAGTGCATTGGATGCAAGTGATCATGATTTCTAGTGAGTATGATGAGGTGATCTAATGATGAAGCTAGTATCCTAGAACCTTAAGGATATATGTTGTGTAGTTAGGAATCTAGTGTTACTATATCAAAAGTGCTAGTGTTTCTATATCAGGGATTAGTTGAGTAATGTGCTAGTAACAGTAAGTACCTTGTGTAATGACATTGGATTGGTGTATCAGTTAATGTGGATAAAAAAATATTTGGGAATAATAGTACAAACGATCCAAGCAGTAGAGGAGGGAGACAATATATATATATATATATATATATATATATATATATATATATATATATATATATATATATGAGTAAGTTTAGTAAGTATAGTACCTTGCTAAATTTGATTATAGAGGTCATCTGTATCAAAGAATAGTCCGAGGGGTATAAGGATACCAGTGAGATATCATGGTGTTGTAATGGCTAGAAGATAATTATGTATATATTGTGATACTAATGTACAAATGAGAACTTTAAGATGATTAACAAATGTTAGAGGATGAGTTACACCAAGTATCAGATAGAAAGAGAAACCCTAGTAACAAGAGACGGAGTACCTCTAGTATTATGAAAATTTAGGCAAGATTTAGTAACTAATATATTATAGAGGAGAGACACGAGTAACTTGGTATGAGAATGTCATCTAAAAATATATATGAGAGCTGGTGCCTTGTGTAGACAGTAACAAAATTTAAGTAAGGCATCCTATTGGGAGTATTAGTTGGACGAGGGTGTGCTAATAAAATACATGATTGAAAAGGTATACAAGTGTTCCTTGTAAGAGAATGATTGAGAAATTTTGGTGATTGAAACAGAACAAGGAGGTAATATCTTAGCAGTATTTTGTATAGTATCCTAAGTAGCAAGTGCCAGTGAGTTAAATATGTCCAGGACCTAGTATTTGGTAACCATCAGTATTAAGAATATCTTGACTAGGTTGATGATTAGTGGATGCCTAGTGTGTGATGGAATAGGCCACATGTGGCATAGCAGGTTATCTCGTACCAGTAGAGGGAGACACCCCAGCAGGGCAGAGACTGATTTCATGATAGTTTAGAGACTATATCCAAATATGATTTCTCTTTCAGTTGAATGGTAGGATTGTATGTTATAGGATATATACTATTTTAGACTGTGAATGATGGGGTTTGACTATAGTAAGATTTGTATAAATAGGATATGACTGGCCTAAGAGAGAGGGGTGAGAGTTTTAATTTCGAGGATAAAATTCTTCTAAGGGGGATAGATTTGTCACTACCACATTTTCTAGGAAAGGGTATTTTAGTCATTTTATAATTAATTAAATATTGTGCATGTTGAATATTTATTTATTGTATTATTTATTTATGGTTAGCATGTTAGATTTATTTTTGGACTTGTGTTAGTGGACCTAACTAGTTTAGTTTAGACTCATGGACCAACATTTAATTCTAGTTAGAATTAAGCCCAATAATTAGAAGCCCAATTATTATGAGGAGGATTAATTAAGTTAAACCCATTAGACTACAACCTTTCCTCCTTAATTAATTTTTTCATGAGAGTTCCCAAGGGTTATTTTAGACTTTACATAGTAGCTTAAGGGAGGGGGCAAGTGAGGCCTATATAAAGGGGATAAAAACTTTCTCTCTCTTCATTTTTCATTCCAAATCTAGATCTAGAATTTCCCTCAACCAAATTCTATCAAATTCCTACCAAATTTCTACCTAATTCCTTCCCAAATCACCATTGGAGACTAGTGGAGCAAAGATCTAGAAGGAGGAAGCAAGGATCTACAAAGAGGAGCAAGGATCTATAAGTTGAAAGCTCATTTTATCAATTTTGGAGGTTTCATTGGGAATCCATCTCCCAATAGCTACAATTCAGTTTTCTCCTTAATTTAGATTCTAAATCTGAGATTTAACCATAAGAAATTAACCCATATGCATAGGCTACCCATAGGATTTGGTTTTGTGTTCATAGGAGGCATATTGAGAAAATTATTGTACTTTTTATGTCAATTTTAGGAGAATTCCGAGATTGACATTTGTTGTGTGTGTCAATTAGTCATATAGATCAATTTGGCATGTGCTTGTGTGTTTGGGGCTAGTATCGTATCCACAATTGGGTACGTGTAGGTCGTATCCCAATAATTTGGTGATACGTGTTGATTTGGGAGTTTTTTCTCCGACACGAGACTCTATGCATGTCACATTTTGACACGGACACGTAGATTTATATTTGACTCTTTGTATTATTCATAAATAATATATTAGACTTGTTCGTGTCCTTCGGGATATATTTGGATGTGTGGTGGACTTGTGTCGCAAGCGTATCCTAGATCTAGTGGGATACGGGAGCGATGCGCTCCATGTGTTTGTGCAAATTATTTCTAGATCTAATTCTAAATTGTTCTTAGTCTTGGTGATATGTAATTATGTGTGTATATATATATTATTATGTGTGTATATATATATATATATATATATATATATATATATATATATATATATATATGTGTGTGTGTGTGTGTGTGTGTGTGTGTGTGTGTGTGTGTGTGTGTGTATCATGTACCTATTTTACCTATGTGTATATATAAATATATGTAGCTATACTCCTACATATGTAATAGCTATTAATTATAGTAGTATATAAATATAGTAGTGTATATATATGTATATGTTATGTGTATATATATATATATTGTTATATATATACTTATATGTTATGTTATATATACATATATATTTGTGTGATTATATATATATATATATATATATATATATATATATATATATATATATATATATATATACGTATTAGTGATATTATGGATATGTATATATATGTTACTATATAATATGTGTATGTTATACTATATGTATTATAGTAGAGATGTATATACATATATATATATACATATCATATTATATAGTAACATATATATACATATCCATAATATCACTAATACGTGTATATATATATATATATATATATATATATATATATATATATATATATATATATATATGAGCATGCATATGTATATAAATATTTGTAGCTAAGTCTATATATTGATATATATATATATATATATATTTGTATATGTGTTAGTATATAAGAGAGAGAGAGGAGGGAATGCTTTTAGTGACAGCGGTAATTACAACAGCATCAGCATCAGCGATAGCTGCATTAGCAATAGCAGCAGCTACAGCGATAGCAGCAGCAACGCATTAACAACAGCAACAGCCTTCAGTGACAGCAGCGACAACAGTATTAGCAACAGCAGCAGTGACCGTCGCGACAGCAGCAGTATCAACAGCAGTATCAGCGGTTTCAGCGACGGCGACAGCGACTTTTAGCGACAATTTTACGGTTATATATAATTATGTATTAATTATAATAGATAGATATATATGTATGATATTAGTATATATGTATATATTTCATAATTGGTATTTATGTATTAATATATTATATTTTTAATAGTTAGATATATATTCATTCTAGCTATCTATACGTATGTATGTATAATGTATATATAGATATACATTAGTAGTTGGTATGATATTATGTAGCTATAAGTATCCATGAATGTTATGCCCTAGTACCAAAATACCGAGGTACTATACACGTGGCAATGGCCAGCAACACACTCCAATGGGCAAACCCAATTTAATTGACCCATCAGGGTGTACTTAAGCTGTAAAAAAACTATAGAGGTCTATGATACTAATCTCATCCACAGAAATAAATACAATCAATATGAAATATAAAGCAACATCAGGTCTCAATGAAACATATCTCGGGGAACAACCCGATAATGAGTTTGATACATTAATTCAATAAACAGAAAATAACAAAAATAACTGAGTGTAGATAAAGCAGATACTCAGGGGAAATCCTCGGCGATCACCTCGTCCTCTGGTTCTGGTACTGCTCTAATGTCTACTCCTGTCCCGTGCACCTCAGGGTAGATCTCCTCTGCTAAACCTGGGGACATAATCCGGATTCCAGGTCCTCAGGGGACATAGCAAGGTACAAGAATAACTCAAGCCAAATAAATATAGTATAATAATAAATGAATCAATAGGAAAAACTATGTAACCAGCTAAGTGATATGCAAAATGAGAGAATCACTAGAACTCAGGCTGAGACTACTATAAGCTCTGTATCGGGGAGCCGGTAGCAGTGATATCATGTAGGAGCCTAGCTCGACATGGTTACGGCACCGTAATAATATAATCGACCTGTAGCCTGTGTGTCTCTCTCCACCCAATGTAATCACACGTCTCATGTCCACGATGTCTCATGTCCATGTCACGCAAAATTATGACCTCTAACTGATGCAGCAAGTCATAATGATAGCTATGCATATATATAAATTCTATGTCACGAATCCTGTAGCCTATACAGAATCACCATGAATGAATCAGGAAGATTTTGTCTCATGAATAGCGTCAAGTGTCATATGGTATGACGTACTTGATAATGCAAGCACGAAAATGTATAGAGTCACGATATCAATCTCTAGGTGACGTTACACAACTCCGCGTACGGCGTTGACATTCGAATATTATTCGGATGCTAAGCAATGTCACACGGTCCTAGGTTGATCAGATACAACATATAAATAAATCAAGAGAATATTATGTAGCAAGTACTGCAAGATTGGCAAGGTACACTTGCCTATGGTTTAAACTCCTTCAGTTGCTCTGGTGTATGTAGAATCTTCAGGGACGCCTTCGGATGTTGAAATAAACATTATCATCATTCCCAGAAGATATAAAATAGCTATGATTGACTACCCATAAGTCCAGTTTGGACACAGGGGCAAAATTGACAGTTTTTGGTCAAAGTGGGTCCACATGTGGCCCACTTTGCACCGAAAAGTGTGCCAGAGACAAAGTTTACCGAATTCGTCAAAATTAGTTTCTTCAAGTTCAGAACGATGATACGAACCCAACGGAATGTCCAGAACTGGATTCTGATGAGCCGATCACAAAATCGTCCGTCAAGTGGAGCTGTAGGGCCTACGATACGGAATTTTGTCAACGTTCTCAGAATTGCGCCAAACTTGGGTCACAGGACTAGTAAAATGCTACGAATCCGATGGCACAAGTTTCGTTGCGAAACGACGAGCACACACGAAGTTACAACGAGTTTCAGAACAAGGTCATTACGGGACGTTATCGACGGATACGCGTTGATTCCGGTATGCATGCACATCTAAATCAACTTTCGCAAAATCACACAAGTCTGTGTTGACGGCGTGCACCTTTCGGTACAGTTCGCACACGACCAAATTGCCTCGTTTAGCGGGACGCACCCAGTTTCGAAAAAAATTGGGTATTAAATAACCAAGTTTTTGGTCATTTTTATCCGCGAATAAATTACAAACTACAATACTATAAATTAAACAAAACTGGGTTTCAATCTCGATTATGTTGTCTAATTAACTGCTTAAAAAGAATTCAGAAATAATATACAGTTTGGGAGAAAAATGGCCGTGAACTTGTGAGTTCGGGACGATTTCTAAATTTCAGAAATTGGGTTATTTTTCCTGTTTTTGCGTCGCGATTTGCGACCGACACAGGACGCGATGTACGGGTTTCGAGAGGGTCACGCAGTCTTCGTACAGGATTCGACAGAACGAAATACAGGTCTATGTACAGAGAGATACGAGGCTGGGAAGGGGTATACCTCATTGTTATTCGTGACAGGGCGGCGCGGCGGGGCACGCCGGGGCACGATAGTGGCGGCAGCGGTTAGGGCTGCTGGCTGTTCATCGGTGCTGGGGTCATGGCCGGAGGAGTCGCCGGGGGAGCTCGTCGTCGTCGTCTTCGTCGTCGTCGGGGAGGCGGTGACCGGAGGGGGTCGTCGGGGTAGTGGAGCGGTGATGGCGATGGCGGTGGCGGTGGTGCAAGCTAGGGGGGTCTTTTATAGGCGAGGGGAGAGGGAGAGGCGGTGGAGCGAGGAGTCGTGGGGGTGGCCGGGGGTCGTGGGTGGGGTCGTGGGCCGCGGAGCGGGGCGGGGGCAGGTCGTGCGGCCGGCGGAGTCGGGAAGCTGGGGATCGTGGGTTGCTGTGTGTGGGGGTTAGCGGGTAGGCGAGTAGCGGGCTAGCGGGTCGGCATGTCGGATCCGGATCCTACCCGCTAGGGCAGTTGGGTCCGGTTTGGGTCAGTTAGGATCCGGTCCGGTTCAATTTGGGTCGGTTTAATCCGGTTTAGGTTGGTTTAATTAAGATAAGGGTTTTTAGCTATTAAAAATTATTTTTTGAGCCCAATAAATTTCAAAAAAATTACACAACATCCAATAATTAATAATACACCCAAAAATATAATTTTTGTAATATTTTAATAATTTGTTTAATGCATAAAAATATTAATCCCTGAAGGACATTTTTAATAATTAATTAAAATTTACCAAAAATCCAGAAAATTTATTTTTTTTAAAAATTAAAAAAAAAGGGTGTTACAATCTTCCTACCTTAAAAGAATTGCGTTCTTACAATTAAGAAAATAACCGACAGTAGAGATGAAGCGGTTGTAAGACATGTTGGTTAAAGGACGACACAAGGAGTAAGGAAACATGAACAAGGAAAGATCGAGGGTGAGGGTTAAGCAGAACACATAGGGAAGGAAAAACTTTTTTCTAGGCATTGAGAGAGAAGAAATTCAAGAGTAATAGAATCTGGTTAGAGCAAGGATCAACTACAACTTTTGAGAAACTTGGGTATCAAATACTAACAAGTTCAAAATACTAGGTTCAAGGCTAAAGACATGAACTAACAGGCACGTGCTAAAGCATTACTAGGAATAGATAGCTATGAATAACTTAAATCTTACATGTATTTGCTACTCATCTAGTCTGTGCATCCTCCATTATCATCACAAAATCTTGTCCGCGTCCTTGTGGTGGATTCCTCTACTGCTGTTGGGCCTGCTGGAAGAGTACTGCCTGGGGTGTCAAGGGTGGCCTCAGCTGATATCTTCCCGGTACTGGTAAGGCTTCTTGGTTAACCATCGGTGTTTCTCCTTGATGCTTCGTGCAATCTATAGCTAAATGTTGGCTGGATCCGCAAATCAAGCACAGTCCCAACTTGCGTCTGCACTCCCTCCCAATATGGCATATCTTGCCACAGTAGTGACAATTATGAAGGAATAAGGCTCTTGGTGTTGCTCTCGGTGGTGGATTCCTCTGGGGTCGCTTTGCAGCTCTTTCTTGTTGTACTCGGTCTTGTGCTAATGCATGCGGCCGCTTCTGACTAGACTCTCTCTTGGTGACGCACTCCATGGGTCGTGCTACAGCAAGGACATTGTGTATGAAGTAGTTTCAACGTAGCTGATTAATTCCTGTAGCTCAGAGCTAAGTCCGTCAAAGAACTTCTCCACTTGACTTTCTTGGGCTTCTTGATGAACCTTCTGTTGGGCTTGCATCATCGCGTAGAATATTTGAAACATTTGTTGTTCGTCCAAAGGCTGTCCTGGTGGGAATACAGGCAGTGGTGGAGTAAACTGTGGCGGAGGTGGAATGTCATCTCGGTAAAATCTTGAGGTACCTTGACTGCTTTGTTGTGCTGATTGACCTCCACCAACTGGTGTCACTTCATCTTCGTAGGTAACCACAACACCTTATGGTGTTCCTGCAGGAGTCTCCTAGCTTACTGGTGGATCCATTACTCTGCATCCAAAATAAACTATAATAGGCGCACAAAGGAAATCAAGGTAGGATGCAAGTCAATAAATTATTTTAAAGTAGATATAGAGGTCAAGAACGAATCAATCAAGTGGATGAGATCCTATAACTTATCTTATCCTTATCGCAGGCTTGCTCGGTCCCTTAGTTGAAACCGAAAAAATTTAGTCGTTATGGGCCACCACAAAGGCCATGTCACGCCCCAGTCCCAAAATACCGAGGGACTAGACACGTGGTGATGGCCAGCAGCACACTCCAATGGGCAAACCCAATTTAATGGACCCATCAGGGTGTACTTAAGATGTAAAACAATTATTGAGGTCTATGATACTAATCTCATCCACAGAAATAAATACAATCAATATGAAATATAAAGCAACACCAAGTCTCAATGAAATATATCTCGGGGAACAACCCGATAATAAGTTTGATACATTAATTCAATAAACAGGAAATAACAGAAATAACTGAGTATAGATAAAGCAGATACTCAGGAGAAATCCTCGGTGATTACCTCATCCTCTGGTTCTGGTACTGCTCTAATGTTTACTCCTGTCCCGTGTACCTCAAGGTAGATCTCCTCTGCTAAACCTGGGGACATAATCTGGATTCCAGGTCCTCAGGGGACATAGCAAGGTACAAGAATAACTCAAGCCAAATAAATGCAGTATAATAATAAATGAATCAATAGGGTAAACTATGTAACCAGCTAAGTGATATGCAAAATGAAAGCATCACTAGAACTCAGGCTGAGACTACTACAAGCTCTGTGTCAGGGAGCCGGTAGCAGTGATATCATGTAGGAGCCTAGCTCGGCGTGGCTACGGCACCGTAATAATATACTCAACCTGTAGCCTGTGTGTCTCTTCCCACCCAATGTAATCACACGTCTCATGTCCACGACGTCTCATGTCCATGTCACGCAAGATCATGACCTCTAACTGATGCAGCAAGTCATAATGATAGCTATGCACATATATAAAGTCTATGTCACGAATCCTGTAGCCTATACAGAATCACCATGAATGACTCATAAAGATTTTGTCTCATGAATAGTGTCAAGTATCCTATGGTATGAAGTACTTGATAATGCAAGCACGAAAATATATAGAGTCGCGATATCAATCTCTAGGTGACGTTACACAACTCCGCGTACGGCGTTGACATCCGAATATTATTCAGACACTAAGCAATGTCACACGGTCCTAGGTTGAACAGATACATCATATAAATAAATCAAGAGAATATTATATAGCAAGTACTGCAAGATTGGCAAGGTACACTTGCTTATGGTTTGAACTCCTTCAGTTGCTCTGGTGTATATGGAATCTTCAGGGATGCCTCCGGATGCTGAAACAAACATTACCATCATTCCCAGAAGATATGAAATAGCTAGAATTGACTACCCATAAGTCCAATTTGGACACAAGGGCAAAATTGACAATTTCTGGTCAAAGTGGGGTCCACATGTGGCCCACTTCGTACCGAAAAGCGTGCCAGAGATAAAGTTTATCACATTCGTCAAACTTAGTGTCTACAAGTCCAGAATAATGATATAAACCCAACGAAATATCCAGAACTGGATTTCGATGTGCCGATCACAAAATCGCCCGTCAAGTGGAGCCGTGAGGCCCATAATACGGGATTTTGTCAACGTTCTCAGAATTGCGCCAAACATGGGTCACAGGACCAGCAAAATGCTATGAATCCAATGGTATAACTTTCGTTGCGAAACGATGAGCACACACGAAGTTACAACGAGTTTCAGAACAAGACCGATACGGGACGTTGTCGACGGATACGCGTTGATTCCGGTGTGCACGTACATCCAAATCAAATTCTGTAAAATCTCACACGTTCGTATTGACGGCGTGCACCTTTCGGTAAAGTTCACACACGACCAAGTTACCTCGTTTAGCGGGGCGCACCCAGTTCCGAGAAAAATTGGGTATTAAATAACCAAGTTTTTGGTCATTTTCACCCGCGAATAAATTACAAACTACAACACTATAAATTAAACTAAAAAAAGGGTTTCAATCTCGGTTATGTTGTCTAAGTGACTGCTCAAACAAAATTCAACAGTAATACACAGGTTGGGAGAAAAATGGCCGTGAACTTGTGAGTTCGGGACGATTTCTGAATTTCAGAAATTTGGTTGTTTTTCCTGTTTTTGCGTCGCGGTTTACGACCGACACAGGACGCGATACCCCGAACGAGTTACACGGGTTTCGAGAGGGTCACGCGGTCTTCGTACAGGATTCGACAGAACAGAATACGGGTCTATGTATAGAGAGATACGAGGCTGGGAAGGGGTATACCTCGTTGTTATTCGTGACAGGGCGGCGCGGCGGGGCACGGCGGTGGCGGTGGCGGTTAGGGCTGTTGGCTGTTCATCGGTGCTGGGATCACGGCCGGAGGATTCGCCGGGGGAACTCGTCGCCGTCGTCTTCGTCGTCGTCGGGGAGGCGGTGACCGGAGGGGGTCGTCGGGGTAGTGGAGCGGTGATGGTGGTGATGGCGATGGCGGTGGTGGATGCTGGCGGGTCTTTTATAGGCGAGGGGAGAGGCGGTGGAGCGGGGAGTCGTAGGGGTGGCCGGGGGTCATGGGTGGGGTCGTGGGCTGCCGAGCGGGGCGGGGGCGGGTCGTGCGGCCGGCGGAGTCGAGAAGCGGGGGATCGTGGGTTGCTGTATGTGGGGGTTAGCGGATAGGCTGGTAGCGGGCTAGCGGGTCGGCGGGTCGGGTCCGGATCCGACCCGCTTGGGCTGTTAGGTCCGGTTTGGGTAAGTTAGGGTCCGGTCCGGTTCAGTTTGGGTCGGTTTAATCCGGTTTAGGTTGGTTTAATTAAGACGGGGATTTCTAGCTATTAAAAATTAGTTTTTGAGCCCAATAAATTCTAAAAAATTACACAACATCCAATAATTAATAATACACCCAAAAATATATTTTTTATAATATTTTAATAATTAGTTTAATACATAAAAATATTAATCCCTGAAGGATATTTTGAATAATTAATTAAATATTACCAAAAATCAAGATTTTTTTTTAAAAATTTAATAAAAAGGGTGTTACAATGCACTAGTACGTATCATATGTTAGTAGTACATATCATATGTTAGTAGTTAGTGGTATTTAGTAGTTGTTATATTTTGCATGTAGTTAGTTAAATGGGTTGATATATTAGTAGTTAGTGTATATAGAGTTAGTGTAAACCCCCTCGACCAGATTCCAGTATTTTAGGAATATTTTTGTTTTTTTAGGATTTGTTGCAATAATTTATTTTATTTTGCTTACATATCCTATTGACTTGTGCACCTGTCCGTCTCCAAATTATTTGGAGCTTTACCTTGACTATTATCTCCGAACGAAGTTCACATACCTCTCCTAGACATGCCAGTCTACTATCCTGCACTTTGTGCAACTCCCAGATACTTAGTTTTGAGCCTCGTATGAGACGCATAAATCTCGTTACAAACGCCCGTATTTAATTCCTATTTTAATTCCCAGACCTGTACCCATCCCTATTCCAATAGCGATTGGAGGCCTAACATCCACCTGTTTTGCCCAGACAAAATACGTTAATATTCTACACTGAGTATACTACATTTAGTATATTGACACCGTAGAAAAATTATGGCCCTACCTGCCTCTAAATAATTAGAGAACACCGTGCGCAGTATTTATTTATTAAATAAATACGATGACCCGTATCACCCAGAAACCAGACCCAACCCCTGCCCAGACTCACCCTCACCCCCTCGGGACCCTCACACAGCTTTTCCCTTCAATCCTGTGAATTTTAGTATTTTTCGGAATCGGGTGTTTTCCCAGACAATTTCGTAATTGCGCAATTTCCCAAAACTAGGACCTTACGCAATTTATAAAATTACAGGGACTTTCCTACAAATTTCAGTGCGAGGTGTCACCCCCTCACTGGCCGGTGAACCTGCACCGTCCATTTGGAGACGGGACCCACCCGAAAAGATCCCGAAAAGATCCCGGAAAATATCCCAAAATATCTTGTAAATATCTTTAGATATTTTATATATTTTATTAATATAATTTTCTATAAAATAAAGAAAAAGGAAAATAAAAGAAAATAAAACAAAAATCCTAACCCTACCCTGGCCGCAGCCACCCCCCCCTGCCGGAGCGACAACCCCCCCGCCGCCGGCTATACCCCCACGCCGGAGTAGCCCCCGCGGCGAGCCCGCGGCGAGCCGCTCCCCGCCGCAGCGAGCCCCCCCCCCCCCACGCTGGCCCGACCCTCTCCTTCCTCGACTTCCTCCTCCCCCTCTTCCCCTGACCTCGCCCCCCCGCGGCGAGCCCTCGCCGGCGCAGCACCGTGCCGACCTCCTCCTCCTATTCTCCTCCATCTCCTCCTCCCGATCTCCTTCCTCCCCCGTCGCTCCTCTTCCTCCTATTCTCCTCCACCCCCACGTCTCCACCGCCACCCCATCACAGCCGAACCCCCCCCTTTTCCCCAGCTGGAGTTGCCCCGCCGCCCCTGGCCGGAGTCGACCCCTCTCCGCCGCTCCTCTCCTTCCCGAGCCACCTCCTCTTCTCCTCCAGCCGCTCACCACCACCCTCCACCACCATCACCGGTCACAGCCACCACCACCATCATCACCACCCATATCTCATCCTCTTCCTCCTCCTCCTCGCTACAACCGCCACTCGAGCTCCGGCCCGACGCCCCAGCGACCGGAGCAGCAACTCCCCCCCCCCAGGCGAGCTCCTCCTCTCTCTCCTCCACTTTCCCCCCTGGCCTCGGCAGCAGCAACCCCGGAGCCCTGACCGCAGCAGCTCCGGACCACCTAGCGACGACCCTGACTCGAGCAGAACTGGACACAGCAGCTGGACACGGCCCGGACACGTCCAGGACACAAATCCTGTGTCAAGACGACTCACGGACACGCGGAATTCAGACTTCTCGGAGCCCTGTTCAGGTAACCCGTTCTATCTCCTCGTAGTTCCGTTTTTAATTCCGTCAGTTGTGATACGTAGGCTATGTGACCCTCTCGGTGCCCGTGCAACCCGCTCGGAGCATCGCGTCCTGTGGTGATCGCAAACCGCGATCCAAATACAGGAAAAACAACGACCCGATTCACCCCAGAACTGGGTACGCCCCGCCAACGGGACGACTTGGTCGAACGCGGTCTTTACCAAAACGTGCGCACCATTGATACGGACGTGCAGAATTTCGCAGAAGTTGATTTGGATGTGCGTGCACACCGGAATTAACGCGTATCCGCCGACACCGCCCCGTATCCGTCAGTTCTGGAATACGCTGTAACTTTGTGTACACACGTCAGATCAAGACGAAACTTGCGCCATCGGACTCGTAGCAATACGCTGGTCCTGTGAGCCAAGTTTGGTTCAATTCTGAGAACGTTGGCAAAATTCCGTATCGTGGGCCCCACAGGCTCCACTTGACGGGCGATTTTGTGACCGGCTTATCGGAATCCAATTCTGGAAGTTCTGTTGGGTTCGTATCATCGTTCCTGACTTGTTGACACTAAGTTTGGCGAATTTGGAGACCTTTGACCCTGGCACGTTTTCCGGTGCAAAGCGGCCCACATGTGGACCCCGCTTTGACCAGAAACTGTCATTTTTGCCCCTGTGTCCAAATTGGACGAAAGGACAGGCGTTTCTAGCTATTTGATATTTTCTGAGACTGTTAGTGATGTTTATTTCAGTATCCGGAGACATTTATTCTGAGATCAGAGTTTCTGACACTTGGTACTTGACATCGGGACGTTACATATTTGCAGCTCTCTTGCCAGGCAAGTATACCTTGCTTTGTTGTACTGTGTAAATTCAGTTATTGCTAGTTACATATTTATTTATTTTAATATTATATAAATGTGCGCGTCCGAGCAGACTCCGGTGGAGTCAACGAAGGCGTTGACGTTAGGACTTGTGTCTGACCCAGTGTCAAGTAGACCCACCTAAAATTGTGAAGTTATTGATATAACTTCCCAGGCCTTGACACGTATCATTACACATTACCGAGTGAGTACATGTAGGGACGCGTGTCTCATGCGCGACTGGCCATCAGTGTGAGCAACACGTGTAGAGGTATTTAGCTCAGTTGTTTATTTTATTGAGACTTGCATCATAGTAGGAGGTGTCCACGTCGTTTTCATGACTTGTACATCTATATTGGACGGGAAAGACATCTAGTAGGCGTATGGGACACCCCCCCCACTGATATATACTCAAGTTACCATGCTCCTCGGAGATGGGGATTACGGTATATATAGCGAGTTAACATGCTGCTCGGAGATGGGTATTGGTTTTCTTGTTCCCATTACCATGCTCCGAGGAGGATGGGGTATTATCCTTCATTCCATGCTCTGCAGGGATGGACGATTGCAGAGTTACCCGTGTGATCGGGGTTATATGATACATATACTAGGCAGTCATGACGATTGGTAAATTACGTCAGCATATGTCTAGCCTACACTTTCCCATGCGTACTAAAAGGTCTTTAAATTACATTCACTTAGATGGTTAGCACACCCCCTTTATTTATTCAGTATTTACATTATGGCATGTCATTTTTATGTATCTTGCTATGTCCCTCTGAGGACCTGGTCGCCTGCCAGATGTATATTTTCTTGAGTATTCGCAGGAGCACAGATCCGGACATGTTACGCTTATTCCGAGGAGGTCTTCTCTTCGAGCCTCGTGACTGTCAGATGTTCTTTTATGGTGTGTATTCTGGTTCCTTTTATATTCTATTTCGGCAGTCGATTCGTTCCATCTGACTGCTATTATTAGATATCTGTATTGAGATCTAGTTATATGTTTATTAGTTATTCATATGTTTATGTGATTTCTGTGGATGAGATTTAGATATTACCCTGTGACTTGTGATTAGTTTTACCACTTATGAATCACTGTTCATTATACAGCGTACGCTCGTATATATGGTTTCCATATATTGGAGTTGCCATATATACAGACGGCTGGCATGCTTACGTGTCCTGGTCCTACGTATTTTAGGACTGGGGCGTGACATATTTTTAGTGGTGGCCCATGCAGGTCAGAGCATATTGTCTCGGTTACGTTACTGTACCGAGCAAGCCTGCACCTAGGATTAGAGGATAGGATCTCATCCATAATTAACTATGACTTATCTTCCTTCCAGTCTGTCCTACTTACATAATTGCATCCTGCTTGATTCATGTGCTTCCCTGATAATTCCTTAAGTATAGCCCCTGCTAGAATATAGGAATCCCTGTTGATAGGATGATACTTAGGATAATATTCCTACTTAGAATACAACTAGGACATTGACATATCATTAAGTTCAGACTACTTGATGAACCCTAGTCTTCCATACTACCTAGTGAACCCTAGCATCACTACCTATAGATTAATTTACCAGTATCCTTTGACATATTTTTATATATGACTTGAGAGTAGTATAACCACTACTAGTATTAGTTAGAGACTTAACCATAGTGTGACCCTAGTCTTGAGGAACCCATAGAAATCTAAGGATTAAATACTAGGACTGAAACCTCATCCTATGTGGGATAACCAGAGTTTTATGCCAGAGACCCTTTACCCTTGTTAGCGTAAAACCTAGTTGACCATTATTGGCATAAGAACCAAACAACTGCCTAGTTGGCGTAAAAGCCAAATGACTTTCCTGTTGGAGTAAAAACCAAAATTATGCAGGAGATTATCTCCTTTACGCTGCAGTTATAATAACTGCTATCCACTTTTCCTTAGTATTCCTTATCCTGCGTAGGAGACATCCTAAAAGCCACGTAGGTAACTGCCCTGCATAAACCTGATGATTTGAAAAATAGATAACCAGCGTAGAATAACCTGATTAGGCGTAAAATTTATGGATAGGATGTGAGCGTATTTGTTACAGCCTTGGTTTTCCCCAGCCATGACCCAATCTCGTGCATTAAACACAGAGATACACCTCGGGACCTGTGCAAAAAGAAACAGCTATTGACAGGACCTCTGGTTTTGACTCACCTCGAACGTAAATGACTTGTATCCAATAAAGTCACTGAACGACAATCTGGGTCCCCGTGCAAATTCATCATCACAACCGACCACTCGATCGTTGTGCAAGTACTTTTGTCAGATGTCAGGATTCATTAATTTTGACTGACAAACTCATGAGTTCCTTGTACATTTTTACGCTGCAATGAATGTTAGACTTTACACAGGAGACTTTACGCACGCTAATTTTATGCGCAGATTTTAGCGCAAAACTTTTACGCTCAGACTTTCACCCAGACTTTTACGCGCAAATTTCTACGCACAGACTTATTACGCAGACAGCTCGGAAGCTCTACCTTACGCTTTCCTATTTTACGCGGATAGCTCTGAAGCCATGCGTTCCGCCCAATTATTTTTATCTCCGCTATACGCAGACAACCTCAAACCCCTACTTTACGCAGACTTTCTTGAAATCTCTGTTTTAGGCAGACAGTCTATAGTGTTTATTAAGATTGTAAAACTTAGAAGGCTATACCTCTTTTAGGTCCACTAGCGACTTAGACAAGGAATTAGAATAATAATTGTAGAGATTGTAGTGTCTTATTTTTTTGTGATTGTGAATTATGTTGTAATTTCTCTCATCATAATCTAGCATACTTAAAATTGATGTCCTACCTTGATTTATGATGCTATTATAGCCTAGTTTTGCAAGCTTATTCTTCATCGAGCTTGTTCATGACACATGTGTTATTGGGGCCTGATCCACTCCACTAATACAATTGTCTATTCAGAATCAGTGTATTACGGTTTGATCAACCTTAGTGCATTTTGATTCGCCCTTCGTATAACTACTTTACGTGGATTGAGATATATAATGATTAGTAGACGGATGTACTTGCCCTCTAGATATGTCTGAGCATATCGTATCAGTTACGTAACTGTACTGTTACGAGCATGTGAATAGGAATTACTAAAAATAAAATTTTTAATCCATGACTGCTTTGACAAATCCCATTGAATTCTTTAAACGCATTGATCCCCACACTCATAATCTATTACCTTTTCCTTGAACTCTTGATTATTGTTTTCTGTCTTCCCTTATTTCGGAAAGACGAACCTCGTACTTAGTATAAATACAATAAGTGTATTGTTTCTATAGCCATTCTGTTTGTTTCTTGGGTAATTACCAAATCCTATTATTAGATTAGATTGCAGTTTAAAACTGTACTATTTTTAGAATGACCTTCGCTACCTACCTAACATTTTATTACGTTCCTGACACGTGCATCACTATGACAGCATTTTGCCTCATAACTTGGGTCAAGTTCAGAACTCAAGGGTTTCGATGAAGAATGTATCATTTTGTTGTCAGGAGTCAAAAAGGATTTCACCTGAATGAACAATTGATTGACTCCTGGATGGATAGCAGCCCTATGACTAGGTTGACTTATAAGGATTAAGAATTCCTATGGACTAACGAGTGTCAAGCCGCTTTCGAGGAGTTGAAGAAGCGACTGACCATAGCACCGTATTGACTATTCCATCCGGATCAGGCAGTTGTAATCTACAGACGCATCAGGAAAAAGTTTAGGATGCGTATTAATACAGGATGGCAAGGTAATGGTATATGCATCTAGACAATTATGAGTACATGAAAAGAATTTGGAACTTGCAACCGCCATAATTACTCTGAAGCTATGAAGACATTACTTATTTGAGACAAATCGTAAGATTGCACGGCATACCAGTCAGCATTTTACCAGACAAGGATTCACGTGACCAGAGTTGGTGGTCAACGCCGTAGAGACAGTTAAGTAAATACGAGGACGCTTGCAAGCAGTGCAAGACAGACAGGAGTAGTGGGCAGACCGTCATCATCGTCCCTTGGAATTCAAAATGGACAATCATGTCTTCTTGAGGATACCACCTACTAGAGGCACCATTCGATTCGGAGAACGCAGCAAGATTAAGGCCAAGGTATATTGGACCATTGACGGGCTAAAAAGAGTGGGAGTAGTGGCAAATCAACTTGCGCTACCACCTTCACTTGAAGGAGTACTTGATGTATTCCATGTGTTGCAACTTAGGCGTATGTGACAGACAGCAGTCAGGTTCTCAACCATTCGGAGATCACCATTAGGCCGAGTTCGTCGTACCAAGAGCAAACCGTGGGAATCCTTGATCATCGAGAAAAGGTATTGAGGAATCAGACTATTCCCTTGATCCACTTGGCATGAAAGTATGGCGCGCCAGGAGAATCTACTTGGAAGCGTGTGTACGACATGCGTAAACGTTTTTCGAACCTATCCGTAAACCAAGATATAAATTACTTTGTTAAATTATATCTTATGCCGAATTTGACTTCTACCCCGGCTTAGTTTTAATTTCGAGGACAAAATTTTTATAAGTTGGGTAGATTGTAAACCCCCTCGACCAGATTCCAGTATTTTAGGAATATTTTTGTTTTTTTAGGATTTGTTGCAATAATTTATTTTATTTTGCTTACATATCCTATTGACTTGTGCACCTGTCCGTCTCCAAATTATTTGGAGCTTTACCTTGACTATTATCTCCGAACGAAGTTCACATACCTCTCCTAGACATGCCAGTCTACTATCCTGCACTTTGTGCAACTCCCAGATACTTAGTTTTGAGCCTCGTATGAGACGCACAAATCTCGTTACAAACGCCCGTATTTAATTCCTATTTTAATTCCCAGACCTGTATCCATCCCTGTTCCAATAACGATTGGAGGCCTAACATCCACCTGTTTTGCCCAGACAAAATACGTTAATATTCTACACTGAGTATACTACATTTAGTATATTGACACCGTAGAAAAATTATGGCCCTACCTGCCTCTAAATAATTAGAGAACACCGTGCGCAGTATTTATTTATTAAATAAATACGATGACCCGTATCACCCAAAAACCAGACCCAACCCCTGCCCAGACTCACCCTCACCCCCTCGGGAACCTCACACAGCTTTTTTCTTCAATCCTGTGAATTTTAGTATTTTTCGGAATCGGGTGTTTTCCCAGACAATTTCGTAATTGCACAATTTCCCAAAACTAGGACCTTACGCAATTTATGAAATTACAGGGACTTTCCTATAAATTTCAGTGCGAGGTGTCACCCCCTCACTGGCCGGTGAACCTGCACCGTCCATTTGGAGACGGGACCCACCCGAAAAGATCCCGAAAAGATCCCGAAAAATATCCCAAAATATCTTGTAAATATCTTTAGATTTTTTACATATTTTATTAATATAATTTTCAATAAAATAAAGAAAAAGGAAAATAAAAGAAAATAAAACAAAAACCCTAACCCTACCCTGGCCGCAGCCACCACCCCCCTGCCGGAGCGGCAACCCCCTCCCCCGCCGCCGGCTACACCCCCACCCCGGAGTAGCCCCCGCGGCGAGCCGCTCCCCGCCGCAGCGAGCCCCCCCCCCACGCTGGCCCGACCCTCTCCTTCCCCGACTTCCTCCTCCCCCTCTACCCCTGACCTCGCCCCCCCCCCCCAGCGGCAAGCCCTCGCCGGCGCAGCACCGTGCCGACCTCCTCCTCCTATTCTCCTCCATCTCCTCCTCCCGATCTCCTTCCTCCCCCGCCGCTCCTCTTCCTCCTATTGTCCTCCACTCACACGTCTCCACCACCACCGCCACCCCATCACAGCCGAACCCCCCCTCTTCTCCAGCCGGAGTTGCCCCGCCGCCCCTGGCCGGAGTCGACCCCTCTCCGCCGCTCCTCTTCTTCCCGAGCCACCTCCTCTTCTCCTCCAGCCGCTCACCACCACCCTCCACCACCATCACCGGTCACAGCCACCACCACCATCATCATCACCCACATCTCATCCTCTTCCTCCTCCTCCTCGCCACAACCGCCACTCGAGCTCCGGCCCGACGCCCCAGCGACCGGAGCAGCAACTTCCCCCCCCAGGCGAGCTCCTCCTCTCTCTCCTCCACTTTTCCCCTGGCCTCGGCAGCAGCAACCCCGGAGCCCTGACCGCAGCAGCTACGGACCACCTAGCGACGACCCCGACTCGAGCAGAACCGGACACAGCAGCTGGACACGGCCCAGACACGTCCAGGACACAAATCCTGTGTCAAGACGACTCACGGACACGCGGAATTCAGACTTCTCGGAGCCCTGTTCAGGTAACCCGTTCTATCTCCTCGTAGTTCCGTTTTTAATTCCGTCAGTTGTGACACGTAGGCTATGTGACCCTCTCGGTGCCCGTGCAACCCGCTCGGAGCATCGCGTCCTGTGGTGATCGCAAACCGCAATCCAAATACAGGAAAAACAACGACCCGATTCACCCCGGAACTGGGTACCCCCCGCCAAACGGGACGACTTGGTCGCACGCGGTCTTTACCAAAACGTGCGCGCCATTGATACGGACGTACGAGATTTCGCAGAAGTTGATTTGGATGTGCGTGCACACCGGAATCAACGCGTATCCGCCGACACCGCCCCGTATCTGTCAGTTCTGGAACACGCTGCAACTTTGTGTACACATGTCAGATCGAGACGAAACTTACGCCATCGGACTCATAGCAATACGCTGGTCCTGTGAGCCAAGTTTGGTTCGATTCTGAGAACGTTGGCAAAATTCCGTATCGTGGGCCCCACAAGCTCCATTTGACGGGCGATTTTGTGACCGGCTCATCGGAATTCAATTCTGCAAGTTCCGTTGGGTTCGTATCATCGTTCCTGACTTGTTAATACTAAGTTTGGCGAATTTGGAGACCTTTGACCTTGGCACGTTTTTCGGTGCAAAGCGGCCCACATGTGGACCCCGCTTTGACCAGAAACTGTCATTTTTGCCCCTGTGTCCAAATTGGACGAAAGGACAGGCATTTCTAACTATTTGATATTTTCTGAGACTGTTAGTGATGTTTATTTCAGTATCCGGAGACATTCATTCTGAGATCAGAGTTTCTGACACTTGGTACTTGACATCGGGACGTTACATATTTGCAGCTCTCTTGCCAGGCAAGTATACCTTGCCTTGTTGTACTGTGTAAATTCAGTTATTGCTAGTTATATGTTTATTTATTTTAATATTATATAAATGTGAGCGTCCGAGCAGACTCGGGTGCAGTCAACGAAGGCGTTGACGTTAGGACTTGTGTCTGACACAGTGTCAAGTAGACCCACCTAAAATTATGAAGTTATTGATATAACTTCTCAGGCCTTGACACGTATCATTACACGTCACCGAGTGAGTACATGTAGGGACGCGTGCCTCATGCGCGACTGGCCATCAGTGTGAGCAACACATGTAGAGGTATTTAGCTCAGTTGTTTATTTTATTGAGACTTGCATCATAGTAGGAGGTGTCCACGTCATTTTCACGACTTGTACATCTATATTGGGCGGGAAAGACATCTAGTAGGCGTATGGGACACCCCCCCCACTGATATATACTCAAGTTACCATGCTCTTCGGAGATGGGGATTACGGTATATATAGCGAGTTACCATGCTGCTCGGAGATGGGTATTGGTTTTCTTGTTCCCATTACCATGCTCCGAGGAGGATGGGGTATTATCCTTCGTTCCATGCTCTGCAGGGATGGACGATTGCAGAGTTACCCGTGTGATCGGGGGCATATGATACATATACTAGCCAGTCATGATGTAGTACGTATGGGAAAGTGTAGGCTAGACATATGCTGACGTAATTCACATTATGGCATGTCATTTTTATGTATCTTGCTATGTCCCTCTGAGGACCTGGTCCCCTGCCAGGTGTATATTTTCTTGAGTATTCGCAGGAGCACAGATCCGGACATGTTACGCTTATTCCGAGGAGGTCTTCTCTTCGAGCCTCGTGACTGTCAGATGTTGTTCTTTTATGGTGTGTATTCTGGTTCCTTTTATATTCTATTTCGGCAGTCGATTCGTTCCATCTGACTGCCATTCTTAGATATCTGTATTGAGATCTAGTTATATGTTTATTAGTTATTCATATGTTTATGTGATTTCTGTGGATGAGATTTAGATATTACCCTGTGACTTGTGATTAGTTTTACCACTTATGAATCACTGTTCATTATACAGCGTACGCTCGTATATATGGTTTTCATATATTGGAGTTGCCATATATACAGGCGGCTGGCATGCTTACGTGTCCTAGTCCTACGTATTTTGGGACTGGGACGTGACAGTTAGCTTGTATGTTAATATTAATATAATAAGATACTAGAATTACCTTGAGATATAGTAAGGGAAGAGTAGTAGGTATTGGCATAATGATAGGATAGATGTAAACTAATTATGGATTGATACTAAGGTGACTAAAATAAGGTATATAGTATTGTATAAGTATTAAATGCATGATAGTTTATAGTTATAGATGGGTAGTTAATATATATAAACTAGAGTGACATTACCTTGAGATACCAAGGTAAATGTCAAGGTATTGAGGATACCCAAGGTATTGGGTTTGGGTATCAAGATAGAGATTTAGTGTTGCGATACCAAGTTGGTTCAAAGCCAAGGTATCCATTTAGCATTGGTAATTAGGATTTATATATTTAATATTGCTTTATTATAGATATGTGATATTTATCTATTGTTTGCGTACCCTAAGATACGGTATCTTAGTATTCTAAGATGTAGCTTGTATGGCCTAGATTCATAGTGTATGAACCCAATATCATTGAGATAGAATCATGCAACCTAGAAATAGGTAGTTTGACCAAGTTTGACCAGTTTGACTTAGAGTTGACCTAGTTTGACTTTTTAACTTAGAAATGGCTTTATGACCTAGAAGTTGACTAGTTTAATTTATTTCTGTCTAGAACCTTGTATTGATGTTATATTTCATATCTAGGTCTTCGAGGCACCGTATCAGACATCTGAGAGACTATTCACCGGACTTCAGGCGAGTACATTCTCTAATAGTTTCTCATTTATGATATCCTTTATTTTCATTGTATCTAGTGTAGATATCAATATTTTCTTGACACGATGGTTACACGGATTGGTATATCCGGATCTCGTCATGAGAAGTTATTCCTTGGTATATGGTATATCTTGTGTAAGTCTTGTTTCATTGATTATCTTGTACATGTACAAACACTGATTCTCGGGAAGAGTCGTTATCTTCTTGGGGAATCCCGTACCATAGCGTACCATGGTTGGATCCATTATATCAGTCGGGGTTGGGGAGTATATAGTGTAGATATGTGATCATACCCTCCTTGTATCAAGTCTTGCTTTTGAATAGTGTTTATCATGCACCGCACGTATGATTAGCCAAACCATAAATCTTGTATCAAGTTCCCAAGCCGATCACTTGTTAAAGCTAGTACTCACTCACTTAGTCATTAGTATATTCTTGTTCATTGCCATATTGTTCATTCTTGTATTTATTTTCAGTATTTTTTTTATTGCGTATCTCTTATACATGTATATGGCATCTTGTATATTCACATCTATTTACTGCTACATAGTTTATATCATTGATTTAGAACTGCTGTTAGAGATGTACTTTGTTCCATTCCTGACTGGAAAATATTTTTCAGAGGATCCAAGAGATTGGTGTCCGACATACTATGGACTTCGACTTATAGATGGGGCAGAGTTGGACCCACTAGTTCTGGAGTGATTGTCGGAAGGTTATCCGGATCACTAGTTTTTCATAGTTAGTTCTTTGTAGCACTTTGGTACCGGATTTATTTTCGGCTCATATTTGAGAGTTTGTTTATTATTATTTTGATGTTGTTATATTATACGAATAGTTATGTTAGACTTCTTTGATATCTTCTCGTGCTTCTAGAATTATGATTGAGTTTTGTGTTGAGATATTATTGGCAAATTTTTTGTAGTGAAAACCTTATAATTATCAATGAAAAAAATTTGAACTGTTCTGAGTAATTTTTGTAGTGCCTTTATCAAGAGCCAAAGTAAAAGGTCCGTTGTTTAATATAGAATCATAGATGGACTGTGTAGCAAATTGAGGACAGCATACCATTGAGGGAAATGCATACACACTGCACTCGTAAAAGCCAAGGCATACATATAAGGCTATAAGTTGGTTCTGGCGTATCTACAATTTTTTTTACGGATATGCATCACAGTGGTCCCAAACAACTCATGGGAGTAGGATGTTGTACGACTATCAAAATTTCCTTCATTCCATACTTTGTGGTTACCTATTTGAAATTCTAATATACTATAAGCCCCTCTCTATATGTCCTTTATTTACTAAGGAAGAAGCAATAGTAGATGGCAAGAAACGAGGATCCAAATATGAAAAATTGAACCAAAAAACAGAGAATAAAGAACAAACCTGGATCCAAATTATGAGAGAAGATGGCAAGGATGGCAAGGGCCTTCACGCGGAAACCTCCCTCCAAATCAGAGAGTACTTGCGAGAGAACCAAATAATACAACGCACAAATCAAACACCAAATCACAAAAAATAGTCCACGCAGACACAAAAAATTTTAACGTAAAAAATTCTTGTAGAAAAAACCACGGAACGATCGGAGTCCAACCTTGAAAAACCTCCACTAATAGAATAAAGAGAATACACCCTCTACAAGCTACTTCTGATCCAACACGGATCACAACAACACTTAGGAATAGAAAATAGATCATACTACGAAGATAGAAGACAATGAAAAATTATCCAAAATTGATCTCCTCCTCCGAAACGACCTCAAATCCATTTTTCTCCTTCCCAAAGTTGCAATGGCACTCATGTCTCTTTTTCTCCTCTTTCTTTAGATGATATGTTACGGTTAGATGGGAATTAGGATTAGAAAAACTTAATATATATTCCCTAATTCCGTAACTAAATCTGGACCGTAGGATACGATCCAACGGTGTATAAAATGCCTCTGAATTTTTGTCCAATCCGCTGACCGAACTCGGACCGAATTCATCCGAGTCGGTGGTTTGCGAGTAAACGAAGACATCAGCTTTCTAGAGCTTCTGGAGTACCCTGACCAAACTCGGACCGAGTTCGGTCCGAACTCTGTCTTTCCTGGACAGCAGCTGCTCATCCTTCCTCCCGAGTTTCTTCGACCTCTCGAATGACTCTCGTTGCCTCCCCGAACTTCTCTGACCACAGACGGGCACTCGTCGCACTACGGGATGTTATCCACATATGCTGGAAATTCCATCCACTCCAACAAAGAAAGCCAACGATGGCGAAGATTACGGCAATTTCCGACGAGATATCGTCCGGATTTTGCCAGAGAGGGCACTGAAAGGGTGTGTGCGAAAGGGAGAGGAAGGGTTTGTATTTGAAGGAGAGAACGTTTGCTTATTTTAGGGATTCAAAGGAGGTTTATTGGCATGGAACACTTTTTTTCCTATTCCCGTGAGATGCACATGAGTGCATACTCAATTGAAAACCTATTTAGAACAATATAAAAATATATCTAAATAAATATATTTTTTTTGAAAATTAAAATAAAACATATTTGGAACGCTCTTGTTATTCAGAACGCCTTTATCTGCTCCAACACCCAGGTTCAGAAAATACGTGTTTCAAATTGAAAAAGGCATGGTGTTCCTGATTTGCTATTTTGATGTTGTGGCAGGTAGATAGACTAAGAAACGTCATGACCAATCATTGTTAGACTGTGATCCCAAACATTTACATGATAGCCTTCAAGGAAGGATTATGTCATAGTTTATGTGATGAAGTTGTTCTCAAACCACATTTATGATTCTTAGACCATTGCATCTCGTTTTCTATATTATATATTAATTTACCCTTAAGTACATTTATCTAGCTCTAGATGATACATACAAATATACTGGATTATGTTAATAAGATCATGTTATGGTTCTTCTTGCTTGTTAATATATATATATATATATATATATATATATATATATATATATATATATATATATATATTACCTGTTTGTTTTCTTTGAACACTTGTGTCCGTTCTGACGGACCTCGGTTTGCCATATGTGCAGATTTAGCCCATCGATGAAGAGAAGGGAGCAGATCTTTCGCTCAATCGATTGAAAAAATGCACAACACATCTAGAGGTGCATTATTTTTTGTTTGTTAGACTAGTTATGCAAGGCATGATGTGACTAATGAGATCCATGTATTCCTTTTTGTATTCAGGCTCAAGGTTATATATACATACATACACGTAAAGCACATGAAGGATCACAAAATGTAACCAATTCCCACTTCAATGTATGAAGGGTCTAATGACCTTCAGATTCACAAGGGCAAACAATAAGTAGTTATAACTAAATGGAGGGCATTCTATATGATTGTAAATGATATGTTGCAATATGGATATGGTTTGATTATTCTGTAGATTTCTCAAAAGTGTATGAAATATTGAATTTTTCACTCTAACTCTGATCCCTTGTTTTGGGCTCTTGATAAAAAAGGCACTACAAAATTCACTCGGGGCAGCCTAAATTTTCACCATTGATAATTACAAGTTTGCCACTTCCAAAAATTACTCACCGGACTGCCCACTTCCAATTGATTTTTTTTATAATCAGGACTGTCAAAATTTTAACAGTCCTATTTGACAGTCCTTCCAATTGGTAGGACTCAAAATTTTGACAGTCCTTCCAATTGGTAGGACTCAAAATTTTGACAGTCCTAAAAAATCAACATATATTTTTAGGACTGTCAAATTTTTGACAGTCCTACTAATTGTTAGGACTGTCAAAATTTTGACAGTCCTTCCAATTGGTAGGACTGTCAAAATTTTAACAGTCCGGAAGGGAGGGCTACGCGAGGTGACCACGAAGGCTGGTATGCGTGTAGGCCGAAAGGGGGGACGAGACGGAGGAGCGGGAGGGGAAGGAGGCGACGGGAGGCAGGGGACGAGGCAGTGGCGGGAGGCGGCGGGGGACGTCTGGGGAGGAGGAGGAGGCACGCGGCGGTGGAGGATGGGGCCGACTGCACGCGGGGGCGACGGTGGAGGATGGGGCCGCTGCTGCATGCGGGGGCGGTATTGAGCAGTGGGGGAGGCGGCGAGCGGTGGAGGAAGGGCAGCTGCTGCGTGCGGGGGCGGCGGTTAGCGGTGAGCGGTGGGGGCGGCGGCGAGCGGTGAAGGAGCGGGAGGGGGAGCAGGAGGAGGGAGGTGAAGAGGGTGGGCATCCCTAGTATAATTTGGGCTAGCCTGAATAAAATTTCTTTATAACTGGGCTAGCCCCAATACTGGGCTAGCCCTGAGTGTACTTTGTAGTGCCTTTATCACAAGCCTTGTTTCGGTATAGATAATTGCTACTTCAGATACAACAGTGTTGGCTCAGCTAAATAAAGAATTATTGAATTATTCTCAATTTTTCTCGAAAGAAGATAGAAATTAAACACTATGTTTCTACTAAATCAAGTTGTTTAACTAAAGATTATTTTTCTAAAAACTTCCATTGTTTATGTCCCCAAATAAGTTATCAAACATATTTCAGTTTGGAACCTTGGTAATTTACATAGCTTGAAAGGTTTCATATATAACTGTGAAATTGCTAAGTGCATTCAATTAAAATACTAAATACTTTTGCATAATTTATCTATCACTGATATTTTTGCACATTTGTTGACTAATTAGATATATGTAGATGTCTTGTGCAAACCCAAGTAAGGACTAGATATGGATGCACCTAAATTGTCAGTCAAATATCTCGAAGGTGTCGCATCATTCAATAAGTTCATAAAAGATATTCTGGGAGAAAATGATTGGTATCTTTGCCAATGCGATAAATGTCGTAATTATAATAAAGGTAAAAAAAGTCTAAAGGTTATAGTTGAGCATTTGGTTTGTAATAGAGTTGATAAGTCATACAGCACTTGGGTTAATCATAGAGAACAATTTCCTTGAAGTGTCGTCAACGTTCAGGTTCCTAGTTCATCATCAACTAATGACTGTACTGAAATACTTTCCCAAGAATGGCGGACATGTTCCATGACACATTTGAACTAGATAATCTTGAAGAATGCCTGGATGAGTCTAATCAATGTAATGATTATGATTTTCAAGATAGCCTTGATGATAATTATAAGAAGTTGGAGGATGCAATGCAGCTCTTATATCCTTCTTGTGGGGGTCTACATACAAAATTGTCAACAATAGTAGAATTATTGAGCATGATAGCTAGACATCAATGTTTTGAGGCATTTTTTACAGAAATGTTGTAATTTATGAAGAAAGTTTTACCGAATGGGAACACTTTACCAGAAACCATACACAAAGTTAAGAATATGGTCAAGCCTTTCCACACAAAGTGTGAGATTATCCATGCTTGCCCTAATAATTGTATACTATATAGGAAAGAAAATACAGATAAGGAATATTGTAAACCCCCCTCGACCAGATTCCAGCATTTTAGGATTATTTTTAACAATTTAGGATTTATGGCAATATTTTAATTTATTATGCTTACATATCCTATTGATATGTGCATCTGTCAATCACCGAATTATTTGGAGCTTTACCTTGACTGTTATCCCCGAACAAAGTTCACCTACCTCTCCTAGACATGCTAGTTTATTTTTCTGCACTTTGTACAACTCCCAGATACTTTACTTTGAGCCTCGTTTGAGACGCACAAATATCGTTACAAACGTACGTATTTAAATTCCTAGACATGTACCTATCTCTGTTCCAATAGCCATTAGAGGCCCAACATGCACCTATTTTGACCAAACAAAAATACGTTAATATTCTACACTGAGTATACTACATTTAGTATATTGACACCGTATTAAAATTATGACCCTACCTGCCTCTAAATAATTAGTGAACACCGTGCGCAGTATTTATTAATTAATAAATACGATGGCCCGTATCACCCAAGAAAACCAGGCCCAGTCCCTGCCCAGACTCACCCCCACCCCCTTAGGACCCTCACACAACTTTTTCCTTCAATTCTGTGAATTTTAGTATTTTTAGGAATCGGGTGTTTTTTCCAAACAATTTTATAAATTGTACAAATTCCCAAAAAAGGACCTTTATGCAATTTATAAAATTATAGGGACTTTTCTGCAAATTTTAGTGCGAGGTGTCACCCCCTCATTGGTCGGTGAACCTGCACCGTCCATTTGGAAGCGGGACCCACCCGAAAATATCTCAAAAATATCTTTAGATATTTTACTTAAAATATCTATTTAATTTTCTATAAAAGAAGAAAGAAAAGATAGTGGGTTTGGATCCTTAATGGATCCAAACCCAAACCCAAACCCAAAATCCATAAACCCAAAAACCGTTTAAAACAAAACCAAAACCATTCACTTTATAAAACAGCAACAGTAGCAAAAGTGAATGGTTTAAAGTATGTTAGTAAGAAGCAAACTAGAAAGAAAGGAAAGAAAGAAAGTTAGAAAGTAAGAAGGAATGAAAGACAGAAGAAGAAAAAGAAAACAGCAGCAGTAGCTGCCGTGGTTTGGAAAACCACGGAAACCCCCCCCCCCGGCGTGCAATACCCCCCCCCTTTCTCCTTTTCCACCGACTCTCTCTCTCTCTCTCTCTCTCTCTCCCTATGTATACCCATTCTCACAAGCCCATCTTTCCTCTCAAACCACATAACCTCTCGGTCCATAGACCCATCTCCACTTCTCCTTCCCGCGCTCGAGAGCCCGTCGGCATGGCAGGAGCTTAGAGCCGATCATGCTCCATCGAGCTCCGACCGACGCGAGCTTCGACAGTCCTTCGAGGATATGGAGCACTAGCAGCTCCAACGAGCTTCCTCACCGGCACGTTCATCTCGCGGCGGACTCCGGCGGATCCAGCAACGACATGGCGACGCGATTCCTCCAGACAACGGAGCACCCCGCTCCGACCTGACTTCTCCCCCGCCGCAGCTGACCGAGCCACTGTTCCGGCGGACCACAGTCCCGATGTGCAGTCCCCCCCGACCCGCAGCGGCTGTGCAGTCCCCGTCCGGCCTACTCCCTGTCCAGTCCGACTTCATCGAACACCACCACGACGGATCTCATCTCCGGACCACCCCTCAACGACCCCGACTCGAGCAGTACCGGACACGGTGCGGTACCGGACACGACAGAACCTGGACACAGCCCGAACACTGTGTCGTGTTGTGTCAAGACGACTCGCGGACACAGGAAAATTTATTCCACGGAGCCCTGTTCAGGTAACCCGTTATATCTCCTCGTAGTTCCGTTTTTAATTCCGTCAGTTATGACACGTAGGCTATGTAACCCTCTCGGTGCCCGTGCAACCCGCTCAGTGCATCGCGTCCTGTGGCGATCGTAAACCGCGATCCAAATACAGGAAAAATAATGACCCGATTCACCCCGGAACTGAGTACGCCCCGCCAAACGGGACAACTTGGTCGCACGCGGTCTTTACCGAAATATGCGTGTCGTTGATACGGACGTGCGGGATTGTGCCGTTGATACGGACGTACGAGATTTTGCAGAAGTTGATTTGGATGTGCGTGCACACCGGAATCGACGCGTATCCGCCGACAACGTCCCATATCTGCCTGTTCTGGAATATGCTGTAACTTTGTGTACACACGTCGGATCAAAACAAAACTTGTGCTATCGGACTCGTAGCAATACGCTGGTCCTGTGATCCAAGTTTGGTTTGATTCTGAGAATGTTGACAAAATCCCGTATCATGGGCCCTACAGGCTCCACTTGACGGGCGATTTTGTGATCGGCACATCAAAATCCAGTTCTGGACATTCCGTTGGGTTCGTATCATCGTTCTGGACTTGTTGACACTAAGTTTGGCAAATTTGGAGACCTTTGACCCTGACACGTTTTTCGGTGCAAAGCGGCCCACATGTGGACCCCGCTTTGACCGGAAACTGTCATTTTTGCCCCTGTGTCTAAATTGGACGTAAGGACAGGTGTTTCTAGCTATTTGATATTTTTTGAGACTGTTGGTGATATTTATTTCAGCATCCGGAGACATTTATTCTGAGGCCATAGTTTTTGACTTTTGACATTTGACATCAGGACGTTATATTTTGCAGCTCTTGCCAGGCAAGTATACCTTGCCTTGTTGTACTGTTTAAATTTAGTTATGATTAGTTACATGTTTATCTATTTTAAATATAAATGTGCGCGTCCGAGAAAACTCGGGTGCAGTCAACGAAGGCGTTGACGTTAGGACTTGTGTCTGACCTAGTGTCTAGTAGACCCACCTAAAAGTTATGAAGTTATTGATATAACTTTCCAGGCCTTGACACATATCATTACACGTCACAGAGTGAGTTCATATAGGGACGCGTGCCTCATGCGCGACTGGCCATCAGTGTGAGCAACACGTGTAACGGTATTTAGCTTAGTTGATTATTTCTATAGAGACTTGCATCATAGTTCGAGACGTCCACATCGTTTTCACGACTTGTATATCTACATTGGGCGGGGAGGACAACTGATAAACGTATAGGATACACACATCAGACTCCGTGGTATCCAGAGGAGCCACAGACCCGATGACTTCCTATATTCAGACACCGCGCTCTTCGGAGTGTTACGGACTTATATACATTGCAGATACCACGTCCCTTAGAGTATTGGACGTTATATATATACAGATACCTCATTCTTCGGAATGATGGACGTTGCAGATACCATACTCTAGAGGACGTTGGACGTTATGCCTACACCTACCTATACGTTCGGAGGTTGTCCTTAAATTGCATTCACTTAGATGGTTAGCACACCCCATTTATTTATTCAGTATTTACATACATGGCATATTGTTTTTCTGTATCTTGTTATGTCCCTCTGAGGACTTGGTCTCTTTCCAGGTGTAGATGTTCCTGAGTATTCGCAGGAGCGCAGATCCGGACATGTTACTTATATTTCGAGGAGGACTTCTCTTCGAGCCTCGTGATTGTCAGATGTTGTTCTTATATGGTGTGTATCTGGTTCCTTTTATATTCTATTTCGGCAGTGGATTTATTTCCATCCGACTGTCATTCTTTAGATACTTATTATTGAGATCTAGTTACATGGTTATTTGGTTATTCATATTTGATTTCTGTGGATGAGATTTAGATATTACCCTGTGACTTGTAATTAGTTTTACCACTTATGAATTATTGTTCAATATACAGCGTACGCTCGTATATATGGTTTCCATATATTGGAGTTGCCATATATACAGGCGGCTGGCATGCTTACGTGTCCTAGTCCTACATATTTTTGGACTGGGGTGTGACAAACATTGTCCTAACTGTGGTGAAACTAGATGAAAACCGGCTGAAGACTCAAAACCAGGAGGTAAAAAGTTATCGAGGAAGAAACTAAGGTACTTCCCAATAACTGAACGGTTGCAGCGTATGTATAGAGTATATCGGATAGCTAAGAAGTTGAGATTGCATGAGCATTCAGAAGATATTAATAGACACATGAGACATCCAGTGGATTCTTCTTGATGGAAATCTACAAATAGGAAGTGGCCTGAGTTTGCTGCCGATACACGGAATATTCGTCTAGGACTAGCTACCGATGGTTTCAATCCCTTTTGGATGAACAATTAATATAGTTATTGGCCTGTCATGATTGTCCCTTACAATCTTTCTCCATCTTTTTGCAAGAAAAAGAAATTTATAATGTTAACAATGTTAATTTCTGGTCCTAGTGGTCCTGGCTGTAACATTGCTATCTATTTACAACCATTAGTCGATGAGTTAAATAAGTTGTAGTCTGTTGGAAGCTTAATATATGATTCTTTGACAAAGGTGAACTTTATGATGAAAGCAATTTTGATGTGGAGTAAATATGATTTTCCTGCATATGCACATATTTTTGGATGTAGAACTACTGGAAGATATGGTTTTCCTATATGTGTAAACCCCCTCAACCAAATTTTAGGTCTACTTAACTTAGATCGAGAGACTAGGGTTAGTTTGAAGCCAATTGGAATTTAAATCATATTTTTTTAGATTATTATGCAATATTCGTAACACCTTGTGCACCTTACCGTTGCTTCAATATTTGGAGCGCTACACTAGCATTTATTTTCCAACAAATTTTACACACTTTTTCTAGTCATGCCAGCCTCCCATTCTGACCCTTGTGTAAATTATAAATACCCTCCCTTGTGCTTCATTTTAGTCGCACAATATTCATTACAAATGTCCGTTCTTAAATTCAAATAAATTCAACTTTGCATCATTGTCCGTTCCAATCGAAATTGGAGACACAACTTCGACCCATTTTGTACAACCCAATTATTGACAATATTATATTCTGAGTCTTCTATGTCCATGATACTTGTGTCCCACCCAATTTTGATTCTATGTACTTCCAATGAATTAAAGAACGCCTTGTGCATTAATTTTAATTAAATTAATATAATAATCCAACTTAACCCTAATTTAATCCAATACCCCATTAATTAAGCCCTTACAAAGCACACAACACCCCCTCACCCTATAAAACACCAAACACCAATTCCTCCACCAATTTTTTCATCATTTCATATATTTGTACAAATACCCCAAATTTAAGGGGCTTATTTACAAATATTGCATTAGGTGTCATTACCTCATTGGCCCAAGCCAATGAAGAAGCCACCCTCAACTCATTGACTAGTCAACCTTACTCCTCTCTCTCTCCTTTGTATGTATATTTCTCCATGATGAATCTGAGCCACACATTCAAATGGGGACTCATCATCACCATCACATATCCCTATAAAATGCCTCTTCCTACACATTTCCCAAGCAGGCCCTAGTCCCAATACATTGAACCCCCCCCACCTTCTCTCTCCTCCCTCTCCCTACATTACCAACCGAACCTCTCCTCCATTCTTCCCTTTTCTCCTATTCTTCTTCTTCTTCACTTCTTCTTTTTTTATATAGTCACCACCTTCAGCTTCCTCGGCAACCGGAGCACCCAGTGGCCGAAGCTGACCTGGCCGATTTCTGCCGGAGCTCTGTCGCGTCAACGACTGCACTGACCCGCATATACTCGTCCGCTCCAGTATCACCACCTCCATCTCTTCTTCCTCCCCAGCTCCTCCCTCCCACCTCGTCATCACCACCGCCACCCTCATCGTCCCCGACTCCTCACCTCCTGCCTACAGCCGGACAACCTACGACCTCCACCGCCTTCATCTTCTTCTTCTCCGATCCATCCCGCCCGAGCACCCTGAGCACCGAACAATGACTTCTCCACCCAGAGCCATCCCGACTTTATACTACGTTTTCTTCCCTAACTCCTCTCCGTTAGGAAGTTCTCCACCGAGCCATCTCCGACTTCCCCACGACTTCCTCCGCCGAGTGCAATCACCACCGCCACCAGTATCATCATCCCCACCGCCACCAGTATCATCATCACCATCGCCACCAGTATCATCATTGCAACTCGCCACTACCCTCACCCCCACGATGCCCCGGACATCTCCATCACCATCCCCGTCCATTACCACCATCGTCGACCTCTCCACGAGGAGCAGCAGCCACCGCCACCCACTGCTGCGAATGCTACTGCCATTGTTGCTGAGTTTGGTCGGAGCAGACCACCGAGCACCGCCCCGATGCCGGCGAGCCACCCTCACTCCTACGGCCGAGCCATCGCCACCAGCAGGCCACCACCGATACGGCGACTACGAACGTTGTTGCCGCTGCTGTTCTTCTTCTTCTTCTCCAAATCAGCGTTTTGCGAGCCTCAACTAACCCCTCTTCACGGCATGATTTTACCTCCATCCCTCCATCATTTTGTGAGCCCCCTCCGCAGGTGTGTTCATTACATGACCCTCATGCTACGTGTTTAAATAGAATAATTTTGTTTGATTTTTTATTGGAAGTTATTTGAGTTCCAATCGAAGAAAATTTTGGTTTATAAAGCATTGGAAATTCTCTGATACGGAATTGGACCCGTCAATCCGGGCATCCTCATCATGTGCCGATTTTACCAAAAGGTGTGCGTTGTCAATACGGACATATGAGAATTTACGGAAGTTGATTTGGATGTGTGTGCACACCGAAATCAACGAGTATCCGTCGACAACATCCCGTATCGGTCCTGTTCTGGAACTCATGGTAACTTCGTGTGTACTCGTCATTTCAAAACAAAACTTACGCCATTGGACTCATAACGATATGCTGGTCCTGTGACCCAAGTTTGGTTCGATTCTGAGAACGTTAACAAAATCTCGTATCGTGGGCCCCGCGGCTCCACTTTACGGGCGATTTTGTGATCGATTGAATCTAGTTCTGGACATTCCGTTGGGTTCGTATCGTTGTTCTGAACTTATTAACACTAAGTTTGATAAATTTGGGGAACCTTATCTCTGGCACATTTTTCGGTGCAAGACGGGTCCACTTGTGGATCCCGTGTTGACCAGAAACTGCATTTTTGCCCCTGTGTCCAAATTGGACGTATGTATATATTTTTCTGAGTATCTCAGTCATTCCTGGACTGTTGGTGATATTTGTGACAGTATCCGGGGATACCAGCTCCAGTTTCCATTGTTGCACTGCTACTCCATGGCTAGATCGTGTTCAAGTCTTCGCCTGGCTTCTAGGCAAGTATACCTTGCCTTGTTGTACTATTTAAATTCAGATATTATCTAGTTGCATATTTTATTGTTCAATATTAACTATGTGCGTTCGAGAAGACTAGGGTGCAGTCAACGAAGACGTTGACGTTAGGACTTGTGTTTGACCTAGTGTCTAGTGGACCCACCTAAAGTTATAGAGTTATCAATATGACTCCCCAGGCCTTGACACGTATCTTTGTATGGCACAGAGTGAGTTCATGTAGGTATGCGTGTTTCATGCTTGACTGGCCATCGGTATGAGCAGCATATGTGACGGTATTTAGTTTAGTTGTATTATTTTTTTAGTGACTTGCATTATAGTACGAGATGTCTATGTCTCACTTGAGATTTGTACATTGGCATTGGGCGGGGAGGATGACTAGTAGGCGTATGGGATACCCACTTTCTTTATACAGATACCGTGCTTCGCAGAGCGATACGGACGTATATATATATATATTGCAGATACCTCGTTCTTTGGAACGATAGATGTTACATGTACAGATACCACGCTCTTCAGAGCTGGACGTTATTATATTACAGATTACCCTAAGATGGGGGGCATATGTATCATATACTAGCCAGTCACAACGATTGGTGAATTACATCAGCATATGTCTAGCCTACACTTCCCATACGCACTATGTTGTCATCAAATTATATTTTACTTAGCTGGTTAGTTTCCCTTGAGTTTTTACAATATTTACTTTATGGCATGTATTTTTGTATCTTGTTACGTCCCTCTGAGGACCTGGTTCCCTTCCAGTTTATTTGTGCAGTTTATAGGATGTTTGATATATATTGGAGTGTGGATAATATTTCAGGTATCTTTATATTTTCTGCTATTACAGTCATGTACTACTTTCCATTTTTATTCTGCTTTTATAGCTTAGTGTTTATAGACCTGTGTTATTCTTTTGGTCTATTTGAACGGATGTATTATTGGGCTGCAGACTGATGATGCGTATCATTTTTTCTTGAGATTATTTACTATGGATTGAAATTTAGTTTACTTGTTGTATGTTAGAATTAAATTATCAACTGGATTACTTGCCCGTGGACAGCGTAAGTGCACTTCGTCGGGTCCATTAAATTGGAAAGCCCTACAGAGTCGTACCAGCTGGCCATTGCCACATGTCTGGTCCCATTGATTTTGGGATTGGGGCGTGACATGGTTTTAGTGGTGGCCCATGCAGGTCAGAACATATCGTTTAGGTTACGTTACTGTGTCGAACGAGCCTACAACTTAGGATTAATGTTGAATAAGATCTCAATTCATAACTGATTTTAAAAGTCCTTTTGTATTCAATTGTCGCCCTTGGACTTCATTACTGTATTCGTTCATTTACCGTCGACATCATTATTATTGTTTCTCATCTTCCTTATTTCGGGAAGATGAATGATCGCGTACGGTAATTTCCTCCAGGAGCAGATCCTCGTTAAGACAAAGAAGGCATAATTGATAGGACGTTTGAGTAGATGGTTAACCATGGTAGAGAAGGTTGATAAGTTCTTTCTTGTTCCTAGAACTAGTATAGACTGTTGGCATAAGAATTAGACATATAAGTAGAGACTTATAAACTAGATCCTTACTTAAGGTAGCCATGACCTGTCAGTATTAGAAGTTAGAAGGGTTGTTTGATTCTAAGACTCTAAAATAATTTGGGGAAGACATGGCTAGATACTTGGGTTAGTTGTAGCCTCATGACAATGATACAAGGAATTAGTTGTAGTCTTATGATAGTGATAAAAGGAACGACATTATGAACTTGACCATACAGAATGCTAGACTCACATCTAGACGAAGATCATCGAATACTAATGAAAGTAGGGTATAAAATAGCACTTTAGGTAGCAAACCATAGTGGTTACCCCCTAGTTACCTTGTGATGTACCATATCTGACCTAGAAATTCTTCCACCCTTTAGACAATAATGATTACGACTAAGCTAAAACAGATAGGTAGATTGCTAGACACAGATTGGTAGACCCAACATTTGGATGAAGAGATAGCTGAGTACTACAGGTAGCTTTCAAATTAGATTAGATGTACTTGAATTATTTGGGTTGTCAGTGACTATTAGTCTCATGTTTTTACCTTTGATAATTCGATTAGTTAAGATAGTATCTAGAATGGAACAATTAGATGGAAGGTGAGAGTATCGACAGATGTTAGCCTTGAGTTGGATATCGTAAACTACCTATAATGAACGACCAGTTATAAACCAGATGGTACCCATATAGTTTGGATGAAGGGTACGCATGGAGTAAACTAGGAGAAACCTCAGGTTGGAGGTAAAAGGGTAGAGTGGCAACATGATGAGATTCGTGACAAGTACCTGACCTTGAGTTTTTTTTTTTAATTTAGATAAGTACCTGAACCGGAGACAAGGACATTAGCTCAAGATGATGACAGACTTTGAGATTGAGCTTCAGTACCATCCGAGTAAAAGTCAACGTAGCAGCTGACGCATTGAGCAGGAAAACCCTAGCATTCTTTTGATTACCTAGCAACATCAGTTGAGAGATCTAAAGCAGTTAGGTATAGAGGTCATTATTGCCCGGAGCAGACGGCCAGTTGTCAAGTTAGCAGGTGCAATTGACTTTGGTTGAGAAGATCAAGGCTGCCTTACCAATATATGCCAGATTCCAGAGACTTCGACAGAGGACAGAGGCCGGGATGTAGACAGGATTATGCATACACGAGGATGGACTTTTGTCACTACCACCTTTCCATATGAGGGCATTTGTGTAATTTAACTATTTAAATAATTATGTATTTAATTAATTGCTGAGTTTTATAAACTAATTATATTATTATTAGTGATATTTGGTTTAAGGTAAACCCTAGAACTCATTAGGACAGACCCAAGTGAGTCAACCCAAATTTGTAAACCCTATTCTATCAAAACCCTAAAATTTTAAATTTAGGGTGGACCTTAAACTCTAGCAGACCTAAACCTTAGTCAATTAGGTTCTACATGACTTAACATAAAGGTTTAACCTAAAACTAAGCTTGGAAACCCTAACCTAGTTGTTTATATAAAAGGAAGCCTCTTTCTAGGCTATTCTTCACGTAGAGAGAAAGGAAACCCTAGCCTCCACGAGAGAAACCATCTCCCCACCCCAATTTTCGAGATCAAACCCTAGGTTCCATTTTCTCCTCCTCCAAAGCAAAGAGAAGCAAGGAACGTGGGTCAGGAAGCCTTGGAGAAGTAGAACCTCGTTGAAGAAACCATCTCTGCAGGTGAAAACCCTAATTTTCTTCATTAAATTCCTGTTTTCAGATGTTAATGGTTATTAGGAACCCACCCCTATACTGTGTAATTTAGATTTAGGGTTTTGGATTAGGTTTGGTGACCCGCATGGGGTTTTCCCCAATTTTCCAGGAACCCTAACCCTAGGATTTGTAGGGAGACTGATTTCACCCTCCTACGTATAGGTTAGATATTGATTTAGGGTTTTGTTGGGTTTTTCATGTGTTCTTATGTAGATTCATCATTCTGCACTCCTTGTGCTTGATGATATGTTTAGTAGGGTGTTTGATGAAATGTGTCTAGGGCTTTTTGCATAACCCTGTGTTTAAATTTCTGTATTTTGATAAACCTATCTATATTCATAAATATAATTGTGTTGTAGATTGGGTTGTGTGTTGTGTGGTGATAGTCGGGTTGGGGGAATTTCTGTGCAGTTTGTAAGGGCTGTGAGCAGTGTGTTTTGGGTTCTGATAGTCGGGTTTGGGAGGAAAATACCTGTGTGTATTTTGAGAGAGAGAGATGAGAACTAATGCTGTGTATTTCTGTAGGTACTAGAGCAGGGGTATGTATCAGGTTGGGGAAGGGGTTTCACAACTGTGTGTGTAGATGAGGAAAGTGCCTGTGTGTATGTGTATCAGGTATGGAGAGGTCAGGGTGTATCCTAGAGATATCTGTGTATTAGATTAGGTGAGGATGGGTACTTGTATCAGTGAGAGCCAATGTGACTGTGTATAGGTGTGAGGGAGAGATAATTCCCAGGTTTGAGGAGGATTTTGATAAGTGTGTCTGTGCATATGTTTATGTGTGTTCAGTGTAGTGATTTGGATTTCAGAGTACTGTGTATATCAGTTTTGGTGAGTTATGTGTATACTGTCAGTGTGTGGCTGTGTTCACAGTGTGTGAGGGTGTTTTAGTGTATGTTGTGTGCAGGAAATGTATCTGTGTAAGTGTGTCTTGTTTCAGTTTTGTGTACTGCGGCAGCATTGTTTATATGTGGCTGTGTTTATGTATCAGTTAGCCTAGGACTGTGTATTAGGCTGTGTGTGTTAAGTTGTGTGCAGTGTGTTATTGTGGCTGAATGTGTGTGCTGTATTGGTGAAGTGCCTGTGTCTGTGTGTCTAGATTTCAGTAACAGTTATCAAGAAACCAACTGTGTTTCCTGTGTGTGTATGGCTGTGTGTGTATGACTGTGAGTGATGGTTAATAGGAAACAGAGTGCCTAGGTGCAGTAATGTAGCAGTAAGTTTCAGTAGGTTAGATAGCTGTGAGGTGCTCAGTTTTTAAACTGTGTATGAGTTGGTCAGTGAGTTGTGTTACCTGCTATGAAGTGCATTCCATGTTACTTAGTGTTATTATATGAATGGGTATGTGAGGGTTTAGTGTGAGTATCAGACTAGCTGATACTTAGAGTCAGTGTGAGCCTTGGGTGAGTGATGTTAGTATCAGTCAGTGTATATCAGTTTGTGAGATACCTGTGTACAGAAAACTGTGTATCAGATATTAGGGGGTGTGAAATCAGAGTGTGCAGGTATGGATGTGCCAGTTTCATAGAATTGTGAGTTATGGGTGTAGGACTAGAAGAGGGATGGGTTATTGCTGTATCAGTGTGATATTGATACCCCTTTGCTACAGATACTCTCACTTAGCCCTGATACTTGGCCTGATGTTCTATTTTACAAGGTTCCTTATGCAGAATTTAGAGAGCAGTGCACATGGGTATGTGTGTGACAGTTCAGTATGTCAGTGTGTCTAATATCAGTAGGATTTTAGGTTAATACATCAGTGTAAATACCTGCATTTGTGTGTTAGTATAGGTATATATGTTAATATGATAAAATAAGTTACTAGTTAATGTAGATATTAACTAACTAATAAGCTAGTATCACTTAGAAACTTAGGTAAATACCTAGAATAGCTAGTGTTAGCTAGTAAGTGGCAATTTAGACCAATTGACTTTAGCTGGACCTAGTATTGACCAGTAAACCTTAGACATGACCTAGAAACCTCATTTTTAAATTGTTAAACATGTTATCCTTTTAATTCATTAATTAACATTGAATTTCCATAATAGGTCATTGTGATTCCATTTTGGACCTCGATCCTCACATTTTGCTCAGGACCACAGGCGAGTACATTCTCTGACAGTTTTCATTGTTGATCACTTCTATAAATTGTAGTGTATTACATACTTGATTCCGACACTGTGGATACACGGGTTAGCACCCTAGATCCCCATCATGAGGAGTCATGATTGGAATCCATCGTGCTAGCTGGGGGATGGGGAACTATTAGTAGATTGTGTGATCATATCCAAACATTATATGTACCATAGCTCACCCCACTTCTCACGTCGGGTGCAGCCTGACCACTTATATGCTCCATAGCTGTTATATATGATTAGCCTGACCATTATATGCACCATAGCTAACCATGCGGTTAGCCTGACCTAAAAGAATCATAGCTAATCATATATAACCAGCCTGATCCAGTCCCAAGCCGATCACATAATAAACTAATATTTCAAACACATAGCTAGATGTTTTATCTTTATTCAGATACATTTGTTCTAGCATTCACTGTTTATTGTTCATTGCTAGATGCTTTATTGTCTATTTCATTTTCTCCTGTACTTCACATGTTCAGCTTTTATTTCCATCTTGTATCTCTTACACTGTTTATAGATTTTGTCAATTTAATGAAACTGCTGTTAGTGCTTGTGCTTCGCTCCAATCCTGACTGGATAACAACATTTTCAGAGAGCCTGGAGGACTTTTGCCCTACTTATTACGGCCCAGGAATAGAGGGAGATTTCACTCCAGAAATCCCAGAGGAGGTGCCTATCCTAGAGGAGAACTTGCCTGCCCATGCTTAGATTACTTTTCTGCATTATTGTTTTAGACTGAGACTGAGTTGTATTTATTTTTATTTGTGACTTTGTGAGGTCATTTAGACCCAGGATTTGAGTTGGACTTCTTGTGTTTGGTTTAAATAGAACTCTTTTCAATTCTCATCGTGCCATTATGTTTATAGTTGTGATTGAGTATATTATAGAACTGTGATTATTTACCTTTGTCCTCCGTACGGAGTTGAGACTATTGACAGGATATACTATGTTGTGACCTAGACAGCGTTCTACCGCCGATGCTGCGGCGTAGGCTGGACGTACCCACGACTCATGCCCAAAATTCTGGGTGCGGGTCGTGACACGTTTTTAGTGGTGGCCCATGCAGGTCTAGTCAGTAGTCTTAGGTTCACATTAGAGCGATATTGTAGTAATAGGAATTAGGCCAAGGATATGCTCAATCACAATTAGGGAATTCTGATTCTTATGATACTATTCTTAATGATTAATTCCTTTAAAAAATTTTCTGTCCTTCCTTGATATCATATCTATTGCCTTAATTGAATCTTTCGATCTGTCTTCAGGATGCCGCCAAGAAGATCCCAGAGACTCGGAGCAGCAGATACAGAGAGGTCTGCCACCTCTCGCGCTGCCGGACAGACATCCGCAGCACCTCCTACATCTCCAGGACAAGTAGGAGTGGCTGCAGCAGTCGGGGGTCCTCCACCACCTGTTCAGAGGGTCCCCGCAGCTACGACGGCACCACCACCACCAGTTCAGCATCCAGGAGGTGTGCCCGTCGATGGAGCACAGATGTTCGCTTTGATTCAGGGCATGGTCGATGCCCAGAGGACGTCGGCAGAGGCCCAGAGAGTGCAGGCTGAGGCACATCAGGCCCAGACAGAGATGATGAGGGTGAACATGGAGAATGCTCACCAAGTGGCTCTCCAAGCTGTGGAGAGAGTCACTCAGCAGCAGCAACAACCTGGTCAGCAACAACAGAGGCCGGGCACCATTGTGGACTTCAAGAGGATGATGCCTCGGGAGTTCAAGGGGACAGAAGGGATACTCTACGCCGATGATTGGCTAGAAGACATCGAGAGGAACTTGCGTTTGGCGCAGCTTCCAGAGGCGCTCAAGGTCGAGGCCGCTGGCAGCCAGATGTTCGATATTGCCTTGACGTGGTTTCGCACGGAGCCGAGACTCTTGCGCAGAGGACTCACTTGGGAGGATTTCAGGGAGCTCTTCAAGGAGAAATTCTTTCCTGACGTTGCCCTGGGAGCTTTGGAGAGTCAGTTCCATGACTTAGCCCAAGGGAGCTCGTCCGTCGATGAGTATGCCGCGGAGTTTTCCCGCCTGAGCCGCTTCGCGCCATCGATGATTAGAGATCCGGGGGACAGGGCCCGGAAGTTCAGAAAGGGGCTGACAAGGGAGATCAAGTCTCGCACGTCGGGACGTCGCACTGCTACTTTCGAGAACATATTGATGGATGCCCAGGTAGCCGAGGACGACTTGGACCTCAGGCCCAAGAGGGGACGCGATGTTTCCGGAGGAGCAAACAGTAGTACGGGACCAGGCAAGCGTCCACACTTTCAGCAGCAGCAGAGGCCCTTTCAGCAGCAGCACCAGCAGCACCAGGCACCAGCCCGAGGGCAGGTTCAGCAACAACAGCAGAGGCAGACTCAACCCGCCATCCAGTGTGCGTACTGCAGGAAGATGGGACATACTAGAGAGATCTGCAGGCATAGACTGGGCTCATGTTTGTCCTGCGGATCGACGACACATCCGCTGAGGGATTGCCCTACCATTCGGACTCGTCCAGGCCAGGGTGGAGCAGCCGCCCAGAGAGGACCAGGCAGGGTACCAGCAGCACCAGGAGGCCAACAGCAGAGGGGACCACTTCCACCGCAGAATCAGAGGTTTGCCCAGCATCAGCAGCAGAGAGGTGCACCCCAGGGGCGAGCGTACGCCATGGCAGTCGAGGAGATCGAGCCAGCAGGAGACTTGATCACAGGTTCGGTTCTTCTCGATTGTATTTCCGCATTTACCTTATTCGATTCTGGCGCTTCCCATAGTTTTGTGTCTGTATCATATGCACTTCGACATCATTTAGACACAGAACCATTAGCTAGGACTTGCAAGATCATGACTGGTGGAGGTATTATCCTAGTCCGTGATCACTGCAAGGACCGGAGAGTGTCAGTAGGAGGCCGGGACTTGAGCGTGAGCTTACTTGTCATGCCACTTCCGGGATACGATATTGTACTCGGAATGGACTGGTTGAGTAGGCATCATGCTACGATAGATTATTATAGAGGCAGAGTATTGTTTAGACCACCAGGAGAGCCGGAGTTTGAGGTCGTCAGAGGAACAGCGGAACAGAGAGGGAGCACATTTTGCGGAGCCAGGACGGAAGAAGAGGAGTTGCCACATCCTCTGATAGCGGAATTCCTGGATGTATTTCCAGAGGAGTTGCCAGGCTTGCCGCCAGACAGAGACGTTGAGTTCTCTATAGACTTGGTTCCAGGAGCGGAGCCCATTTCACAACATGTCTATAGAGTCAACAACAGCGAGCTGGCAGAACTGAAGAAGCAAGTTGAGGAGCTGCAGGACAAAGGCTTCATCAAATCCAGTTCATCACCATGGGGAGCTCCGGTATTGTTCGTACCGAAGAAGGACGGCACGGTGCGTATGTGCATTGATTATAGAGCTTTGAACAATATCACTATCAAGAACAAGTACCCGCTGCCGAGGATAGATGATCTTTTCGACCAGTTGAGCGGGGCGAGGGTGTTTTCGAAGATTGATTTGAGGTCAGGCTATCACCAGGTGAAGGTGAAGAAAGAAGACACGCCGAAGACAGCTTTTCGGACCAGGTACGGCCAGTTTGAGTTCATGGTAATGCCATTTGGTTTAACCAATGCACCGGCAGTATTCATGAACTTGATGAACAAGGTGTTCCACCAGTACCTTGATAAGTTCGTAGTGGTGTTCATCGACGATATTCTTGTGTACTCCAAAACACTGGAGGAGCACGAAGAGCACCTGAGGTTGGTCTTAGAGACTCTCAGGAGGGAGAAGCTGTACGGAAAACTCTCTAAGTGTGAATTCTTCCTTGACAAGGTCGAATTTCTTGGGCATGTGGTATCGGGTGATGGAATCTCGGTTAACCCAAAGAAGATCGAGGCAGTGGAGTCGTGGGCTACCCCCAGTTCGGTAGCTGAGATCAGGAGTTTTCTCGGGCTAGCAGGATACTACAGGAGGTTTGTACAAGACTTCTCCAAGATTGCAGCGCCTATAACCAGACTGACTAGGAAGGATGTGGATTTTGTGTGGACGGAGGAGTGCCAGGCTGCATTTGATGAGCTGAAGAAGAGGTTGACAAAAGCTCCAATTTTGACGTTGCCAGCAGGGACAGGTGGTTTTACCATTTACAGTGATGCTTCAGGGAAGGGTCTGGGATGTGTTCTTCAACAGCACGGGAAGGTAATTGCCTATGCTTCCAGGCAGTTATGCCCTCATGAAAAGAACTACCCTACCCACGATTTAGAGTTGGCAGCAGTTATCTTCGCTCTAAAGCTGTGGAAATATTACCTGTACAGAGAGCGTGTGGAGATCTTCACAGACCACAAGATCTTGAAGTACGTGTTCACACAGAAGGAGCTGAACATGAGGCAGAGGAGGTGGTTGGAGTTGATGAAGGACTTCGACATCTCATTGCAGTACCATCCAGGGAAGGCTAACGTAGTCGCCGATGCTTTAAGCAGGTATCCGATGGCTATGTACTTGACGACAGATAGGCATTTGTTGGCTGATTTAGAGAGCTTGGAGATTGAAGTGTTAGTTTCCGGTGCTGAGATTCAGATGTGGGGATTGCAGATACAGTCCGAACTGATGGACAGGATCAGAGCTGCGCAGTACGATGATGAGACTTTGAGGAGTATTAGAGCACAGGTTCAGATGGGATTGTCGGACGACTTTACTATCGCAGATGATGGTTCTCTACGGCACCGCACAAGGATATGTGTGCCTAGCGGGGAGCTACGCGAGGAGGTTTTGCAGGAGGCACACCACTCTCAGTACTCGATGCATCCCGGTGCCAACAAGATGTATCGAGACTTGAGGGAGCACGTATGGTGGTATGGAATGAAGCGCGAGGTAGCACGCTTCGTATCTCGGTGTCTAGTGTGCCAGCAGGTAAAGGCAGACCGGCAGAGGCCAGGAGGTTTGCTTCAACCCTTACCGATTCCAGAATGGAAGTGGGAGCACGTGACCATGGATTTCGTTTCAGGGCTTCCACGTTCTCCAGGAGGGAAGGACGCGATTTGGGTCATCGTGGACAGGTTGACCAAATCAGCCCATTTCTTACCTTTCAAGGTAGGCACGTCAATGGAGAGGCTCGCAGAGATGTACGTGCGTCAGATCATTAGACTTCATGGAGTTTCTGTGAGCATCGTCTCAGATCGGGATAGTCGTTTCACTTTCCACTTCTGGAGGAGTCTGCAGGCTAGCTTGGGCACTCAGCTCAAGTTCAGTACCGCATATCACCCCCAGACAGACGGGCAGTCTGAAAGGACTATTCAGACTCTCGAGGATATGCTACGCACTTGTGTTTTAGATCTCAGAGGTTCTTGGAAGAATCATCTACACCTGGTAGAGTTCGCTTACAACAACAGCTACCAGGCCAGCATCGAGATGTCACCATTTGAGGCTCTTTATGGTCGGAGATGTCGTACACCGTTATCGTGGGACGACGTTGGAGAGAGAGCCTTGCTAGGACCAGAAATGGTCGTGGATGCAGCAGAAAAGGTGAAACTCATCAGAGACAGACTGCGAGTGGCGCAGGACAGACAGCAGCATTGGGCCGACAGCCACCGTAGACCCCTTGAGTTTCAGGTATAGATTGTTATTTTCTGATTTGTGTTTGTTTGCTTAGACTGCGTGCTGAGGTTGTTTGTTTTAGGTTGGCGATCTAGTTTTCCTACGGATTTCTCCGACGCGTGGAACGATTCGTTTTGTAGAGGCGGAAAGCTTAGCCCACGCTACATCGGACCCTTCAGTATTCTGGCGAGGGTAGGTGCAGTGGCGTATAGACTAGACTTGCCGCCTGCATTAGAAGGAGTGCATAATGTGTTCCACGTGTCACAGCTGAGACGGTACGTGGCAGACCCTAGTCACGTACTTGATCACTCGGAGATTGAGGTTGGTCCGACGCTCAGCTACCCTGAGCAGCCCGTAGAGATCTTGGACCGCAGAGAGAAGGTGTTGCGGAACCAAACTATTCCCTTGGTTCGCGTAGCATGGAGACATCACTCTCCAGGGGAGTCGACCTGGGAGAGAGAGGACGAAATGCGCGAGCAATACCCGTATCTCTTCTAGACTTGAGGTATATTCCTTTTCTGATTTCATTCTTGTTGTAGTTCAGTCCAATTTCGAGGACGAAATTTATTTTAGGAGGGTAGACTTGTCACTACCACCTTTCCATATGAGGGCATTTGTGTAATTTAACTATTTAAATAATTATGTATTTAATTAATTGCTGAGTTTTATAAACTAATTATATTATTATTAGTGATATTTGGTTTAAGGTAAACCCTAGAACTCATTAGGACAGACCCTAGTGAGTCAACCCAAATTTGTAAACCCTATTCTATCAAAACCCTAGAATTTTAAATTTAGGGTGGACCTTAAACTCTAGCAGACCTAAACCTTAGTCAATTAGGTTCTACATGACTTAACATAAAGGTTTAACCTAAAACTAAGCTTGGAAACCCTAACCTAGTTGTTTATATAAAAGGAAGCCTCTTTCTAGGCTATTCTTCACGTAGAGAGAAAGGAAACCCTAGCCTCCACGAGAGAAACTATCTCCCCACCCCAATTTTCGAGATCAAACCCTAGGTTCCATTTTCTCCTCCTCCAAAGCAAAGAGAAGCAAGGAACGTGGGTCAGGAAGCCTTGGAGAAGTAGAACCTCGTTGAAGAAACCATCTCTGCAGGTGAAAACCCTAATTTTCTTCATTAAATTCCTGTTTTCAGATGTTAATGGTTATTAGGAACCCACCCCTATACTGTGTAATTCAGATTTAGGGTTTTGGATTAGGTTTGGTGACCCGCATGGGGTTTTCCCCAATTTTCCAGGAACCCTAACCCTAGGATTTGTAGGGAGACTGATTTCACCCTCCTACGTATAGGTTAGATATTGATTTAGGGTTTTGTTGGGTTTTTCATGTGTTCTTATGTAGATTCATCATTCTGCACTCCTTGTGCTTGATGATATGTTTAGTAGGGTGTTTGATGAAATGTGTCTAGGGCTTTTTGCATAACCCTGTGTTTAAATTTCTGTATTTTGATAAACCTATCTATATTCATAAATATAATTGTGTTATAGATTGGGTTGTGTGTTGTGTGGTGATAGTCGGGTTGGGGGAATTTCTGTGCAGTTTGTAAGGGCTGTGAGCAGTGTGTTTTGGGTTCTGATAGTCGGGTTTGGGGGGAAAATACCTGTGTGTATTTTGAGAGAGAGATGAGAACTAATGCTGTGTATTTCTGTAGGTACTAGAGCAGGGGTATGTATCAGGTTGGGGAAGGGGTTTCACAACTGTGTGTGTAGATGAGGAAAGTGCCTGTGTGTATGTGTATCAGGTATGGAGAGGTCAGGGTGTATCCTAGAGATATCTGTGTATTAGATTAGGTGAGGATGGGTACTTGTGTCAGTGAGAGCCAATGTGACTGTGTATAGGTGTGAGGGAGAGATAATTCCCAGGTTTGATGAGGATTTTGATAAGTGTGTCTGTGCATATGTTTATGTGTGTTCAGTGTAGTGATTTGGATTTCAGAGAACTGTGTATATCAGTTTTGGTGAGTTATGTGTATACTGTCAGTGTGTGGCTGTGTTCACAGTGTGTGAGGGTGTTTTAGTGTATGTTGTGTGCAGGAAATGTATCTGTGTAAGTGTGTCTTATTTCAGTTTTGTGTACGGTGGCAGCATTGTTTATATGTGGCTGTGTTTATGTATCAGTTAGCCTAGGACTGTGTATTAGGCTGTGTGTGTTAAGTTGTGTGCAGTGTGTTATTGTGGCTGAATGTGTGTGCTGTATTGGTAAAGTGCCTGTGTCTGTGTGTCTAGATTTCAGTAACAGTTATCAAGTAACCAACTGTGTTTCCTGTGTGTGTATGGCTGTGTGTGTATGACTGTGAGTGATGGTTAATAGGAAACAGAGTGCCTAGGTGCAGTAATGTAGCAGTAAGTTTCAGTAGGTTAGATAGCTGTGAGGTGCTCAGTTTTTAAACTGTGTATGAGTTGGTCAGTGAGTTGTGTTACCTGCTATGAAGTGCATTCCATGTTACTTAGTGTTATTATATGAATGGGTATGTGAGGGTTTAGTGTGAGTATCAGACTAGCTGATACTTAGAGTCAGTGTGAGCCTTGGGTGAGTGATGTTAGTATCAGTCAGTGTATATCAGTTTGTGAGATACCTGTGTACAGAAAACTGTGTATCAGATATTAGGGGGTGTGAAATCAGAGTATGCAGGTATGGATGTGCCAGTTTCATAGAATTGTGAGTTATGGGTGTAGGACTAGAAGAGGGATGGGTTATTGCTGTATCAGTGTGATATTGATACCCCTTTGCTACAGATACTCTCACTTAGCCCTGATACTTGGCCTGATGTTCTATTTTACAAGGTTCCTTATGCAGAATTTAGAGAGCAGTGCACATGGGTATGTGTGTGACAGTTCAGTATGTCAGTGTGTCTAATATCAGTAGGATTTTAGGTTAATACATCAGTGTAAATACCTGCATTTGTGTGTTAGTATAGGTATATATGTTAATATGATAAAATAAGTTACTAGTTAATGTAGATATTAACTAACTAATAAGCTAGTATCACTTAGAAACTTAGGTAAATACCTAGAATAGCTAGTGTTAGCTAGTAAGTGGCAATTTAGACCAATTGACTTTAGCTGGACCTAGTATTGACCAGTAAACCTTAGACATGACCTAGAAACCTCGTTTTTAAATTGTTAAACATGTTATCCTTTTAATTCATTAATTAACATTGAATTTCCATAATAGGTCATTGTGATTCCATTTTGGACCTCGATCCTCACATTTTGCTCAGGACCACAGGCGAGTACATTCTCTGACAGTTTTCATTGTTGATCACTTCTATAAATTGTAGTGTATTACATACTTGATTCCGACACTGTGGATACACGGGTTAGCACCCTAGATCCCCATCATGAGGAGTCGTGATTGGAATCCATCGTGCTAGCTGGGGGATGGGGAACTATTAGTAGATTGTGTGATCATATCCAAACATTATATGTACCATAGCTCACCCCACTTCTCACGTCGGGTGCAGCCTGACCACTTATATGCTCCATAGCTGTTATATATGATTAGCCTGACCATTATATGCACCATAGCTAACCATGCGGTTAGCCTGACCTAAAAGAATCATAGCTAATCATATATAACCAGCCTGATCCAGTCCCAAGCCGATCACATAATAAACTAATATTTCAAACACATAGCTAGATGTTTTATCTTTATTCAGATACATTTGTTCTAGCATTCACTGTTTATTGTTCATTGCTAGATGCTTTATTGTCTATTTCATTTTCTCCTGTACTTCACATGTTCAGCTTTTGTTTCCATCTTGTATCTCTTACACTGTTTATAGATTTTGTCAATTTAATGAAACTGCTGTTAGTGCTTGTGCTTCGCTCCAATCCTGACTGGATAACAATATTTTCAGAGAGCCTGGAGGACTTTTGCCCTACTTATTACGGCCCAGGAATAGAGGGAGATTTCACTCCAGAAATCCCAGAGGAGGTTCCTATCTTAGAGGAGAACTTGCCTGCCCATGCTTAGATTACTTTTCTGCATTATTGTTTTAGACTGAGACTGAGTTGTATTTGTTTTTATTTGTGACTTTGTGAGGTCATTTAGACCCAGGATTTGAGTTGGACTTCTTGTGTTTGTTTTAAATAGAACTCTTTTCAATTCTCATCGTGCCATTATGTTTATAGTTGTGATTGAGTATATTATAGAACTGTAATTATTTATCTTTGTCCTCTGTACGGAGTTGAGACTATTGACAGGATATACTATGTTGTGACCTAGACAGCGTTCTACCGTCGATGCTGCGGCGTAGGCTGGACGTACCCACGACTCATGCCCAAAATTCCGGGTGCGGGTCGTGACAACTTTGAGATGTGGAGATCGTCTCTATATTCCGAACTGAGAACTTCATCAGGAGCTGATATTGGAGGCGCACAGTTCAGCATGCTCTATTCATCCAGGAGGCACAAGATGTATAGAGATTTTAGGTATTACTAATGGTAGCATAGAATGGAGAGGGAGATAGCCGCTTGTGGCAAAGTGCCTGGTATGTCAGCAGGTCAAGGCTGAGCATCAGTGGTCTATAGGTTTACTTAAATCCACTTCCGATACCTGAGTAAAAATAGGAGCACATCTCTATGGACTTCGTTACGGGCTTTCCGAGGAGCCCAGTGGTCGCAATGCGGTATGGGCGATCGTGGATCGACCTACGAAGTCCGCTCCCTCTTTACCTTTCAGAGTTCGACAATCTATAGAGGTCTTAATAGATATATATATATATATATATATATGAGGGAGATCGTGCGACCGCATGGATTGCCAGTCGGTATAGTGTCTGATAGGGATACGAGGTTCATATCTTACCTTTGACGGAGCTTAGAGTAGAAAACAAGATCAACATATTAGAAGGATATAAAGGTGTGTAGGAAACAAAGGATAAGAAATATATATTGGAGTCACGTAACCCGAGGACAAATTTTTTTTATATATATAGACTGGAGGAATAATACTTATAGTATTGTAATGCTTTTGGAGTTTCGAGGATTTAGCACAGGTAGAAATTGTCGATCAGCCTCGAAGTGCTACAATTTCAAGAAACAAAATATAGGTCTAGATCACACGCTGACTCATTGGCCAATCGGTAGATGATTACCACTAGACTCTTAGATTATATATTGACATATGAGTTTGGGGTATAAAAGGAAGATAGAAGTCTGACAGGAATGGCAGCTGAACATTGTGGATTACACATAAACTGCTTACGAATAGAGACTTAGACTTTCGACTAATAGGACATGAGCTTGCTGAACCAAATCCTTAGTAGTAGGTGGTGTCATTAGAACCTCTATCCAATTTGTCCTAGCTAATGAATTTTAGGAATCGTATTCAGGTTATTGTAATTGTTATATTTTATTTTAGGGTATTTAGAAGCGTTGAATAGATATTCATTACATAATTCCTATGTATTCTTAGTACTATGTAATGAGTAGAGGCTTATGTTGTATCTCGTTACATATACTTCTCCCAGGAATTGTTTGAGTTGAACTTCCAGACTAGGTAAGACTAACTAGCTAGATTAGACTTGTTGCTGCTAAAGACAATTGTAAGAAGTTAAGTCACCTGATTCCATTGTGGATACTATAGGATGATGACGTTATACCTAGGAAGGAATATTGAGATATTAACCGTCCTAGTTGTAGAAGAAGGTTAGGACAGTGTTCGAGGTACGGATCGAACAAACATCAGGATCAAGAGTATTTCCAGTATGTCAATAGAGCCCAACAGATAGTGCAAAGGCCAACTCCACCGGTCCTAGATATGTCCGTAGCATTGCTAGATAATTTGTGGTTTAGTATGTGTTTATTTTAATTTTGAGGACGAAATTCTTATAAGTTGGGTAGATTGTAAACCCCCTCGACCAAATTATAGGTCTACTTAACTTAGATCGAGAGACTAGGGTTAGTTTGAAGCCAATTGGACTATAAATCATATTGTTTTAGATTATTGTGCAATATTCGTAACACCTTGTGCACCTTACCATTACTTCGATATTTGGAGCGCTACACTAGCATTTGCTTTTCAACAAATTTTACACACTTTTCCTAGTCATGCCAGCCTCCCATTCTGACCCTTGTGTAACTCATAAATACCCTCCCTTGTGCTTTATTTTAGTCGCACAATATTCGTTACAAAAGTCCGTTCTCAAATTTAAATAAATTTAACTTTGCATCCTTGTTCGTTCCAATCGTAATTGGAGACACAACTTCGACCCATTTTGTATAATCTAATTATTGACAATATTCTATTCTGAGTCTTCTACGTCCATGACACTTGTGTCCCACCCAATTTTGATTCTATGTACTTCCAATGAATTAAAGAACGCCTTGTGAATTAATTTTAATTAAATTAATATAATAACCCAACTTAACCCTAATTTAATCAAATACTCCATTAATTAAGCCCTTGCAAAGCACATAACACCCCCTCACCATACAAAACACCAAACACCAATTCCCCCACCAATTTTTCCATTATTTTATATGTTTGTGCAAATACCCCAAATTTAAGGGGCTTATTTGCAAATGTTGCATTAGGTGTCATCACCTCATTGGCCCAAGCCAATGAAGAAGCCACCTTCAACTCATTGACCAGTCAACCTTACTCCTCTCTCTCTCCTTTGTATGTATATTTCTTTATGATGAATCTGAGCCACACATTCAAATGGGAACTCATCATCATCACACACCACCATCACACATCTCTATAAAATTCCTCTTCCTCACATATTTCCCAAGCAGGCCCTAATCCTAATACATTGAAACCCCCCCCCCCACCTTCTCTCTCCTCCCTCTCCCTACATTACCAACCGAACCTCTCCTCCATTCTTCCCTTTTCTCCTGTTCTTCTTCTTCTTCACTTCTTCTTTTTTTACATAGTCACCACCTTCAGCTTCCTCGGCAACCGGAGCACCCAGTGGCCGAAGCCGACCTGGCCAATTTTTGCCGGAGCTCTGCCGTGTCAACGACTGTACTGACCCGCATCTACTTGTCCGCTCCAGCATCACCACCTCCACCTCTTCTTTCTCCACAGCTCCTCCCTCCTTTTTCATCATCACCACCGCCACCCTCGTCGTCCCCGTCTCCTCACCTCCTTCCTACAGCCGAACAATCTATGACCTCCACCGCCTTCATCTTCTTCTTCTCCAATCCATCCCGCCCGAGCACCCTAAGCACCGAACAACGACTTCTCCTCCCAGAGCCACCCCGACTTCATACTACGTTTTCTTTCCTGACTCCTCTCCGCCGGGAAGTTCTCCACTGAGCCATCTCTAACTTCCCCACGACTTCCTCCGTCGACGGCAATCAACCCCGCCACCAGTATCATCATCCCCACCGCCAACAGTATCATCATCACCATCGCCAGCAATATCATCATTGCAACTCGCCACGACCCTCACCCCCACGATGCCCCAGCCATCTCCATCACCATCCCCGGCCATTACCACCATCGTCAACCTCTCTACGAGGAGCAGCAGCCACCGCCACCCACTGCTGTGAATGTTGCTGCCATTGTTGCTACTGTTGCTGAGTTTGGCCAAAGCGGACCACCGAGCACTGCCCCGATGCCAGTGAACCACCCTCACCCCCACGGCAGAGCCATCGCCACCAGCAGGCCACCACCGATGCGTCGACTACGAACGATGATGCCGTTGCTGTTCTTCTTCTTCTTCTTCTTCACCAAATTAGTATTTTACGAGCCTCAACTAACCCCTCTTCACGGCATGATTTTACCTCTGTCCCTCCATCATTTTATGAGCCCCCTCCACAGGTGTGTTCATTACATGTCCCTCATGCTACGTGTTTAATTAGAATAATTTTGTTTGATTTTTATTGGAAGTTATTTGAGTTCTAAAAATTTTGGTTTATAAAGCATTGGAAATTCTATGATACGGAGTTGGACCCGTCAATCCGAGCATCCTCATCGCGTGCCAATTTCACTGAAAGGTGCGCGCTGTCGATACGGACATATTAGAATTTACTGAAGTTGATTTGGATGTGCATGCACATCGAAATCAACGCGTATCCGTCGACAATATCCCGTACCGGCCCTATTCTGGAACTCGTTGTAACTTCGTTTGTGCTCATCATTTCGAAATGAAACTTATGCCATCGGACTCGTAGCGATACGCTGGTCCTGTGACCCAAGTTTGGTTCAATTCTGAGAACGTTGACAAAATCCCGTATCGTGGGCCCCGCGGCATCACTTGACGGGCGATTTTGTGAACGGCTCATCAGAATCCAGTTCTAGATATTTCGTTGGTTTTGTATCGTCGTTCTGGACTTATTGATACTAAGTTTGACGAATTTGGAGAACCTTGTCTCTGGCACATTTTTTGGTGCGAGACGGGTCCACTAGCGGATCCCGTGTTGACCCAAAACTGCATTTTTGCCCCTGTGTCCAAATTAGACGTATGTATATATTTTTTTGAGTATTTCAGTCATTCTTGGACTGTTAGTGATATTTGTGACAGCATCCGGGGATATCAGCTCCAGTTTCCATTGTTGCACTGCTACTTCCATGGCTAGATCGTGTTCGAGTCTTCGTCTAGCTTCTAGGCAAGTATACATTGCCTTGTTGTACTATTTAAATTCAGATATTATCTAGTTGCATGTTTTATTGTTCAATATTAACTGTGCGCGTTCGAGAAGACTCGGGTGCAGTCAACGAAGACATTGACGTTATGACTTGTGTCTGACCTAGTGTCTAATGGACCCACCTAAAGTTGTGGAGTTATCAATATAATTTCTCAGGCCTTGACACATATCTTTGCACGGTACAGAGTGAGTTCATATAGGGACGCGTGCTTCATGCTTGACTGGCCATCGATATGAGAAGCACGTGTGACGGTATTTAGTTTAGTTGTATTATTTCTTTAGTGACTTGCATTATAGTATCAGATGTCTATGTCTCACTTAAGATTTGTACATTGGCATTGGATGAAGAGGACGACTAGTAGGCGTATGGGACACCCACCTCCTTTATACAGATACCGCGCTCCGCGGAGCGATACGGACGTATATATATATATATATATATATATATATATATATATATATATATATATATATATATATATATATATATATATTACAGATACCTCGTTCTTCGGAATGATGGACGTTACATGTACAGATACCACGCTCTTCAGAGCTGGACGTTATTATATTGCAGAGTGCCCTAAGATGGGGGGCATATGTGGCATATACTAGCCAGACATGGTGATTGGTGAATTACGTCAGCATATGTCTAGCCTACACTTCCCATACTTACTAAGTTATCCTCAAATTGTATTTCACTTAGCTGGTTAGTTCCCCTTGAGTTTTTACAGTATTTACTTTATGGCATGTATTTTTGTATCTTGTTACGTCCCTCTGAGGACCTGGTTCCCTTTCAGGTTATTTGTGCAGTTTGCAGGATGTTTGATATACATTGGAGTATGGATATTGTTGCAGGTATATTTATATTTCCTGCTATTACAGTCATGTACTACTTTCTATTTTTATTCAGCTTTTATAGCCTAGTATTTATAGACCTGTGTTATTCTTTTGGTCTATTCGAACGAATATATTATTGGGCTACAGACTGATGATGCGTATCGTTCTTTCTTGAGATTATTTACCATGGATTGAGATTTAGTTTACTTGTTCTATGTTAGAATTAGATTATCAACTGGATCACTTGCCCGTGGACAGCGTAAGTGTACTTCGTCGGGTCCATTAAATTGGAAAGCCCTACGGAGTCGTACCAGCTAGCCATTGCCACGTGTTTGGTCCCATAGATTTTGGGATTGGGGCATGACAATATGTGATTGTCACGACCCGCACCCAAAAAATCGGGCATGAGTCATGGGTACGTCCAGCCTACGCCGCAGAATCGGCGGTAGAACGCTGTAAAGGTCCGTTCTAGGTCAACAATCTATCTATATAACTCACAAAAAATCTGTCAATATCATCTCCAAAAGGAGGGCAACCATGCAATATATATATGAATAATCCTCTCCAAAAGGAGCGCAACCACGCAATATATATATATGAATACTCAATCACAATAATCTAGGAGAAGAGTAAAAGCACGATATGATAGCAAAAGAAAACCAGAACCAAAGAGAGCAAGACAATATCCAAAATATAGTCCAAGTCTAAAAGCCTACAACAGCTCACAGCATCAAAAGAACAAGTACAATCATCCAAATAACAACTGGGAATAGCCCAGGAAACCCACCTAGCTAACTAGGGCGCTAACGGCGTCTCCTCGCAGGGCTCCTCCTCAGTCTCGGGGTCGCAGCACTCCTCTGCACCCAGCCCGTAGAACGTCGGGCAGAAATCCTCAGGATCCTCTGGCAGTCAGGACTAGAGCGAAGTACATAACTTTGAAAGCAACTCCAAATACATGGTAAGGTGTATATGACGAGCAATAGAAAAGTATACAAGATGCACAGGAAATAAACACATGATGAAGCAGAATAAGTAGCTGCAATGTAAACTGAAGAATAATACAAGTAGAGAAGTAACTGCATGTAAGAAAACGTGTCACGACCCGCACCCGGTGTAAGGGTACTAGTCGGAAACAACGCCAAGCCTACGTCGCAGAATCGGCGGTAGAACGCTGTCTAGAAAGTCTATCTAATATAATGAACCACCAATAATGATAGAATACTCAATCACAGAACTAAGATAGAATAAACACGAATCATATAAGAAATGAATAGTCACAATACAACTCATGAGTCTAAAATAATACATCAATGAGTCTGAAGAAAGAACAGAAATAAGCTGGAGACAAATCCAGTACAAAGAATACTACAAAACTATAAAGCTACACTCCAGGGTCAACTGTCTCAGTTGGGATAAGTCCCTCTTGAGCCAGGGTCTCAGAATCTAAACCCACAACATCCTGGGGTCCATAATAGGTAGGGTACTCCTCAGTGTCATCTGGAAAAATATATCCAGTCAGGAAAGGAGCAGAGTACAACCCTAACAGCAGTTCTCAAACAATGATAAAAACTATGTAACAGTAAATAGCTGTGGATAAACAAGATACATAAATAGAGACAAGAATGTAGAGACAATAAGGAAATACTGGAAAGAAATACAATAATGAACAATATGCTGATAGAACAAGAATACTAATGACTAAGTGTGTGAGTACTAGCTTTAACATGTGATCGGCTTGGGAACTTGCACAAAAGTATAATGGCCTGGTTAATCATACGTGCGGTGTATGATCAACACTCACAAGAAACAAGATATGCACAAGGAGGGTATGATCACATATCTACACTAAAATACTTCCCACCCCCGACTGGTATAATAGATCCAACCACGGTACGTTATGGCACGAGATTCCCCAAGAAGATAGCTAGTCTCCCCGAGAATCGGTGTCTGTACATGTACAAGATAACCAATGAAACAATACATGCACCATATACACCATATACCAAGGAATAATATCTCATGACGAGATCCGGATATACCAATCTGTGTAACCATAGTGTCGAGAGAAACATGTATATCTACACTAGATACAACGAACATAGAGGATATCATAAATGAGAAACTATCAGAGAATGTACTCGCCTGAAGTCCAATGAACAGTCTCACAAATGTCTGACTCGGTGCCTCGAAGACCTAGATATGGAATACCACATTAATACAAGGTCCCGGAAAGAGAACAAGTCAAACTAGTCAACTCCTAGGTCAATAAATAAATTCTAAGTCAAAAGTCAACTATGGTCAACTCTAAAGTCAACTAAAGTCAAACCAAGGTCAACCTCACAAGAAATCTATAAAATAATATAGAGATAAACTACAATAATTTAGGAATCAAATAGATTCCAAAAGAATCTTACACAAAGTATATTAATAATACAAATAATATATATCATAAATAATATATATGCAAACTAATATTCATACAATTAAAATACTATATTATAATAATTATTATACCTCACCAAACACATATATATATATATATACATATATATATATAACAATAATATATATAATATAAATAAAAACTGCCAAAGCGTCACTAAAAATAGGGAGTTAAATAATAAAATTGAAATTAAACAGCCTATAGTGACAGTCTTGACTGTCACTGTAAAATTGTCGCAGAAACCCCTGTGAATTAAAATCCACTGCCACTTAAATAGTGACAGTTAATAACTGTCACAGAAGACCGTCATTAAACTGCCGCTCAAAACCCGCCGCCGCTGCTGTGCTTTTAATGACAGAATCTGTCATTAATGGCTTCAGCGGCTGCTGCTGCTGCCCGAGGCTATTAATGATAGAATCTGTCATAAATAGATGCTGTCGCTAAAACATTTAATATATATATACTATATATATAATATATATATAAATCAATATATTAAATATATAAAACAATAAATAAATAAATACTATAAATAAATACTTATGTATATATAACCTTATACATATAAACAAATATTTAAAAGTTATAATACACAACCAAGTATTAATGTACATATTTTAACATGGCTTAGAAGCACATCTAAAATATATACATTAATATACAAAAGTACATAATAATTATAATAATACATTTACACAATTAAACATACAAATATATTTTATAAAACATTTTATGTACAAAATATATTATTAACAAGTAGTACATATATATTTCATGCAAGCTACATATTATATTGTACACTATTTGCACACACAAAATATAGATCCATGCTACAATAATTACCATAATAAATACACAAAATAAATATATAATATCTATATATATTTACTAATTTTAAATGAAGAATTTAAACCATACATAATTAGATCTTTACATAAACACATTAAATTGGAGAGTATCTCACCGTATCCCACTAGATCTAGGATACGCATGCGACACGAGTCCAACACACAACCAAATGCACCCCGAAGGACACAAACAAATCACAAATAATATTTATGAATAATTCAAAGTGTCAAAAGTAGATCTATGTGTCCGTGTCAAAATACGACATGTTCAAAGCCCCGTGTCGGAGGAAAACCCCCAAATGACACGTATCACCAAATAGTTGGCATACGAACCACAAGTATCCCAATATGGACACGACACTAGCCTCAAACACAAATCTCATGTTCAATTGATCTATAGGATCAATTGACACACACAACAAAATATAAATTCGGAATTCCAACAAAATTGACACAAAAAGCACCATAACTTTCTCCATGGGTCTCCTATGAACACAAAACAAAGTCCTATGGGTAGTACATACATATAGGTTGATTTTACATGATTAAATCTCAGATTTAGAAGCTATTTAAATGGGAAAATCTGAATTATACCTATTGGGAGATGGATTCCCAACGAAACCTCCAATTGAGATGAACTTGCTTCCAAATTGTAGATCCTTGCTCCTCTTTGTAGATCCTTGCTTCCTTCTTCTAGATCCTTGCTTTCTTCTTCTTTAATGGTGAATTGGGAAGAATTTGGAATGAATTTGGTAGGGAATTGGATTGGGAATGGAGGGAATTTGGTAGTGGAAGAATTCTAGATCTAGATTTGGAATGAGATGAGAGGAGAGAGAAATTTCCCCACCTCTTTAATAGGCCGGCCATAGCCCCTCCCCCAAGCAATTATAAAATGTCCAATGTACCCCTTGGGGCTTCTCATGAAGAAATAATTAAGGAAGGAAGCTTCTAGTCTAATCATTTAATTAATTTAATCCATCTCCTTAACTATGGGCTTTCTAAATGGGCCAAGTCTAACTAATTAATTCATGTTGGTCCTTGGGTCCAAACTAAACTAGTTGGGTCCACTAAAATAAGTCCAAAATAATTTAATAATATCTAACCACAATTAAATAATACAACAATTAATTATTTACCATGCACAATATTTATTTAAATAGGAAATTACTAAAATACCCTTTTTCCTAAAATGTGGTAGTGACAAAACATGAATACTAGCTAAGTGCCTTGAGCACAAGTTCGTTATGTGATCGGCTTAGGTTGCACATTAAAAATACTACGATAACTCCGTTATGCGTGAGTTGCATAACCGACATATACATAAATATTGTTTGGCTTTGATCACATAACCAACTCCTACTCTCCTTCCCCACTAATACTCTTAGATCCAACCACAATACACTACGTACATGATAAGTAGCTCGCGCACATGAAGGCAAGATCACAAGAAGCACATGAGAATCAATACCCGAAGCACATGATAAAATACACGTAATAGAGTACCCGCTGAACACGGTAAGGGGGATAGCATCTCATGACGGGATCTACTAGTACCAGCTCATGTAATCAATATGTCAGAATTAAGTATTACAGTTCTAGAACAGGTGATATAAACGCTATAATAAAATAGAAACTATCAGAGGTAGGTACTCGCCTGATGTCCTGAGCAACTGATGAGGATCGAGATCCGGACCGGTGTCACAAGAACCTATTATGAAAAGTAGAATTAAACAGGGTTCTAAGGAGTTAAACTGATATAAAATAATTAAAAATAGGCTTCTAGGGATATTCTAGGTCGAACGGGTCAAACCGGTGAAATTCGGGTCAAAAAGTTAACCCGGGGTCCAAAAAGTCAACTCTAAGACAAAACTAGGTCAAACATTGACTTTTATGGTCAACGAGGACAATTATGGTCAAAGCTATGTCAAACTAGGGTGCCCCTGAAATTCTAGGTCAAAACTAGCTCATTAAGCTAGTAAACTCTCAAACTCGCCTCCTCGAGATACCGGGATACCCTCGGTATCCGATACCTCGATCTAGGCCACGCACCCCGCTTAAACCCGCTAAAACCTATGCTAGTACGCATAAATATATACACATATACATATAAAAATTACTCCAATACTATTCCTCGGCTATTGCTCAAAAACTCCGCTCGAAACTCAATACCTTGGATATCTCAAGGTATTGAGATACCTTGATATCTCAAGGTATTGAGATATCTCTCTAATACCCCACTAACACTCTTCTAGTTAGCTATTTATGAATAAACATATATATATCTAGCTATAATCTAGGCTAAAATATATATATATATATATATATATATATATATATATATATATATATATATATATATATATATATATATATATATATATATATATATATATATATATATCTACGTACCTATGTGCATATATATATATAGTTATCCACAACACACATATATAATACCTTATACCCACTCTCAAATATGCATATATATCTATCTAGTATCTATACATATATATATAGCTATATGTATGTATATATATATATATATCTATACACTTAGATAGATATAACTATCTATCTATCTATCTATTACCTATCTATCTATCAATCTACGTATCTAACTATCTATTTATCTAACTAGCTATCTATTTATATCTAACTATAGATATATATATCTATATATTACTCTCTCCCTCGCTCGCTGCTAGCCAAAGCAATGCACTGCGCTGGCAAACACCGCTAGCTGCTACTTACCCTGCTGCTGCTGCTGCTTTTAAATGCTGCTGCTGCTACTTTTAAATGCTGCTACTGCTGCTTTAATGCTGCTGCTGCTTTTAAATGCTGCTGCTGTTGTGCACTGCACAGCAGCGTACTGCACGCTGCTGCCTTCCCCCGCTGTGCTCCACTGCCTCGCAGCCACACGCACACACACGACCACACACACACAGACACACACACCTATATACATATATATATACAACTATATATATATATATACACACACTATATATATATATATACTTACACACATATATATACTCACACATATGTATATATATATACACACTACCTATATATACATAAACACATATCTATGTATATATAAACACACACTTATCTATATATATACACACACAAATATATGTATATATATACACATACACAAAGATATATATATATATATATATATATATATATATATATATATATATATATATATATATATATACAAACACACTCACACTAATACACATACACAAGCACAAATATAGGTATATATATATATATATATATATATATATATATATATATATATATATATATATACATATAGAAACATAAACACAAACACAACACAACACAATACTACGCACACAACGCCCACCAAATCGCACACAACCACCCCTACGCACACAAACACCTATATATATATATAAAATATAATCCAAGAATTCTAGCACACACTCCCTGAAGCTAACCCAACGCATGCACAAGCCCAAAACTAGGAAACCAAGTCGAAATGGCTGTTCGGTCATTTCGACGAACACGCGGTGTGCGGTTCAGAAAACCTCCTGAAACGTACACCAAACCAACTCAAAATTGGCCCAAAATTTATCCACAGGTTCTAAACTATGTCTAGATCCTAGAAAAAATACTACCCCATCGATTCTAGGCCCGTGACAAAAATGCGCATGCACTTAGAACCGGCGACGACGAAAACCCCAAATTTGCCCGAAACGCCTGTTTCTCTGCGACACGACTTTACGTGTCCGAACGGAGACACGCACTCACCCTCAAGACACCCGACAATATATACCTAGGTCCGTATAACCTAGGGCATTACCCAAAATTGGGCCAAATCTCGGATTCTACCCGAAATTGACACAAAACCTAGTGTCAAAGTCTCCAAACACAACCAAACTAGTTTCAACTTTCTCCCACGGGTAGGCTTATGGTCTAGGAAGGTTCTAAACCACTAATTACACTACATAAGAGTAATTAGCAAGAGAAAAGTTAGGATTTACCTCTTGGGAGTTGGAATCCCAAGGCCAAAGTCTCCAATTCACTTGAAATCACCTCCCTCAAGCTCCAAGCCTCCAAATCTAGCATCCACACTAAGTCTAGACTCTAAACACCTAGGTTGGGGAAAAATATAGGGTTAGGATTTATACAAATATAAAAAATGGAAGAAAGAAGAGAAGAAAGAAGACTTACTTAAAGTGGAAAGAAGAAAGGAAGAAGAAAGAGTGGAGAGGAAGAAGAAGTAGTGAAGAAGAAGTGAAGAAGAAGAAATGGGGGGGCTAGGGCTGCTGGTTGCACGGGTAGGGGTCTGGAATAGGCCAACCACACCTAATAAAGGGGTTTCCCTAATGTCCAAAAGTTCAAAATGCCCTCCTCTCACTTGGGTTTGGGTTTTGGGTTCCAAAAGCGAGAAACTAGCTCCCAATCTCTCCAACTAACCCACTAAAAATATAATAAATATTTCTAAACCCAAAAATAAGTCTCACAAGGGTGTGGGTTGGGTCGGACATGGGTCCACTAGGGTCTGACATGGGTCCAGGCTAGCTAAAATCCTAAAATAATCAAATAAAAATAATACAATCACTTATTAAATATAAATATAATTAATTAAATACAATACACAATTTACCAAATAAAAATAAAAAAATAACCCTATTTTCTAGAATTGGGTAGTGGCATTGGTGAAGGAACAGATGCCGAGTGGTTAACTAATGGGAAAAAGTTTGCTTACAAGGGGCATAGAAGATTCCTACGAGACGATTCACATCCTTTTAGAACTCAAAAGTCAAAATTTAACGGATTTGAAGAACAAAGAAAGGCTCATAAATGTTTATCTGCTTCCCAACTATTAAATAAGATGCAAACTGTCCAAACGAAGTTCAGAAAGGTGGCAGGTAATAAGAGGAAGCGTTCAAATGATACAAGTATTCCATGGTCAAAGAAATCAATTCTATTTAATCTGCAATATTGGAAGGTGATTAATGTTCTTTCATTTGATAACATTTTTGTTGTCTTAATATGTTTACTACTTTGGGTAGATCTATTATGAACATATTTTCTGTTATGATAGGATTTGCCTATTCGTCACAACCTGGACGTGATGCACATAGAAAATAATTTTGATAAAAATGTGTTTGTGACAATAATGGATACTAAGGGGAAGTCTAAGGATGGTATTTAAGCACGAAGAGATCTAGAGTTTTCAAAGATAAAGAAAAATTGTGCTTGGTGAAAGAAAATGGCAAAGAAATTATGCCAAAGGCACCTTTTTCATTAACTAGGACATAGAGAGAAATAATTTGAAAAACTCTTAGTAACTTAAGGTTCCTATCGGATACAGAGGAAATTGGAAACATAAAGTATGTTTGTAGGAATTACAATTCAAAGGGTTGAAGTCTAACGATTATCACATTCTCATGCAAGTGTTACTACCAGTATTTCTGATGCACGGGTTCACAAAGGAAAAGCCTTTGCATGCCGCAATTCGACAACTAACAATATTCTCCAAAGTTCTCTGCTCTAAGGTTATTGATCGCAAGCAGCTTTCTATCATGTATCAATGCCTCGTGGAGACATTGTGTGTGATTGAAATATATTTCCTGCCGTCATTTTTTTTATGACACACGTTGTCATACACTTGGCAGAAGAAGCCCTTATTTACAGAGATGTTAGATATAGGTGGATGTATCCTTTTGAAAGGTAACATCTGAAGAACCCTTTAAAATTCTAATCTTAGTCAGATTATATAATGTGATTTGGGTTTTGTACATGGGAATTGTTATGCAAGATGATGAAAACTTACAAACGGTATGGTCGGAACAAGACTTTTATCGAGGGCTCTATTGTTGAGCAATATATCTTAGAAGAAGCAATAAGATATTGCATGGAGTATATTCTTGAAGGTAAGTAAAAAAGCTATAAGCATGGAGGAATGATATATAATAATGAGGATATTGAAGGTCCATACCCTATCAATACTAAAGACAAAGGCTTCCGTCTTTCTAGTTTGCAATATGAACAAGCATGCAAATGTGTTTTGAAGCATTCTACAGAAAATACTGAATGGGATGAGTAAGTAACATGAACACAATCTTAATTAAAAATCTCAGGTCAATTTTCTTTTTATACTTTGTAAGATGAAACACAAAGTGAGTAAAATAGCTTTATGTAATTTGCATTCACAGAAAATACAAGGTATATGTCTAGAGGCCAAAGTATAGTGGAAAACATCAAAGATGAAGCCTCCTAACAAAGAAACCCATGGGTTATATTCCTTGGATAAGACAGCAAGTTCAGTATGAGGAAATGACTCCTTGTAAGAGGCTCGCGAATGGGTCCAAATTATAAAGTTATATCGTATAATGCCTACATAGTAAATGGGTATATTTTTTATACAGCTGATGCAGGGCAAAACTTGACTATACAAAATAGTTGTGTCACCATGAATGCTCTGAACTCTTTTAGAGCATGTGCCAAATATAAGAACATTGAGGATGTTGATGTAGCTTACTACGGTATTGTCAAATAGATCCTCGAAATGAATTATTATGATTTCACACAAATAGTCTTCTATTGTGATTGGGTGCATACGGAAGACAAAGTAAATGGATGTATAGTGGATCTATAGACAAATTTGATTTTTGTAAATTTTACGAGGTTCAAGAAAAACACAAGTGAAGATAAGGATCCATTTACCTATGCTTTACAAGCAAGTCAAATCTTCTACTGCAAGGATGAAACTAGGAATAATTGGCATATTGTTTAGAGTCTCCATAAAAAACTAAGTCATTAAGTGGACGCTTATGAAGATCCTTTTATTTTTACTGGTACAGTTGATAAAGTTTTATCGATATATTTTATACCCCAGATCCAGAATACTGGAGAGCAGAGGAATGACTCAGCCAACTATACCTTGCAGAATATCGAAGCAACCCATAATATGTTAAGGTTGTCTAGATACATGGAAGTGCATAATATAATCAGGTCTCCTAGGGTCAAAATTTTCTATATCTCAATTATTCAAACAAGTAGCAATAACATAGAATATTTCAGAACAAGCAGTAAGGTGTCACAAATGACGCATTAGAATATTCTTAGAGATCTAACAAGACAAAATGATAAGTCAAATACAAGATCAAAAGTATATATGACAGTGAGTCAGCCGCAGTTGAATATATTACAGTTATGTAGGAAACTAGTGTCCAGATTTGCTGACTAACAGTGTCGGTTGGCTAAACTCCTAAAAGAATATAGTTCACAAAAGATGAGCAGTGAATAAAGAAATCCCCTCGTGCCCCTCAGTGGCCATACTTCGAGTGCGTACCATCAGTGAGGGGGAAGTGTCACAACCCGCACCCAGATTTTGGAATACGAGTACGTGGGTACGTCCAGCCTACGCCGCAGCATCGACGGTAGAACGCTGTCTAGGTCACAATACCATCTAATCATTCTCACACGAGCATCCGAATCCATAAGGAATCACAGATATCATAATATAATATGAAATACTCAATCACATAAACTAAAGCACGATAAAATATCGAAGAAATAAATAAATCAAAATGTAACTCAAGTCTAAAATAGAATAATCTAACTCAACAGTAATATCCAAGTCTCAAGTAAATATGTCGGAGATAAATCCGGTACCAAAAACTGCTAAAAGAAACTAACTAAATAACTAGTGATCCCGACTAGACCTCCCGGGAATCACACCTGTGCTACCAAGTCCAAGTTTGCAACTACTCTTTCTGTGGTCCATAATATATCGGACACCAGTCCTCTAAGGCACAGTCTGAAAAAATATTTCCAGTCAGGATGGAGCAAAGTACATCTCAAATAACAGTTCCAATTAATTGATAAGGACTATAAAACAATAAATAGATGATGCTATATACTGAGAGAAGGCAATAAATAAATGCAATGGCAAAATAAAGAGATAGACAATATAGGCAATATGGTACAGTCACTGCATATATGAAATGAAAGAAAAGAGGTACAAAATCATATACGAGTGATGTGGTATATGAACTAAAATAGAGAACTGTAACTATTCTAAGTGTTTGAAATCGTAGTTTCAAAATGTGATCGGCTTGAAAACTTGTTCGATGACAACATGGCCTGGCTAATCATACGTGAGGTGTATGATTAACACTGTTCAATGTCTACACTTGTACGATAGGTATTTTGATCACATCTCTCACTAATAATTTCCCCGCCCCCAACTAGTACTGTGGATCCAATCATGACACATCACGATACACGATCAATGTCCAATATATCATGTATAATGTCTAATATCAATGTCTAATATCAATGTCGTGTACAATATCAATACGATAACCAATGTAACATCTCATGACTAAAGATCCAATCTATATACTAGTCCGTGTAGCACAGTGTCAAGAGTCAGATATAACATTTCTAAATACTAGAATTATAAAAATTATCAAATAATGAAAATTATCAGAGAATGTACTCGCCTGGGGTCCTGCTGCTGGTATGAATCAGAGTCCAAGTCACAGTCCAAATAGCCTATGTATTACAATTTACCATGTCAAAAGGTAATTTATTTTAATTTATTTAATTCTGAAATAATTATTCTAAAATCCTATTTTAATCTTATTATTCTGATTTTTAGGTTAATTCCTAAATTTTGTCCAAAGAAACTTAATTTTATCAACTCGAGACTCATGGCACGCAAATCGAGGCGATCTATTGACCAAAAAGTCAATCGACACAAACTTGACTTTCATGCATGATTTCCTGTAGATTTTAGTGTCAAAATCATGTTGGAATTTACGGCTCATCCGAATTCAAATTCGTTTGGAAATTATGGCACATACAAATTTCGTATTGTGCACCGATGGTTAAATTCTAACCTAGAAGTTCTACATAATTAACAGTATATAAATACTTCGAATTAAATTCTAGGAAAAACATATGTCAATTATATCGACATTAGCTTTCCGAAACTTTAAATGGTTCATTATTCTGATTCCTGGTTCTCCCGGAATCGCAAAAATATCAAAATACATCTATTTTCAGACATGCTGTACTCTACGAATTTTCCAGAATTTAATACTCATAATTTCATAAAAAAATTTATATAATCAGAAATCTAACCTCAATATCATTCTAACACAAAAAACTAGGCCTCGTTTGGAGTCCGGAGCTATACGCAATGGCTTCTGGAAGATGAATGAACCCTATATGGCAATTCTCCAAAAATCGGCTTAAGAAAAACCCTAGAGAATAACTTAAACTATTATATATATATAGAGGAGAGAGAGTACAGCCGCGGCTTGGAGTTGACACATGGCAGCCATCCGCGCGGCCCCACCCAAATCGGACGGTCCGAATCTGACGCGGCTCGGCTCAGCTGAGTCCGAGTCGAACTCTGACTCGGCTCGGCTCGAGGTCGGCTCGGCTTCACCCACTCCCACCCCGCAGTCACTGACAGGCGGGCCCTGCACTGTTGGCTGCGGGAGGCTGACAGGTGGGCCCCTGTTGGCTGACTGGGCAGAAATAATTAATTTTTGGATTTTCTTTTTCAGAAATTAGTTTTTAATTCAGTTTTTTTATAATTGACTCAAAATAAATGCTAAAAATAATCAGAAAATTCCCAAAATATTCTAGAAAATATATTTTATTATTTAGAACCTAAAATAAAAGTTTGGGATATTTTTAATTAAGTTTTTCCCTAAAATAAATTCTTGAAAGTCCTAGGAAATTAGGGTTACTAGTTTTTAATTAGCTAAAAATTATGAAAAAATCTCAATAGTCCCAAATCAACCTAATAACAACATTTAAGCATGAATTTTAGGATACGAAGGTTACAAGTCTACCTACCTTAAAAAAAAAAATTGTCCTCGAAATTTAAAATCCGCAATTATTTTATTTATTACCATCAAAATTGAATTTATCAAATCATATAACCATGAACTAATCCACATTGTTATTTCATAATATTTCTCAAAATTCTATAAATATCATATCCCTAAAAATCTTCAAATATAAAATCAAATTCTATTCTTATCACAATCTCCTCCAAAATTTTAAGTTAATAACGAATACAAGAATTTAATAGTCAATCCTCTAATTGAAATCCAATCAATGCATATTTATAAAATTGAATCTCATCCCAAATTTTGAATTCAACCCTAATCCATTTGTGTTCTTATTCCTCAATTTTTTTTTTCACAATACTAAACGATGTAATACTTATGAAACCTCCAACACGATATTCAAATTATAAGTTCATAACTTGCAGTCCAATAAATATATTGATAGCCTTCTTAAATTCCTCAAAATTTAATGATAATTTCAATCATTTCATAATCTTCATAAAAATCAATGATTTAACAAAATCGTCAATTCTGCCATATTAAATTCCTAACTCTTTATTTAATTTAATATTTTTTCTCAAAATTTATGGCACCTTGTCTCTCATTGTCAAGTCATAACCTCTTCGTTAATCTTTACTACAATCAAATCCTCAACAATCAAAGTCAAAGAGAAATCTACCTACAATCATACAATATGCAATCTAAGAAAAACATGTATGGTTATGGTCACTTTTGTCATAGTATTGCATTCTCTGTCAGGGTGTACTACTAACTATATTCTAGAAAGAAAATCACGAATACAACCTATGGTACTAAGGAATCAATCAAATAGAAATGAACAGAAGGAAGAAAGGAACAGAACCTGCTAACACATTACCTGAAGTATTGGTCTCCTCGACCGTCATCGCAAATGCCCCGCCCTGTTGGGGTGGCTCCCTTCGCGGGTGCTGAGCAATTTGCGATTCCACAGGTGGCCTAACTGGATCTCTATGATTTAGAGCTGCTCACTGGCCGGGAAGATAAGTGGCTTGAAGAGAATCCCTCACTCGATGTCCCGCAGTGCCACAGTGAAAACAAAGTCCTAGCCTCACTCTACAGTTCTCCCAAAGATGACCTGGCTTCTTACAGTAATGACAAGTCTGCTATGTCTCTCTCGGAGGCTGCTGCTGATCCTGCTGAACATGAACTGGTGCCTGCTGTTGCTGATACTGCTGCTGGTACGACCTCTGTTGTTGTTGTTGAAAGTGTGGGCGCTTGGCCGGTCCTGTGTTACCACCTGTCGCTCCAGAAGTGTCGCATCCTCTCTTGGGCCTGAGGTCCAAGTCATCTTCAGTAATCTGGACATACATCAGAAAACCCTCAAACGTAGCAGTGCATCGTCCCGAAGTATGGGACTTGATCTCCCTATTTAATCCCTTCCTGAATTTTTGTGCTCGATCTCCTGGGTCTCGAATCATCGATGGCGTGAATTGACTCAATCGGCAAAACTCTGCGGCGTATTCGTCGACTGACATGCTTCCTTGGACCAAGTTATGGAACTGACATTCTAATGCTCCCAAAGCTACGTCAGAAAAGAATTTTTCCTTGAAGAGCTCCTTGAAGTCCTCCCAAGTAAGTCCTCCATTAGTGAGTCTCGGCTCGGTACGATACCACGTCAGCGCGATATTAAACATCTGACTGCCAGCGGCCTCTATCTGAAGAATCTTCGGGATCTGTGATAAGCGCAAGTTTCTTTCTATGTCCTCTAACCAATCGTCAGCATAGAGTATTCCTTCCGTGCCTTTGAACTCTCGAGGCATCATCCTCTTAAAGTCCACTATGGTACCTGGCCTCTGTTGTTGCTGGCCAGGAAACTGCGATTGTTGTGCTACTCTCTCCACAGCCTGGAGTGCCACCTGATGAGCATTCTCCATGCTTTCTCTCATCAGTTCTGTCTGCGCCTCGAGTGCTTCTGCTTGCACTCTCTGAGCCTCAGCTTGAACACGCTGAGCTTCCGCTGTTACTCTCTGGGCCTCTAGCATGCCCTGCATCAGTGCAAATATTTGTGCCCCGTTAGTAGGCACTCCTCCGGGAATCGGTATCGGTGGTGGTTGAAGGTCGTCCGTCATAGCTGGGGCAATCCTCGAAATAGGTGGAGGAGGAATCTCGTTAGCTGCAGATACTCCCATATGAACCGGAGATGCAGGAGGAACTCCAGTTGTCTGTCCGTTAGGTGGAGAGGTGGCAGCCCTCTTTGAATCTGCTGCTCCCGCTCTCATGGATCTAGTATTCGGCGGCATCCTGAATACAGATCAAAAGAATCAATTTAAGGCAATAGATACGATATCATCAAGGGAGGACAGTAAAATTCTAAGGAAGCAACATTCAGAAAAAAAAGGATAACGAGACAGATAGATTGGAAAATGTTCCTAGTTGTGATTGAGTATTCGCTCTCATCCTAGTATGCTATATCCTAGATCCTATCGCAGGCACACAGTAGTACAACTAAGACGCCGCACTACCACTACATCGCTCTAATTGCGAAGTCTGACCTGCATAGGCCACCACTAAAAATATGTCATGACCCGCACCCAGATTTTGGGACACGAGTACGTGGGTACATCCAGCCAACGCCACAGCATCGGCGGTAGAACGCTGTCTAGGTCACAATAGTATCTAATCATTCTCACACGAGCATCCAACTCCATAAGGAATCACAGATATCACAATATAATATGAAATACTCAATCACATAAACTAAAGCACGATAAGATATCGAAGAAATAAATAAATCAAAATGCAACTCAAGTCTAAAATAGAATAATCTAACTCAACAGTAATATCCAAGTCTCAACTAAATATGTCGGAGATAAATCCGGTACCAAAAACTGCTAAAAGAAACTAACTAAATATCTAGTGATCCCGACTAGACCTCCCAGGAACCACACATGTGCTACCAAGTCCAAGTTTGCAGCTACTCTTCCTGTGGTCCATAATATGTCGGACACCAGTCCTCTAAGGCGCAGTCTGAAAAAATATTTCCAGTCAGGATGGAGCAAAGTACATCTCAAATAACAGTTCTAATTAATTGATAAGGACTATAAAACAATAAATAGATGATGCTATATACTGAGAGAAGGCAATAAATAAATGCAATGGCAAAATAAAGAGATAGGCAATATAGGCAATATGGTACAGTCAGTGCATATATGAAATGAAAGGAAAGAGGTACAAAATCATATACGAGTGATGTGGTATATGAACTAAAATAGAGAACTGTAACTATTCTAAGTGTTTGAAATCATAGTTTTGAAATGTGATCGGCTTGGGAACTTGTTCGATGACTACATGGCCTGGCTAATCATACGTGAGGTGTATGATTAACACTGTTCAATGTCTACACTTGTACGATAGGTATTTTGATCACATCTCTCACTAGCAATTTCCCCGCCCCCAACTAGTATTGTGGATCCAATCATGACACGTCATGATACACGATCAATGTCCAATATATCATGTATAATATCTAATATCAATGTCTAATGTCAATATCGTGTACAATATCAATACGATAACCAATGTAATATCTCATGACTAAAGATCCAATCTATATACTAGTCCGTGTAGCACAGTGTCAAGAGTCAGAGATAACATTTTTAAATACTAGAATTATAGAAATTATCAAATAACGGAAATTATCAGAGAATATACTCGCCTGGGGTCCTGCTACTGGTATGAATCATAGTCCAAGTCACAGTCCAAATAGCCTATGTATTACAATTTACCATGTCAAAAGATAATTTAATTTAATTTATTTAATTCTGAAATAATTACTCTAAAATCCTATTTTAATCTTATTATTCTGATTTTTAGGTTAATTCCTAAATTTTGTCCAAAGAAACTGAATTTTATCAACTCGAGACTCATGGCACGCAAATCGAGGCGATCTGTTGACCAAAAAGTCAACCGACACAAACTCAACTTTCATGCCTGATTTCCTTTAGATTTCAGCGTCAAAATTGTACTGGAATTTATGGCTCATCCGAATTCAAATTCGTTTGGAAATTATGGCACATACAAATTTCGTATTGTGCACCGATGGTTAAATTCTAACCTAGAAGTTCTACAAAATTAACAGTATATAAATACTTCGAATTAAATTTTGGGAAAAACATATGTCAATGATATCGACATTAGCTTTCCGAAACTTTAAACGGTTCATGATTCTGATTCCTGGTTCTCACAAAATCGCAAAAACATCAAAATACGTCTATTTTCGGACATGCTGTGCTCTACGAATTTTCCAGAATTTAATACTCATAATTTCATAAAAAAATTTATATAATCAAAAATCTAACCTCAATAACGTTCTAACACAAAAAACTAGGCTTCTAGAAAATGAAGGAACCCTATATGGCAATTCTCCAAAAATCGGCTCAAGAAAAACCCTAGAAAATAACTTAAACTATTATATATATATATAAGAGAGAGAGTACAGCCGCGGCTCGGAGTTGACACATGGCAGCAATTCGCACGGCCCCGCCCAAATTGGACGGTCCGAATCTGATGCGGCTCGGCTCAGCTGAGTCCGTGTCGAACTCTAACTCGGCTCGGCTTCACCCACGCCCACCCCGCAGTCACTGACAGGTGGGCCCTGCACTGTTGGCTGCGGGATGCTGACAGGTGGGCCCCTGTTGGCTGACTGGGCAAAAATAATTACTTTTTGTGTTTTCTTTTTTAGAAATTAGTTTTTAATTCAGTTTTTTATAATTAACTCAAAATAAATGCTAAAAATAATCAGAAATTCCCAAAAAATTCTAGAAAATATATTTTATTATTTAGAACCTAAAATAAAAGTTTGGGATATTTTTAATTAAGTTTGTCCCTAAAATAAATTCTTGAAAGTCCTAGGAAATTAGGGTTACTAGTTTTTAATTAGCTAAAAATTATAGAAAAATCCCAATAGTTCCAAATCAACCTAATAACAACATTTAAGCATGAATTTCAGGATACGAAGGTTACAGGAAGTAAGCTTAATCCTCAAGTGCCGGCTCTAAACATGGACATGCAAAACCAGTGGGATCAGACCCCAAATAGCAAGTACCACAAAGAAGCATGAAATAAAGAAAAACCAATTCTATAGCATTAGATGCGTGAGCCAACAATTAATGGAATATATTTTATCCATGATATTACATGACATAACACGACAGACATGAAGTGCCTTATTACATCAAGATATAATACGCTCCTTGATTATGGTAAAGCTAAAATAACTCTGCATCGTAGTTTCAGTCCATATCCTATCATATCACAACAGCGCAACACAACAACCAAACAAGGAAATAAGTTACACCATCATGTTACAACAGCCCATGTGTCATACCCGAGTCCAAAAATACCGAGGGACTAGCCACGTGACAATGGCCAGCAGCACAACTCCAATGGACAAACCCAATTTAACGGACCCGTTAGAGTGCACTTAAGCTGCAATATAGATAAATAAAGTCTACTACTCCTGTCATAGTATATAATCTAAACTAATCTCATCCACAGACAGTAATCACAATAAAAGGAGATAGTGTTGGCACAATATTTATGTTAAGTTTTTGAATATGGCTAATCAATTAAGTTTAGCATTATGGTAATCGATCAATCACTATAGTATCTTCTACTTAAACTCAGCATTGTCCAGATATGTAATATTTGCTTCTATTTATTTTCTTGTTCGTCTAACATATACTTGCAGAAAGCAATATGAAAGATCAACAATGAACATATGCTATATGATGATGAGCCAACGACGACGTTATACTAGAAGATTTTATCCAACCGCCTACGAATTATCTGGAGCCTCGCACCCGGGGGTTCCCCTGCCCGGTCATCGGACGGGGGCCGAAGGAGAAGTGACCCTCGTAGGGTTCGGGGGCGAAGCTCCTGAAATATATTTAGATTTTCACATCTGGTTATCTTTGGACAACAGCCATCAAGAAAAAAAGGGTCTTCAAGTCAGCAGATATTTCAGAAGTTTGGCATCATCAGTGCTCTTGATTTTTATATATAATATTTTATTTATTTGAGTCTAGGATTAATGTAAGCTGACTCATACTAGAAAATCCAAGTACTTATACCTAGATACCTAGTCCACTCAAAGAAATAAAAGAACATATCCACCAAATCAGGTCACATTCATTAACAAAGTCTACCATACTTAGAAACCGAACTATGGCCAAATTTATGCCAAACTCGGACCAGACTCGGTTACCCTTTTGGTATGAAATCAACTTGTTCAATTAGCTCCTGTTTTCTTAGCCCAACGGTTGGAAATTTAAATTAAACCTCATCCGAATTTTGGTCAAATTATGTTTGCCTACACACTATAAATAGGATTAGAATTCTACATTCCTACACACTCAACCATTCTCAATCTTTTTATCCTATAGTGAGTAAACCCTCAGATCCTAAACTTTCATATCTCCAAGATCAACTCTCTAGCCTTCTAAGTGCTAAGTACAGTATCGGTCTAGAAGTCTACATAGTTGTAAAGAGCATGTTTTATCAAGCCCTTGTTCTACGTAAAGTTGTGAGTCGTCCGATCAAAACTCGTAGTATGTGAAGTTGAGAGCCTGAGTATATATCATGGTATTTGCTTTTGCTCTCTCTTACTCTTACTCTTATTTTATTACTGTCTTGCATATACATTGTTAGTTAGTAGCTGCCTTCACTCTGCTTAATTTTTAATTGGGTAGATTATTCCGCTGTACTCTATTCACCCCTCTAGAGTTTCCATATACGGTCCTTCAGATAGAACAGTCAAGAAAATAAATAAAGAAAACTTTCCATCACAAGTCCAAAACTATATAATGTCACGGGGAACAACCCGTAAAGAAAAGAAATAAAACTGAGTACATCTATCCAGTGGTCACAGAAACAAGTCTCAATATCTAAAGAACATTAAAAGTAAATCAAATAGTAATTGTGCTCAAGAGAAGTCCTCGAGCACAACCTCATCCTCTGATGCAAGTACAGCTCCAATGTCAGCTCTTATCCCATAAACCTCAGATAACTCTCCTCAGTTATACCTGGGGACATAATCCGGATCCAGGTCCTCAGGGGACATAGCAAGGTACAAGAATAACTCAAGCCAAGTACAGTAAATAATAAGAAATAATGAAAGAGGTGTGCTCAGGGTATCTAACATAATCCATCTATGTGTATGCAAGTAAAAATGTACTCGTCCCCTAAACCACTAGGTTTCATACATATACTAGGGGTACTAGTGATAGTAGTAATAATAGTAGTAGGTACGTACAAGCCTGTTAAGGTACCTGTAGTACTATAATACTAGTAGAGTTTGGTAGCCCAGTGGTACGGTAAGTTCTCCCCAACCCCATGTATCTCATGCCTCATGTCACAAAAGGCAAGACAATCTCTATCTATCAAGTCAAGGTGTAAATAATAGCACTAGTATACTAGCCCTGTCCTAAAACAGAAGACGAGATCCTTGAATTTATCAAGTGTGGCTCATGTGCATGAAAGTCGAGTACAGTATCCTATGGTAAATCAAGCAAGAGTAGCACGAGTAGGTAAGCGCTAACAATGCAACTAATGATACCTGAACTCCATGTACGAAAGTCGGCACCTAAATGTAATCCGAAAGCTAAGTATCGTGGCAGTCCTATGTCATCACAATTACAAGCAATAAAAGAAATAGCAAAATAAAATAACTAGAGCTCAATCTACTGTGAACAAGGCAAGGTACACTTGCCTTCTGCTTGCTGCTGCGATGTAGCGAGTCCCAAGTCCATGTCTGATGGTGCTGCGTCTCTGACGTGCCCTGTCAGTAATATATAAATAAATACTTAATTCTAATTTTACTACTTTTATATAAATTATAGAATCGTCGTGCGCTCGTCAACCACGCCGCGTTGTTGGTGCTAATGACACTACGCATGACTAGTTCGGTACGTCGTACGCTATCGTATACCCTATGCTACGTTCAACCATAATATGGAGAACACACATATACATATATAATATATATAATTTATTATTATAATTTCTTGCATATTATATATATATATATTCGTTATTTTGTGCCTGCAATACACACATACAAGTTTCTTACAACTTAGTGATCAATTATTTATAGTCTAAGACCCTAATATACATGCTTTAATATATATATATATATATATATATATATATATATATATATATATATATATATATATATATATATATATATATATATATAATCAGAAATAACACCCAATAATTTCTAAAATTAATATTAAAATTTGAATTTAAATTCTTTAACATTTAACAACTCATATTGCATGCTACAACTTAACAAAACCTATGAATGTGCTTTTATGATCAATTAGTAGGTTGCATGGGTTATATACAAGAATGGAGGGGGTTCTTGATCATGCATGGATGGGTTCTTGGTTCTCTAACATATACATACATACATGAAGAAAGAAGGGTTTGATCAACTTACCAAGTCTTGATGCCTAGGGGGTTCGGTTGAAGTTCGACTGCTTTTCGACTTCACGAAGGAGTTACTCTGCCTTTAGGTCGACCCGTAGTCGATGGAGAGCGACCGTAGGATGGTGGAGAGGTGGTGCACGACCGCCAAGGGCGGCTGCTGCTACTGTGGGCCGCGGGTTACAGGGAGGAGGTCGTCGGGTTGGTGTTGGTGTTATTGTCGGTGGTGGTGTTATTGTCGGTGGTGGAAGGAAGAAGGAGATGGAGATGTGGAGAAGAAGATGGGAAAGAGAGGAAGCACCCTAGAAGAGAAGGGAGGGGTCGATTTCAAGTTTGCATGGGGGTGAGATTCCTAGGTTAGAATAGGTTATATATATATTGGTATTAAATGAATGAATAGATGGATGGATATAGGCTAAAATCCAATGGTTAAAAGGAGGTGAGGGTGTATAAAATTTGTATAACCGGTGGAAAAATCTCCTTGGGCTGCGGGTTGGTCCCCCCTCTCCCATGTGGTGTACATGAGGTACAATATAAGTAAAATATTCCATTAGAATATGCCAAAATAGGTAAATGCTGAATTTAGATTAAAAGAGAGTAAAATATTAGATTTGGTATGGAAAAAATAGTGTTTAGTGTGTAAAAATATGGGGGATGGGTGTGTGGTGTTGTGCATGGGCTAGAAAAATTGGTTTGCGGGTTCAAGTTGGGGTTCAGTCTCGGTTTGGTTTAATTATTCAAGAAAGATTGGCTTTTAACTAAATAATTGCGCATGGTGTTTAATATTATTTTGGAGCCTATAGGGACTCTAATAAATATAACATCGAAGTCATGCGCTTAGTAGGTCGTGTTTGGCTAGGGGTTATATAAATCAGTTTAGGGATTTGAGGTCACGTTGCCCATCTAAATTGATTGCAACAAAAAAAAGGGTTTCTAAAATCAAATAACTATTGTGTAAATGCACTAATAAAATACTAATAATTTTTAAATAAAATAAAATATACCAATTTTACTGTAATATCCTTAGTTGAATTTAAGGGGATTACAATCTACCCTCCTTAAAAGAATTGCATCCTCGCAATTTAAGAATTTAGCTACTGTAGGAATTTAATAGGAAATGGTAACTAAGGGTAGTTCTGAGTTCATACCTGCATCCTCGAATAAGTGAGAATAATGCTGGCGTCTGACATCCTCTCGCTCCTAAGTGGATTCACATGGGGAGTGATATTTTCAAACTACCCAAACCAGTCTGATCGTCTTACCCCATAATGTCTTCTCACTAATGTCAAGTATCTCGACTGGCTGCTCATCATACTTCAAGCTCGGTCCTACTGCAATATCGAAATGATCGACTACGTGACTTGGGTCAGTCATGTACTTTCTCGGCTGTGAGACATGTAATACATTATGCACTCCCTCTAGAGATAAGGGTAATGCAAGATGGTACGCCACCTCCCCAATACGCTCTAAAATATAAAACAACCCAATGTACCTTGGGCTCAGCTTGCCTCTGCTCCCGAATCGAATAGTACCTCAAGTTGGTGAGATCCTCAAGAATACATGTTCTCCTTCCTTGAACTCCAAAGGTCGGCGGTATGTGTCAGCCCAATGCTTTTGTCAGTCCTAAGCTGCACGAAGATGACTCTAAATTTGCTTTAACATCTCAACTGTCTGCATCACTAACTCCAGACCGAGTATCTGATGCTCGCCAACGTCACTCCAACATATCGGTGACCTACACTTCCTGCCGTACAGCACCTCAAAAGGTACCATCTGGATGCTTGCCTGGTAGCTATTATTGTAAGAGAACTTTACCAAGTGCAAATGGTCTTCCCAAGACCCTCTGATCTAACATACATGACCTCAGCATATCCTTTAGGATCTGAATAGTGTGCTCTGATTGGCCATCTGTCTGCAGATGGTAAGCCGTGCTGAACTTAAGTCTGGTGCCTAGACTCTTTTGCTTGCTCTACCAAAAATAGGACGTGAATCTAGAGTCACGATCCAATACAATACTCATCGGTAGTCCATGTAATCTCACAATCTGACACATATACATATCAACTAGAATCTTTGTGGACTTCCCAACTCGGAACGGCAAGAAATGTGCCGACTTGGTGAATCGATCCAAAATAACCCAAACTGCATCCTTCCCACTGGGGCTTCTAAAAATCCTGTAACAAAATTTATGGTGATATGTTCCCACTCCCATCCAGGGATGGAAAGTGGCTGTAACATACCAGCGGTCCTCTGATGCTCAGCCTTAACCTGCTGACAGACAAAATATTTTTCCATGAACCGCGCAATCTCTATTTTTATTCCATGCCACCAGTAATATTGCCTCAAATATTGGTACATCTCCGTACCTCCCGGATGAATGGAGTAAATAAGCTATGTGCCTCCATCATCAACTCCTGTCTCAACACTCCATTCAGAACATATAGGCAATTTCCATACCTTAGTGTTCCATCCTCATGGATCCGAAGTCTCGTCTGCATACCGGCTTCCGTCCTCTCCCTAAGTCTCCGAAATCTAGCATCCGTAGGCAATGCCACCTTGATTCGCTCTACTAGTGACGACTGAACCTTAAGGATAGCCAATTGTCCACTTTGTCCTAGCATCCTCTAATAACTGGGACTGCGTTGTCAAGAGATAAGCTATGGGATTCCTGCTAAGTGCGTCGACTACAACGTTCGCCTTGCCTGGATGATACTGCATGTCTATGTCATAATTAACCATCAACTCTAGCCAGCGTCTCTGCCTCATGTTGAGCTCTTTTTGAGTGTATATGTACTTTAGACTTTTAGGATCAGTAAAAATTTATTCCCTCTTTCCGTAAAGATAGTGCCTCTATATATTTAATGCAAAAATTACTGCTGCTAGATCAAGATCGTGCGTCGGATAATTATTCTCATGTACCTTCAATTGTCTCAATGCATAAGCAATAACTTTGCCATGTTGCATCAAAACACATCCCAATCCACTGCCTGACGCAACACTATATACTACAAATCCTTTCGATCCCGAAGGAAAGGTCAAGACCGATGCAGTCGTTAACCGCTTCTTCAGCTCGTCAAAGGCCTTCTCACAATCCTCTGTCCATGCAAACTCCTGGCCCTTATATGTCAATCGCGTCATAGGCTCTACAATCCTCGAGAATTTTTGCATAAACCTCCGATAATATCCGGCAAGTACGAGCCCCTAACCTCTGCAACTGATGTAGGTGTGGACCAAGTCTCTATAGCTGTAACCTTCTCCGGATTAACTGAAAGTCCATCTCCTGAGATGATATATCCTAAGAAAGGTACTCTATCCATACAAAACTCGTATTTGCTGAGCTTGGCGTACAACCTCTCTTATCTCAATGTCTCTAATACGATCCTAAGATGCTCCTCGTGCTCTTCATGGTTCTTGGAGTATACCAAGATATCATCAATGAACACAACCACGAACTTATCCAAGTACTGGTGGAAGACTCTGTTCATCAGACTCATAAACACAACTGGCTTATTGGTTAAACCAAACGGCATGACTAGGAACTCATAGTGTCCATACTTGGTCCTGAAGGCTGTCTTCGGTATATCTTCCTTCCGCACTCTAATCTGATTGTAGCCAGATCTGAGGTCGATCGTTAAGAATATATGGGCACCACTCAAATGATCGAATAGATCATCAATGTGCGACAGGGGATATATGTTCTTGATGGTTATGGTGTTCAGTATCATGTAGTCAATATATAGGTGTATCGTCCCATCCTTCTTCGACACAAATAGTATGGGTGCTCCCCACGGTGAGACATTAGACCAAATAAAACCCTTCTCTAAGAGTTCATCAACCTGCTTCTTCAATTCTACTAACTCCTTAGGTGCTAATATGTACATAGCTGAGGTGATAGGCTCTGCTCCTGGTGTCAAGTATATAGTGAATTATATTTTCTGATCAGGTGGTAAGCCTGAAAGATCATCAAAAATATATTCATAAATTCTGCTACAACACTTGGGTGCTCTGGTTCTCCTTCTATAGTGAGTGTCTTAAGTGTAGGCTGGGAACCTTGTTCTCTGGCTCCCCGAAGAAACTCAAAGTCCGGATCACCAGGTGGTCTAAAGGTAAAATGTCCATGCCGACAATCTAGAGTCGCATGGTACTGACTCAATCAGTCCATACCAAGTACAATATCATAGTCCAACATAGAAAAGATCATCAATTGGGCTCTCATCTATCGACCACAAACTACTATCGAACAAGATCTAAAAGTGACACTAAAGGGAATGATTCTGTCTCCCGTAAGAATTTTTATGATCTTCGTAAGGGGCGTGGTAGCTACTATATACATGGCTACGAAACTAGTAGCTATAAAAGAATGCGATGCTCCTGAATCGAATAAAGTTACAGCAGGTAATAAATCTACTAATATGGTACCTGCGATAATCTCTCCTATAGTAGCTGCCTCCTCAATAGTCATGGCGAAAGGCTGCCCTCATCCCTGGGCTGGTCCTCTCTGCTGATGGGCCTGCTGGAATAGCGCTGCCTGTGAATCCAAGGGTGGCCTCGTTTGATATCCTCTTGGAGCTGGTGGTCGGATTACTCCAAATCTCGTCTGTGGCGCTCCTAGTGCTGGATTGACTGGCCCAGGTGACTACTGCATTAGTCTCGGTGCTGGTAAGGCTGGTCAGTGAATCATAGGTGCCCTCATACAATCACATGTTGAGTGTTGTTCGGATCTGCAGACCAAGCATAGTCCCAACTTGCGTCTTCACTCGCTCTTAATATGACCTCACTTGCCATAATATTGACATATTGGCGGTGCCTGCAAGACTGCTCTAGGTGGCTGGTGCATGTGAGGTCTTTTTGAGCTCCTCCCTGGGGTACTCTGGCTAGTGCTAGTATGTGCAGCCATTTTTGGTTGGACTCTCTCCGGTTAACATGCTCTATGCGTCGTGCTACGGCAAGGACGTCAATGTATGAAGTAGTTACAACGGAGCAGATCAATCTCTGTGGCTTAAAGCTATGTCTGTCAAAGAAATTATTTTCCTTCTCCTCTTGTGTCAGAATCAGAGTAGGGACGAAGCAACTCAAATGGATGAACTCTGTATTATACTCTTCTACTGTCATGTTGCATTGAGTGAGGCAGTTGAACTTATCCCTAAGTTTCTCTTTGGCAATGGCTGGAATGTACATCTCCTGAAAGAGTCTAGATAATACCTCATAAGTGACTAGGTCTGAGCCTAGCTGACTCTCCTCGGATAGCCACCAATGATGTGTATTGCCTGTCAACTGCATCTTGAGAGCAATCATCCAACGCTCTCTAGGAAGCTCAGCTGCTTCCAATTGAAGTTGAGTATTTGTGAGCCACTCATAAACTTCAGTGGGCTCCTCTTTGGCCAAAAAGGTATGTGGCTTCAACTAACAAAAATTTGAGATGGATCCCGTCGATGGTTGCCTGGTTGGTGGGGTCGAATGCTTTAATGTCACCCTCACTTTTTCACTCAAGGGTAGTTTGGTAATTAACATAGGTATTATTTATTTTAGGATTATTTATATTTGATATTTGTGCATGCATGATTATTTAATTTTTGTATTATTATTGTTTGCTAGTTGTAGCTTTATTTTAGACTTGTGTAGTAGACCAAACCTATTTATTAGAATGCATGAGCCAAACTTTTAGACTAGTCTAAGTTGAGCCCATGAATTAGGCCCATGGATTAGGAGGCTTAATTAATTAGAGAAATCATTAGACTAGAACCTTTCCTCCCTAATTAATTTTTTCATGAGAGGCCCCAAGGGGTATTTATGACTTTGTATATTGCTTGGGGAGGGGGTTACATGGTCGGCATTTAGTAGGAGGAGAGAGAGTGCTCTCATCTTATTTTATTCTCCAAATTCTAGATCTTCAATTTCCCTCTCCAAATTCCCTCCATTCCCTCATTAATTATCTACCAATTCTTCACAAATCTCTTTCCTAATTCATCATTGAGATTGCTACACCAAGGATCTACAAGAAGGAAGCAAGGAGCAAGGAGGAGGAGGCCAAGATCTACAATGAGAGGAGCTACTTGGCAATTGGGGACTTTTCATTGGGAATCCATCTTTCAATAGGTATCTTTCAGTTTTTCCCTTTCTAATGGACGCTAGATCTAATATTTAACCATGAGAAACTAACCCACATACATAGACTATCCATAAAAATTAGTTTTACGTTCATCGAAGATCTACAGTGGAAGTTATGACCAATTTGGTGCCAATTTTGGGAGAATTCTGAGATTAGCACATGTAGTGCTTTTCATTGGGTCTAATAGATCTAATTGATACTTGATTGCTTGTTTGTAACTAGTGTTGTGTCCACAATTGGATACGTGTAGACTGTTCTGGTCAATTTGGCAAAACGGTTTGATTTGGGGGATTTTCCTCCGATACGGGGCCTTATGCATATCACATTATGACACGGACACATAGATACTCTAATTACTATATGTATTATTCATAATTAGTATATTAGACTTGATCGTGTCCTCCGAAATGCATTTGGTTGTGTGTTGGGACCGTATCGCAAGCGTATCATAGAAAAAGTGTGATACGGGTGCGGTACACTCCACATGTTTGTTGTTTGGTCATTTTTCTTATATGTGCATGTGTATTTATATATATGTAAGATATATATATAATATATAGTATATATATTAGTGTATTTTATGTTTGAGTTGTTATGTGTGGGTCTATGTGTATATATACATATATTTATATATATCTAGTGATTTATATTTATATGTATATGTATAAGTACTTGTGTTGGTTATATATATATGGTTATACATATATATTTGTTTATACATATAGATAGTAGGGTATCTATATATATATAGTTGTGCAAGGAGTATTTATCTACATGGAGGTGTATAGGTGAGTTTGCATATATAATAGTTATATAGAGTGTGTATATCTATATGTACATATCTATAGGTGTTGTGTATAAGTTTATTTGTATTGGTGTATATATATAGAAAATTGTGTTTATGCATTAGAGTGATTGTAGGAGAAGTATTATAGTTATCTATATGTGTGCGTGTGTGTGTGTGTGTGTGTGTGTGTGTGTGTGTGTGTGTGTGTGTGTGTGTGTATATATACTCGTATATTGTGTTTGTGTGTCTGTGTGCTTGAGTATGAGAGAGCAACTGTGCAGAAGAGGCAGTGAAATTCATCCAGTGCACAGGGGGAGCTCGGGTAGCAGGGAAACTGCATCTAGCTGCAGTTGCTGTATGCACAGGGGGCAGTACAAGAAGGCAGTCAGTCCCTGTGAGCACAGGAATCAGAGGGAGAGCAGTAGTAGTCTGCAGCAGGGAGCCTGCAGTCAACTAGGTGCAAAAGCTGGTGCAGCTGAGCCACTACAGCAAGCAGAGTGCAACAAATGCATCACTGCATTGAGCATCATGTGCTGCAGCTTCAACAGAAAGCCACAACAGATTCACTAGCAGCAGCTCGTGCTCTCAAGGAGGGGGCAGTCAGCAAAGAATGCAACTCAGTGCAGTTCAGTATCCAAGTATCAGTGTGTTTAGTTTTTGTCCAGTCCCATATTTCAGTGTATTGTTAGTTAATTGTTAGTTGAGTTTAGTTAGTTAGTATTTAAGGTTTGGTTTCAGTTAATATTTAAGTATAGGTTCTATTGGTATTAGTTGAAGTATTGGTGTATGTAGAGTAGTTAGTTGTTGTGTAGTTGCTTATTTATTAGTTGGTTATGTAACTGTGATAAGTGTATTGGGTATTAGTTTAGTTGTGAATTAAACTATTAAGTTAGCTATTAGTAGCTAGAACCTATATATATATATATATATATATATATATATATATATATATATATATATATATATATATGTTAGTATAGATATACCTTATTAGTTTAATAGTTAGCTAAATATATATATAGGTATACTTGTATTGGTTGTTAGTAGCAGTTAGACTATATATGTATATTATAGAGTAGTGTGTATTGTTAGTATACAGATGGTATGTTAGTAGTTATAGTACTTAATAGCTAGGAGTAGCATATGGTTTAGTATTGGGTTTAGACATATATTAGCTATATGAAATAGGTTTTGGTTTACCTTGGGATACCAAGGTATCACCAAGGTATTGGGCCAATACCAAGGTATTGGACCAATACCAAGGTATTGGATTTGGGTATCGAGTTAGGTGCGATAAGCATTGGTGCAAGGCCAAGGTATCCTATTTCTTTGGATTTGTTATGATATTATAATAATTGACTTGTATATATATATAAAACATTATTTTTCATATTCAAAACTTGTGTATCTTGGGATACGGCTCTTTGAATGCTTTGTTGTGTCTTAGCTTAGTTAGCATAGTATAGTTTCATAATGTATCGACTTAGTGACTTAGCACTAGACTCTTGCAACCTAGATTTCATTGGTTTGACTTAGAAATGGTGTATCGACCTAAAATTGCATCAACTTTACTTATTTCATTATTGAACCTTGTATTGATGCAACATACCATATCTAGGTTGTGAGACACCGACTTGGGCATCGAGAGACACACCTTGCTCAGGACGTCAGGCGAGTACATCTCTCTGATAGTTTTTAATTCATAATATTGTGTATATGCATTTTCAAGAATTTTATACTTGATTCTGACACAGTGATTTCATAGACTAGTACTATATGGATCCCGTCATGAGATGTTATCCCCTACCGTGTTCAGCGGGTACTCGTATATATTGTATCTCATCGTGTATATTTGGTATTGATTATATTTCATGCTCACAAACTACTCGTGTTCATTGTGCTTATTCGTGTACACCCACCACTCGTGTTCGGTGGTTATGATATTCGTGTACACCCAATGCTCGTGTTCAGTAGTTATATTTCGTGTTCGTAGCATGTTATGATTGGATCCATCGATATTAGTTGAGGGTGGGAGAGTAGGAGTTGATTATGTGATCAAAGCCATTGTTATATCATGTACATTCTGGTTACATACCTCACTTGTAATCCGTCTTACCTGATCATGTTCACCCAACCCGATCACATAATGAACTCGTATTCTGAGGCACATTAGTTAGCTTAGATTTCAATTATTCATCATATTATTGATATTCATATTGCTGATCTATATTCTCGTACATTACCTGTATATCTTGTTCATTCATTCATATGTTTAGTGATCTTGTATTTTATTTCTATATTTATTTATATGCTTGATTATGCTATTGAAACTGCTATCAGAGGTATGTACTTTGCTCTAATCCTGACTAGATATATTTTTCTACATGACTGGCTTCTAGAGCAATGTCCCACATTCTACGGGCCGCAGGACGGCAAACCTTTAGAGGATACTCTTATTGACCAGGAGGACTTAGTTGTATAGCCCGAGGAGGTCTAGATTTATTGTTTGAGATTGTATTAGACTATTCTTTTAGTGGTTTCATAGCATTGTATTATTATTTCAGATTGTGGATTGTACCTTATTCTTTCCTTCGCTATTTTATTCGTGCATTATTCTTCCTTAGTTTGTTTTGTGATTGAGATTAGATATACTTGTGAGATACCATATTGCTCCTCTGTTTGGAGTTGAGATGATTGATAGGTACCATACTATATTATTGAGATGTTAGACAGTTAGAAATGACCCAGACTGTGTTCTACCGTCGATGCTGCGGCGTAGGCTAGGCGTAATCACGTACTCGTACAAGAATATCCGAGTGTGGGTCATGACACATTTTTAGTGGTGGCCTATGCAGGTCTAAATAGATATCGTAATGGTGCTCGTCTAGATTACTGCTACGAGCTCGCTTTAGGAAATAGGATTTAGGCTGAGAGTTTATTCAATCACACCTAGAAAAATTCTAATATCTATTTTTGCAAACCCTTATCTATTGAATATTGTCTTTCATTTTAAATAAATTTTTGTCCTTCTTTGATGATATCGCATTATATTCAATATTGATTCCGTATTTTAATCTGTCTTCAGGATGCCTCCGAAGATCAGATTCTATCCCTCGGGAGCAGCGGCAGCTTCCTCAGATACTTCTCGGCCTGCTGCGGAGAGGGTAGCAGCTACTACGATTTCTTCTCCAGTTGAGAGGGTCGCCTCACCGGTTCAGGTGGGAGTCTCAGCAGCCGTCTTTTGGGGGTGCTCCTTCCCCAGTTTGGAGGGTAGCTCCATTAGTTTCCAAGGATCTTCCACCACCACCGCCAGTACCAGCTGATGCTACACAGTTGTTTGCTATTTTCCAGCTGATGATGGAGGCCCAAAGGACCCAGGTAGAGGCACAACATCGGCAGACAGAGGTGATGAGATAGGGCATTGAGAATGCTCACCAGGTGGCCATTACCGCAGTTGAGAGAGCTACTACGGCCCACCCACAGACGATACCAGCTCAGTTTATTCTGCATCACCCGAGGCCGGGTACCATCATCGAATTCAAAAGGATGGGCCCGAAGGACTTCAGGGGCACATAGGGGATTATCTATGCGGATGAGTGGATCGAGGACATCGAGCGGAACCTTTGGTTGGCGTAGATTCCAAGGATACTACAGATAGAGGCTACAGGTTGTATGATGTTCGATATTGCAATGACATAGTTTCGGACAGACCCGAGGATTGTAGTACCAGGACTCTCTTGGGAAGCCTTCAAATAGCTTTTTAAGGAGAAGTTCTTCCCAGACATGGTCCTTACATCTTTGGAGAGTCAATTCCAATACCTCGTCCAGGAAGGTATGTCGGTGGACGAGTATGCGGCACAATATTACCTAATAGGTTGCTTCGTACGGGGTCAGAACCCTAGAGACAGAGCAATGAAGTTTAGGAAAGGCCTGAACCGGAAAGTCAAACCCCACACCAATGAAGATCCTACTGCCACCTTTGAGGTGATACTCAGACAAGCGCAGAGAGCAGAGGATGACTTAGAGCTTGGCTCTAAGAGACAGAGGGACACAGGAGGATCCAGCAACTACACAGGTCCAGCGAAGAGGCTTCACTTCCAACTGTAGCACCAGAGGTCGTACCAGCACTAGAGGCAGCAATATCACGGGCCAGCTAGAGCGTCGGCTCAGCAGATGCATCAAATTCAGAGGGCAGCAGTTTCTTTTACTTTCTGTAAGAAGCAAGGACATGGATGGGATGTATGCAGAATGAGGCTAAGCTAATGCTTGTTCTGTGAATCAGAAGATCATCAGTTGTGGGCTTGTCCTAAAGTTCCACCTTCTCCAGCTCAGGGTGGAGGACAGGCACAGAGGGCACCCGCTAGACCCCTAGCGGGCCAGTAGAGAGGACCTCTTCCACCATAGCGGCAGCTATTTGCCCAGCATCAGCAGCAGAGGGGAGCGCATCGACAGGGGCAAGCTTTTGCCATGACTGTCGAAAAGGACAAACCGATTGGTGATGTCATCTCAGGTTCTATTTATCTCGATTCCTTTCTAGTTCATGTTTTGTTCGATTCGGGTGCTTCTCATAGCTTTTTATCTTTATCTTTTGCTTTAAGGCATCATCTTGAGTTTGAACCGTTGGCGAGGACTTGCAAGATCACCATTGGGGGTGGCATTATCCAGGTCAGTGATGTTTGCAAGAACCAGAGAGTTTATTTGGGAGGCCGTGAGCTGAGCATATGTTTGCTCGTAGTACTCGGGGTGGATTGGTTGAGTAGGCATCACACTAGTATCGTTCGTCGCAGAGGCAGAGTTTTATTTTAGATGCCAGGAGAGCTGGAGTTCGAGTTCGTCTGAGGAGCAGAGCAGAGCGAAGGCAATTTTTGTGGAGCTTTGGTCGAGGAGCAGGAGTCGCCACATCCGTTGATTGCGGAGTTCTTGGATATCTTTCTAGAGGAGCTATCGAGGTTGTCGCTGGACAGAGATATAGAATTCCCTATAGATTTAGTGCCAGGTGTAGAACCGATCTCCCAGCATGTCTATAGAGTAAACAACAGCGAACTGACAGAGTTGAAGAAGCAGGGGGATGAGTTGCAAGACAAAGGCTTTATCCATTCCAGTTCATCACCATGGGGTGCTCCAGTACTTTTTGTTCCAAAGAAGGATGGGTCGGTACGTGTGTATCGACTACAGGGCACTTAATAACCTAACTATAAAGAACAAATACCCATTGCCGCGGATTGATGACTTGTTTGACCAGTTGAGAGAAGCAAAGATATTCTCCAAGATAGGCTTGAGGTCAGGGTACCACCAGGTAAAAATGAAGAGGTAAGACATCCCGAAAACATCTTTCAAAACTCGCTATGGGCAGTTCAAGTTCTTGGTGATGTTGTTTGGGTTGACCAATGCCCCGACATTGTTCATGAACCTGATGAACAAGGTGTTTCATTAGTACCTAGACCAGTTTGTTCTAGTCTTCATTGATGATATTCTGATATATTCGAAGACCCCAGAGGAGCATGAGCAGCACTTGAGGATTGTTCTGGAGACCCTCAGAAAGGAGAAGCTATATGGCAAGTTATCGAAGTGCGAATTCTTCCTTGATAAGGTTGAATTCCTTGGGCATGTTATTACAGGAGATGGGATCTCGGTGGACCCAAAAAAGATCTTAGTAGTTGAATCGTGGTCTACCCATAGTTCAGTAGCAGAGATCATGAGCTTCCTTAGATTAGCAGGCTACTACCGGAGGTTTGTTTAGGACTTTTCCAGACTAGCAGAGCCGATGACTAGGCTGACCAGGAAGGACGTAGAATTCGTCTGGACTGAGGATTGTTAGTCAGCATTTGAGGAGCTGAAGAGGAGATTGACTATAGCTCCCATCTTGACACTACCATCAGGAGCAGAAGGATTTTCCATTTACAGTAATGCATTAGGGAAGGGTTTGGGTTGTGTGTTACAGCAGAACGGGAAGGTGATTGCCTATGCTTCCAGGCAATTACGCCCGCATGAGAAGAACTACCCTACCCATGATTTGGAGTTGGCTACCGTTATCTTTTCTCTCAAATTATGAAAATACTATTTATATGGAGAGAGAGTAGAGATCTTCACAGACCATAAGAGCTTAACGTATGTATTTGCAACAAAAGAGCTCAACATGAGGCAGCGGCGATGGTTGGAGCTGATGAAAGACTTTGACATATCCTTATAGTACCATCCAGGGAAGGCCAACGTAGTCGCGGATGCCTTGAGCAGGTATCCCGTGGCTATGTGCTTGACTAGAGATAGACATTTATTGGCAGATCTTGACAGTTTGGGCATTAAGGTATTGATTCCGGGAGTCACAACACAGATGTGGCAACTTCAGGTTCAGTCGGAGCTGATGGACCGAGTCAGAGCCGGATAGTATGAGGATGAGTCTCTGAGGAGCATCAGAGCACAAGTTCAAATTGGGCTCGCAGAGGACTCTATCTTCGCAGATGATGGATCATTGCGATACGGTACCAGGTTATGTGTACCAAGAGGAGCTTTGTGTGAGTAGAGTATGCAGGAGGCACATTATTCCCAATACTCTATGCATCCTGGTGCAAACAAGATGTATAAAGACATGAGGGAGCATGTATAGTGGTATGGCATGAAGCAGGAGGTAGCTAGCTTCGTGTCTAGATGCTTAGTTTGCGAGCAGGTCAAGGCGGAGATACAGAGACCAGGAGGATTGCTTCATCCTTTGCATATTTCGGAGTGGAAATGGGAACATGTGACTATGGATTTTTATCGAGACTTCTGCGTTCTCCAGGAGGCAAGGATACGATTTGGGTTATCGTGGATAGGTTGACCAAATTAGCCCACTTTCTGCTATTTAAATTGGGTACATCTACGGAGAAGCTTGCGGATATGTATGTGCATTAGATTATCAAATTACACGGTGTCCCAGTGAGCAAAGTCTCGGATCGGATAGTCGCTTCATGTCCCATTTATGGAGGAGTTTGCCGGCTAGCTTGGGCACCTAGTTAAAGTTCAGTACCGCTTATCACCCTCAGACGGACGGACAATCAGAGAGGACTATTCAGACTCTCGAGGACATGCTACGTACCTGTGTTTTAGATCTTGGAGGTTCTTGGGAGGATCACCTTCACTTAGTAGAGTTTTCATACAACAACAGCTACCAAGCCAGCATTAAAATGTCACCATTCGAGGCATTATATGGATGGAGATGCCGCATTCCGTTGTACTAGGATAATGCTGGTGACAGAGATTTATTGGGACCAGAGATGGTAGTGGATGTAGCAGAGAAGGTGAAGCTTATCAGGGATAGACTTCGAGTGGCGCAGGACAGGCAGCGGCATTAGTTTGATAGGCATCGGAGACCCTTGGAGTTTGAGGTATAGCTTTAGTTAATTTTGCTTGTGCTTGATTGTTGTTTGTTAGAGTGCTAAGGTTGTGTTTCGTGCTAGGTTGGCAGTCTCGTTTTCTTGAGAATTTCTTCGACACGTGTCATGATTCATTTCGGTGGAGGCGGTAAGCTTAGTCCGCGATTCATCGGTCCTTTCAGTATTCTTGAAAGGGTCACTGCAGTCACTTACAGACTAGACTTACCACCTGCACTGGAGGGAGTACACAACATGTTTTACGTGTCATAGTTGAGATGGTACGTGGCAGATCCCAGTCATGTGTTGGATCACTCGGAGATAGAGGTGGGACCTACTCGCAGCTATCTAGAGCAGCTAGTGGAGATCTGGATCGGAGAGAGAAGGTGCTGAGGAACCAGACGATTCTTTTGGTGCGTGTCGCATGGAGGCATCACTCGCCAAGAGAGAGTACCTGGGAGCGAGAGATCGAGATGTGCGAGCGATATCCATATATGTTCGAGCCGTGAGGTATAATTCTTTCTTGCATTGTATTGTTTGCTTTTGGTAGATATTTTCTTCCTTAATTTCGAGGACAAAATTTTTCTAAGGTGCGTAGGTTTGTCACCCTCACTTTTTCACTCAAGAGTAGTTTGGTAATTGACATGGGTATTATTTATTTTAGGATTATTTGTATTTGATATTTGTGCATGCATGATTATTTAATTTTTGTATTATTATTGTTTGCTAGTTGTAGCTTTATTTTAGACTTGTGTAGTGGACCAAACATTTTTATTAGAATGAATGAACCAAACTTTTAGACTATTATATGTTGAGCCCATGAATTAGGCCCATGGATTAGGAGACTTAATTAATTAGAGAAACCATTAGACTAGAATATTTCCTCTCTAATTAATTTCTTCATGAGAGGCCCTAAGGGGTATTTATGACTTTGTACATTGCTTGGGGAGGGGGTTACATGACCGGGCCTTAGTAGGAGGAGAGAGAGTGCTCTCATCTCATTTCATTCTTTAAATTCTAGATCTACAATTTTCCTCTCCAAATTCCCTCCATTCCCTCATCAATTCTCCACCAATTCTTCACCAATATCTTTCCTAATTTATTATTAAGGTTGCTACACCAAGGATCTATATGAAGGAAGCAAAGAGCAAGGAGGAGGAGGCCAAGAGCTACAAGGAGAGGAGCTACTTTGCAATTGGGGACTTTTCATTAGGAATCCATCTTCCAATAGGTAAAATTTAGTTTTCCCCTTCTAATAGACTCTAGATCTGATATTTAACCATGAGAAACAAACCTACATGCATAGGCTACCCATAGAAATTAGTTTTAGGTTCATAGGAGACCTACGATGGAAGTTATGACTAATTTGGTGCCAATTTGGGGGGATTCCGAGATTGGCACATGTAGTACTTTTTATTGGGTCTAATAGGTCTAACTGACACTTGATTGCTTATTTGTAACTAGTATCATGTCCACAATTAGATATGTATAGGCCGTATATTAATTTGACGAAACGGATTAATTTTGGGGGTTTTCCTCCGACACAGGAACTTGTGCATATCACATTATGACACGGACACATAGATACTCTAATTACTATACTATTGTTCATAATTAGTATATTAGACTTGCTCATATCCTTCGGGATGCGTTTGGTTGTGTGTTAGGGCCGTATCGCAAGCGTATCATAGAGAAAGTGTGATACGGGTGCGGTGTACTCCACGTATTTGTTGTTTGGTCATTTTTCTTATACGTGCATGTGTATGTATATATATGTAAGATATTTATATAATATATAGTGTATATATTAGTGTATTATGTGTTTGAGTTGTTATATGTAGGTCTATGTGTATATATACAAATATTTATATATCTCTAGTGATTTATATGTATATGTATAAGTACTTGTGTTGGTTATATATATATATGGTTATACATATATGTTTGTTTATACATATAGATAGTTGGGTATCTATATATATAGTTGTGCAAGGAGTATTTAGCTACATGGAGGTGTATAGGTGAGTTTGCATATATAACAGTTATATAGAGTGTGTATATCTTATATGTACATATCTATAGGTGTTGTATATAAGTTTATTTGTATTGGTTTATATACATAGATAATTATGTTTATGCATTAGAGTAACTGTAGGAGAAGTATTATAGTTATCTATATGTGTATATATATAGATACTCGTATATTGTGTTTGTGTGTCTGTGTGCTTGAGTGTGAGAGAGCAACTGTGCAGATGAGGTAGTAAAATTCATCCAGTGCACAGGGGAAGCTCGGGCAGCAGGGAAACTTCATCTAGCTGCAGTTGTTGTGTGCACAGTAGGCACTGCAAGGAGGCAGTCAGTCCATGTGAGCACAGGAATCAGAGGAAGAGCAGTAGCAGTCTGCAACAGGGAGCCTGCAGTCAACTAGGTGCAGAAGCTGGTGCAACTGAGCTACTACAACAAGCAGAGTGCAACAAGTGCATCACTGCATTGAGCAGCATATGCTGCAGCTTCAACAGAAAGCCACAATAGATTCACTAGCAGCAGCTCATGCTCTCAAGAAGGGGGCAGTCAACAAAGAATGCAACTTGATGCAGTTCAGTATCCAAGTATCAGTGTGTTTAGTTTCTGTCCAGTCCCATATTTTAGTGTAGTGTTAGTTAATTTTTAGTTGAGTTTAGTTAGTTAGTATTTAAGGTTTGGTTTAAGTTAATATTTTAGTATAGGTTCCAGTGGTATTAGTTGAGGTATTGGTGTATGTAGAGTAGTTAGTTGTTGTGTTAGTTGCTTATTTATTAGTTAGTTATGTAACTGTGATAAGTATATTGGGTATTAGTTTAGTTGTGAATTAAACTATTAAGTTAGCTAATAGTAGCTAGTACCTATATATATATATATATATATTTATGTTAGTGTAGATATACCTTATTAGTTTAATAGTTAGCTAAATATATATATAGGTAGACTTGTATTGGATGTTAGTAGCAGTTAGACTATATATGTATATTATAGTGTAGTTTGTATTATTAGTATACAGATGGTATGTTAGTAGTTATAGTACTTAATAGCTAGGAGTAGCATATGGTTTAGTATTGGGTTTAGACATATATTAGCTATATGAAATAAGTTTTGGTTTACCTTGGGATACCAAGGTATCACCAAGGTATTGGGCCAAACCAAGGTATTGGGTTTGGGTATCAAGTTAGGTGCGATACGCATTGGTGCAAGGCCAAGGTATCCTATTTCTTTTAATTTGTTATAATATTATAATAATTGACTTGTATATATATATATATATATATATATATATATATATATATATAACATTATTTTCCATATTCAAAACTTGTGTATCTTGGGATACGGCTCTTTGAATGCTTTGTTGTGTCTTATCTTAGTTAGGATAGTATAGTTTCATAGTGTATCGACTTAGTGACTTAGCACTAGACTCTTGCAACTAGATTTCATTGGTTTGACTTAGAAATGGTATATCGACCTAAAATTGCATCAACTTTACTTATTTCATTATTGAACCTTGTATTGATACAACATATCATATATAGGTTGTGAGACACCGACTTGGGCATCGAGAGACACACCTTGCTCAGGACGTCAGGCGAGTACATCTCTCTGATAGTTTTTAATTCGTAATATTGTATATATGCGTGTTCAAGAATTGTATACTTGATCCTGACACAGTGATTTCACAGACTGGTACTATATGGATCCCGTCATGAGATGTTATCCCCTACCGTGTTCAGCGGGTACTCGTATACATTGTATCTCATCGTGTATATTAGATATTGATTACATTTCGTGTTCACAAACTACTTGTGTTCAGTGTGCTTATTCGTGTACACCCACCGCTCGTGTTCGGTGGTTATGATATTCGTGTACACCCAATGCTCGTGTTCAGTGGTTATATTTCGTGTTCGTAGCGTGTCATGATTGGATCCATCGATATTAGTTGAGGGTGGTAGAGTAGGAGTTAATTATGTGATCAAAGCCATTGTTACATCATGTACATTCTGGTTACATACCTCACTTGTAATCCATCTAACCTGATCATGTTCACCCAACCCGATCACATAATGAACTCGTATTCTGAGGCACATTAGTTAGCTTAGATTTCAGTTATTCATCATATTGTTGATATTCATATTGCTGATCTATATTCTCGTACATTACCTGTATATCTTGTTCATTCATTCATATGTTTAGTGATCTTGTATTTCATTTTTATATCTATTTATATGCTCGATTATACTATTAAAACTGTTATCAGAGGTATGTACTATCCATGTGGCAATAGCCAACAACATAACTCCAATTGGCAAACCCAATTTAATGGACCCGATAGAGTGCACTTAAGCTTTAATATAGATAAATAAAGTCTACTACTCCTGTCACAGTGTATAATCGAAACTAATCTCATCCATAGACAGTAATCATAATAAAAGGAGATAGAATAGTCAAGAAAATAAATAAAAGAAACTGTCTATCATAAGTTTAAAAATATATAATGTCACGGGAACAACCCGTCATCAAACTAAAAAATAAAAATAAAACTGAGTACATCTATCCAGTGGTCACAGAAACAAGTCTCAATATCTAAAGAACATGAAAAATAAATAAAATAGTAACTATGCTCAAGAGAAGTCCTCGAGCACAACCTCGTCCTCTGATGCAAGTACAGCTCCAACGTCAGCTTCTGTCCCATAAACCTTGGGATAACTCTCCTCAGTTATACCTGGGGACATAATCCAGATCCAGGTCCCCATGGGACATAGCAAGGTACAAGAATAACTCAAGCCAAGTACAGTAAATGATAAGAAATAATGAAAAGAGGGGTGCTCAGGGTATATAACATAATCCATCTTTGTGTATGCAAGTAAAAACGTACTCGTCCGCTAAACCACCGGGTTTCATACATATACTAGGGGTACTAGTGATAGTAGTAATAATAGTAGTAGGTACGTATAAGCCCCGTTAAGGTACATGCAATACTATAATACTAGTAGAGTTTGGTAGCCCAGCGGTACAGTAAGTTCTTTCCAACCCCACGTATCTCACGCCTCATGTCACGAAACGCAAGATAATTTCTATCTATCAAGTCAAGGTGTAAATAATAGCACTAGTACAAGTCCCCATCCCTATCCTAAAATATAAGCCGGGATCCTCGAATATCTCAAGAGTGGCTCCTGTGCATGAAAGTCGAGTACAGTATCCTATGGTAAATCATGCAAGAGTAGCTCGAGTAGGCAAGCGCTGACAATGAAACTAACGATACGCGAACTCCACGTACGGAAGTCAGCACCCGATGTAATCTAGAAGCTAAGTATCATGACGGTCCTAGGTCATCACAATTATAAGCAATAAAAAAAATAACAAAAATAAAATAACTAGAGCACAATCTATTGTGAACAAGGCAAGGTACACTTGCCTTCTGTCTGTTGGTGCGATGTAGCGAGTCCCAAGTCCACGTTCGATATTGCTGCATCTCTGACGTGCCCTGTTAGTAATATATAAATACATACTTAATTCTAATATTTACTACTTTTATATAAATTATAGAATCATCACGTGCTCGTCAACCACGTCGCGTTGTTGGTGCCAATGACAATACGTATGACTAGTGTGGTACGTCATACGCTGTCGTACACCCTATATTGCGTTCAACCATAAGATAAAAAACACGCATATACCTATATAATATATATAATTTAATATTATAATTGCATTCATATTATTATTATTATTATTATTATTATTATTATTATTATTATTATTATTATTATTATATATATATATATATATATATATATATATATATATATATATATATATATATATATATATATATATATATATATTATTTTACACATGCAATATACACGTACAAGTTTCTTACAACGTAGTGAACAATTTTCCATAGTCTAAGATCCTGATATACATACTTTAATAAATATATATATATATATATATATATATATATATATATATATATATATATATATATATAATCTGAAATAAAATCCAATAATTTCTGAAATTAATATTAAAATCTGAATTTAAATTCTTTAAAATTCAATAACTCATATTACATGCTACAACTTAACAAAATCTATGAATGTTCTTGCATGATCAACTAGTAGGTTGCATGGGTTATATACAAGAAGGGAGGGGGTTTTGATCATGCATGGATGGGTTCTTGGTTCTCTAACATATATATACATACATGAAGTAAGGAGGGTTTGATCAACTTACCAAGTCTTGATGCCTACGGGGTTCAGTTAAAGTCAGACTGCTTTTCGAATTCATGAAGGAGTTACTCCACCTTTAGGTCAACCCGTATTCGACGAAGAGTGACCATGGGGTGGTGGAGAGGTGGTGCAAGTCTTCCAAGTGTTACTGTTGTACGCCGCAAGTTAGGGGAAGGAGGTCGACGGGTTGGTGTTGGTGTTGTTTTCTGTAGTGGTTTTTTTGTCGGTGGTGGAAGGAAGAAGGAGATGGAGATGTAGAGAAGAAGATGGGAAGGAAAGGAAGCACCCATGAAGAGAGTGGAGGAGTCGGCTGCAAGTTTGCATGGGGGTGGGATTCCTAGGCTAGAATTGGGTATATATATATATGTTGGTATTAAATGAATGAATTGATAGATGGATATAGTCTAAAATCCAATAGTTAAAATGAGGTGAGGGTGTATAAAACTTGTATAACCGGTGGAAAAATATCCTTGGGATGCGGGTTGGTCTCCCCCTCTCCCGTGTGGTGTACATGACGTATAATATATGTAAAATGTTCCATTGAAATATGCCAAAATAGGTAAATGCTGAATTTAGATTAAAAGAGAGTAAAATATAGGATTTGGTGTGAGAAAAATAGTATTTGGTGTGTAAAAATATGGGGGATGGGTGTGTGGTGTTATGCATGGGCTAGAGAAATAGGTTTGCGGGTTCAAGTTGGGGTTCGGTCTTGGTTTGGTTTAATTATTCAAGAAAGGTCGGCTTTTAACTAAATAATTATGCACGGTATTTAATATTATTTTGGAGCTTATAGGGACTCGAATAAATGTAACACCGAAGTCATGCGCTTAGTAGGTCGAGTTTGACAGGGGTTATATAAATCAGTTTCGGGATTTAAGGTCACGTTGCCCATCTAAATTGATTGCAACGAAAAAAGGGTTTCTAAAATCAAATAACTATTGTTTAAATGCACTAATAAAATACTAATACTTTTTAAATAAAATAAAATATACCAATTTTACTGTAATATCCTTAGTTAAATTTTAGGGGGATTACACTATGTCCAAAATTTAACTTAACAGAAGGTACAATACACAATCAGAGATATTACATAGGAGAAAATAATCTTGCTTTAGTCCAGGGATTATCGTAACATAACGGCGCAACCCAACAACCAAACAAGGACATTGGTTGAATCATCATGCCACGATAGCCCACCTTCCTGGCTAGGCATGCAATACAAGATATTTAAACGGCGAATCATGCAATATGGCTTGATATGTAATCTCTGGATTTGTAAACCTCTTGATTTTTTTTCAAGAATTTTTAATTTGAAATTTTTTACAATTTTCTGGGATTTTTTTTAATTAAAACCTAGGCAATTATTAAAATGGTGTAAAATAGAAAATCGGACATAGGATAATTTTCTGTGAATTTATTGGACCCCAGAAGCATTTTTAAAGTCCTAAAAACCAACGTAGAATTAAACCGAATTGACCCTGAAATAAACCGGGTTTATTTGAAATAAACCAAACCTGAATGAACCGAACCAAGTCTGACTGAACCAAAACAGCATATTGGGTCGGGTCGGGTCGGATCCGAGCCAAACCCGACCCAGACCCGAAACCCAAGTGGAAATCCTAGCCTCCGCCGGAATTCCTGTAGCAGCCTATAAATACGCCTCGAACTCTGTGCCCAGTCGCGCCGCAAACCTAATTAATTCTCTGCCGTCGCCGCCTTTCTCCAGCTCCGCCGCCGCAGCCATCTGAACTGAGCCTTAGCCCCCTTCCCGCCTCCTCGTCGATCACCTCTTTCCTTCCTCCTCCGACCAGAACACCTCACCCGAGCCCAATCCCCTCCCCGCTGCCATAATTCCCCCGCCCCGACTCCGGTCCGCCCCGAGCCGCCATCCTCTCCGTCGATCTCCCCGCTCAACCCTCTACAGCCCCCGATATCTTCTCCTCCCTCGTTCTCACCATGACTTCACCTTCTCCCCTCACCGCCTCCTGCTTCTCCGACCCCGTTCGAGAACCCCCAGCGCAGCCGAAGCCGCCCTCCGCCTGAAATCTAGGAAGCCGCCTTCTCGACCGACCACCATCTCCCTTCCTCCTCCGTCCCATGATCGACTCCGCAGTAGCCGACCACCTCCCTCTGTCTCTTCCCGCGGCCAGCGACGTCCTCCACCCAATCACGACCCCGACGAACTCCCACAGAGCCGACGATCCCCTCGCCGTCCTCCTCCCGAGCCACTCCCCGACCGCCCCGAGCCCAGTCACCCTCCGACGAGTCCCCGGCAGCACACGAATTCTAAACCCTAGCCTGGACACAGCAGCAGACACAAGACACTGACGCAGGACACGAAGCAGGACTCGGACACGACTTGGACACGTGGAAATCAGTCTTCACGGAGCCCTGTTCAGGTAGTGTTTCCTCTCTTCCCGTAATTCCATTTTCGATTCTGTCAGTTGCGTCACGTAGACAGTATGACCCTCTCGGTGCTCGTGCAACCCGCTCGGTGCATCGCGTCTTGTGTTGATCGCGAACCGCGATCCAAAAATAGGAAAAAACAATGCCCTATTTTACCCCGGAACTGAGTACGCCCCGCCAAACAGGATAACTTGGTCGCACGCAGTCTTTACCGAAATGTGCGCGACATTGATACGGACGTGCGGGATTTCGCAGAAGTTGATTTGGATGTGCTTGCACACCGGAATCAACGCGTATCTGCCGACAACGCCCCGTATTCGCCCATTCTAGAATATGTTGTAACTTTGTGTACACACGTCGGATCGAGACAAAACTTGCGCCATCGGACTCGTAGCAATACGCTGGTCCTATGACCCAAGTTTGGTTCGATTCTGAGGACATTGACAAAATTGCGTATCGTGGGCCCCAACGGTTCCACTTGACGGGCGATTTTGTGATCGGCTCATCGGAATCCAATTCTGGAAGTTTCGTTGGGTTCGTATCATCATTCCTGACTTGTTGACACTAAGTTTGGTAAATTTGGAGACCTTTGACCTTAACACGTTTTTCGGTGCAAAGCGGCCCATATATGGATCCCGCTTTAACCCGGAAATGTCATATTTGCCCCTGTGTCCAAATTGGACTTAAGGATAGGCATTTCTAGCTATTTGATATTTTCTGAATCTAATGGTGATGTTTATTTCAGCAACCGGAGTAGTACCTGCAGATCACACTGAGACCAGAGCTACAGTTGGAGCCAGAACCTTAGGCAAGTGTACCTTGCTAAACTTTACTGTCTTGTTACATATTTTTTCTTGATTCTTTTACCTTGTTGTGCATGCTTAAGCTAGGACTGTGTGACTTACTTAGCGTCCGATTATAGTCGGGTGCCAACACTGTACGCGGTGTTGTGTATTGTCATCTAGAGATGGACATTCGTGACCCTTTACACCCTCGTACTTGTCTTACCAAGTATAGTATAACCAGGACACTTGACACTATTCATGAGACAGAATCTTCCTGAGATATTCATGGTGATTCTGTATAGGATACAGGCTTATGACATACACAGTTTACATGCTTAGATTTTATCCTGACTTGTTGCATTAGATATGGTTTTGCGTGACATGGACATGAGTTATCATGAAACTGTGACGTGAGATTACATTAGGTGGGGAAAGAATTATCATACGTAAGGCTGATTATATATATATATAATATTTTAATGGATTGTGCCTTAGACTCTGATACAGAGCTTTGGTACCGTACTGGCCCTTCGAGAGAATACTGCTATGGGTTTCTCCGACACTGATCCTGTAGTAGTCTCAGCCCGAGTATGACTAAAACTCTCACTTGCATATCACTTAGCTGGTTATATATTTACCCTATTGTTTCATTTATTGCTGCACTGCATTTATTTTGGCTTGTATTATCTGTACCTTGCTATGTTCCCTGAGGACCTGGATCCGGATTATGTCCCCAAGATTAGCTGACGAGATCTATCCTGAGATATACGGGACCGGAGCATTAGCATTAGCAGAAGCAGGTGCCTACATTTGAGCAGAACCAGGATCTGAGGACGAGATTGTGCCAGAGGACTTCTCTTGAGTATTGGCTTGAGATACTCATTTATTTCTATTTCTAGTTATTTTATTTCCAGTCTATTTCATGGATGTATCAGACTTATTCTCGGATTGTTCTACGGGACACTTTTATTAAGATTTGTTAGTTTATATTTATTTGCATTATTATGGCATTTGATCTGTGATTATTTGTTCTGGATGAGATTAGCATAGACTGTGACTTGTATCATTGGACCTATTTATTGTTGTACTACAGCTTAAGTATGCCCCGATGGATCCATTAAATTGGATTTGTCCAACGGTGTGTGCTACTGGCCATTATCACGTGTCCGGTCCCTCGGTATTTTGGGACTGGGGCGTGACATGGTTTTTGTGGTGGCCTATGCAGGTCTACGACTAAATTGTTCGGTTTCAACTTAGGGACCGGGCAAGCCTGTAATAAGAATAGGATAAGTTTTTAGGATCTCATCTACTTGCTTGAAACGTTTTTGATATCTATATCGTATTCGAATTAAATTTTCTTGCATCATGCCTTGATTCCTGTGCGCCTCTTATAGTTTATTTTTGATACAGAGTAATAGATTTAAGAGCAAATGACGAAACTCCAGCAAATACACCAGTAGGTGCGGTAGCCACCTACGGAGAAGATGAAGTGGCGCCATTGAGTGGAGATCCCTCTACTCACCGAAGCAGCCAAGCAGATCAGCATGCTTCTAGATTTCGACATGATGACATCTTACCGCCTCCGCAGTTCGTTCCACCAATGCCTGTATTCCCACTAGGACAGCCTATGGACGGGCAACATATTTTCCAAATAATCTACGCAATGATGCAAGCCCAACAGCATATTTATCAAGAAGCTCACCGTCGCGAGGCAGATTACTTAAGGAACAGTCTAGTAAATGCGTTGGAGCAGGCCAACCTACCAACTCGACGGCAACCGACGGGCTCTATCATCGACTTCCACCAGTTAAAGCCCTGTACCTTCTCAGGCAAGGAGGAGCCCACAGAAGTTCATGAGTGGCTCACCAACATACGACATCAATTAGAAGCAGCTGAGCTTCCAAGGAAACGTTGGATAACTGCCGTCAGAATGCAATTGACGGACAATGCACATCACTGGTGGCTATCTGAGAAGACACGGCTCGGACCAGACCGAGTCACCTGGGAGGAGTTCTCCAAACTTTTTCAGGAGATGTACATTCCAGCTACCACTCGATCAGAACTTCGGGACAAGTTCAATCTCCTCACTCAGGATACTATCGCAGTGGAAGAGTACAACGCAGAATTTATCCGTCTGAGTCGCTTTGCCCCTACCTTGATTCCGACAGAAGAAGAAAAGGCTGAGAAGTTCTTCGATGGACTAAACTTTGAGCTACAGAAACTGATTGGATCCGTTGTACCTATATCTTACTCAGACGTCCTTGCTTCCGACGCCTGGAGCGCGTCACCAGGCGAGAGTCCAACCTGAAGAGGCCTTCCACATCAGCACCAGCCCGAGCACCGCATGGAGAAGCTGCAAAGAAACCTTATCTGCATCAAGCACCACAAGGAGCTGTATCCAAATCACTGACTCTTCTTACTTGTTACTACTGCGGCAAGATAGGTCACGTTGAGAAGGAGTGTAGACGTAAATTCGGACTATGCTTAGGTTGCGGATCCAGACAGCATGCAGTGAGGGACTGCCCTGAGCGTAGAGAAGGAGCACCAAGGGTAAACCAACAAGCTCTACTAGCACCAGGAGGATATCAACCAAGGCTACCTTTGGCACCTCGACCAGCACCCTTCCAGCAGGCCCAGCAATAGCAGAGGGCACCCCCTCAAGGACGCGGACAAGCTTTTGCTATGACTTTGGAGGATGCGCAGATTCATGGAGTAGCTAATGCGCGTAAGTTTTTATAGTTTTTCTGTTTCTAGTATTGTCTTATCTCGTGCCTATTGGTTCGTGGCCCTAGCCTTAACCTAGTAATGTTGAACTTGCTAATAACCTAGTATGTTTTGATAACCTAGAATGTTTTTATAATTGATAACCTAGTAATATTCTAGTTTTCTAAATTGTAGTCTTCTAGATTTCCTTCATACGGGAGATTGCATAACTTTTAATGCTTGAGAAAATAATTTTTCCTATGTGTTATTCTTACACCCTCAACCTTGATTTTCCTTGATCATGCTGTGCTTCGAATAATGTTTGCAACCGTGTCATCTCTGTTGACCGGTTATTCTTTGATTGCGAGGATGCAATCCTCTTAAGGGGGGTAGATTGTAAACTCCCTGGGTTTTTTTCAAGAATTTTTAATTTTTTCACAATTTTCTGGAATTTTCAGGGATTTTTATTAATTAAAACCTAGGCAATTGGAAATTAAATGATTTTTAATTGCTATTAATTAATATTAATATATTATGGAGATAATAATTTATGGTGTAAAATGGAAAACCGGACATAGGATAATTTTCTGTGAATTTATTGGACCCCGGAAGCCCTAGCCTCCGCCGAAATTCCTGTAGCAGCCTATAAATATTCCTCGAACTCTGTGCCCAGCCGCGCCGCAAACCTAATTAATTCTCCGCCGTCGCCGCCTTTCTCCAGCTCCGCCGCCGCAGCCATCTGAACTGAGGCCTAGCCCCCTCGCCGCCTCCTCGTCGATCACCTCTCTCCTTCCTCCTCCGACCAGAACACCTCACCCGAGCACAATCCCCTCCCCGCTACCATAACTCCCCCGCCCCGACTCCGGTCCACCCCGAGCCGCCATCCTCTCCGTCGATCTCCCCGCTCAACCCTCGACAGCCCCCGACGTCTCCTCCTCCCTCGTTCTCACCATGACTTTACCTTCTCCCCTCACCGCCTCTTGCTTCTCCGACCCCGTTCGAGAACCCCCAGCGCAGCCTAAGCCGCCCTCCGCCTGAACCCTAGGAAGCCGCCTTCTCGACCGGCCACCATCTCCCTTCCTCCTCCGCTCCATAATCGACTCCGCAGCAGCCGACCACCTCCCTCCGTCTCTCCCCGCGGCCAGCGACGTCCTCCACCCAATCACGACCCCGACGAACTCCCACAAAGCCGGCGATCCCCTCGCCGTCCTCCTCCCGAGCCACTCCCTGATAGCCCCAAGCCCAGTCACCCTCCGACGAGTCCCCGGCAGCACACAAATTCTAAAACCTAGCCTGGACACAGCAGCAGACACAAGACACTGACGTAGGACACGAAGTAGGACTCGGACACGACTCGGACACGTAGAAATCAGTCTTCACGGAGCCTCTCTCCCCGTAATTCCATTTTTGATTCCGTCAGTTGCATCGCGTAGATTATATGACCCTCTCGGTGCCCGTGCAACTCGCTCGGTGCATCGCATCTTGTGGTGATCGCGAACCGCGATCCAAAAACAGGACAAAACAATGCCCTATTTTACCCCGGAACTGAGTACGCCCCGCCAAATGGGATAACTTGGTCGCACGCGGTCTTTATCGAAACGTGCGCGACGTTGATACGGACGTGCAGGATTTTGTAGAAGTTGATTTGGATGTGCGTGCACACCAGAATCAACGCGTATCCGCCGACAACGTCCCGTATCCGCCCATTCTAGAATACGCTATAACTTTGTGTACACACGTCGGATCGAGACGAAACTTGCACCATCGGACTCATAGTAATATGTTGGTCCTATGACCCAAGTTTGGTTCGATTCTGAGGACATTGACAAAATCGCGTATCGTGGGCCCCACCGGTTCCACTTGACGGGCGATTTTGTGATCGGCTCATCGGAATCCAATTCTGGAAGTTTTGTTGGGTTCGTATCATTATTCATGACTTGTTGACACTGAGTTTGGTGAATTTGGAGACCTTTGACCTTGACACATTTTTTGGTGCAAAGCGGCCCACATGTGGACCCCGCTTTAATTCGGAAATGTCATTTTTGCCTCTGTGTCCAAATTGGACTTAAGAACAGACGTTTTTAGCTATTTAATATTTTCTGAATCTAATGGTGATGTTTTCAACAATCGGAGTAGTACCTGCAGATCACACTGAGACCAGAGCTACAGTTGGAGCCAGAACCACAGGCAAGTGTACATTGCCAAACTTTACAGTCTTGTTACATATTTTTCTTGATTCTTTTATCTTGTTGTGCATGCTTAACCTAGGACCGTGTGACTTACTTAGCGTCCGATTATAGTCGGGTGCCAACACTGTACACGGTGTTGTGTATTATCATCTAGAGATGGACATTCGTGACCCTTTACACCCTCGTACTTGTCTTACCAAGTACATTATACCCAGGACACTTGAAACTATTCATGAGACAGAATCTTTCTGAGATATTCATGGTGATTTTGTATAGGATACAGGCTTATGACATACACAGTTTACATGCTTAGATTTTATCCTGACTTGTTGTATTAGATATGGTTTTGCATGACATGGACATGAGTTATCATGAAACTGTGACGTGAGATTACATTGGGTGGGGAGAGAATTATCATACATAAGGCTGATTATATATATATAATATTTTAATGGATTGTGCCTTAGACTCTGACACAAAGCTTTGGTACCGTACTGGCCCTTCGAGAGAATACTGCTATGGGTTTCTCCGACACTGATCCTGTAGTAGTCTCAGCCCGAGTATGACTAAAACTCTCACTTGCATATCACTTAGCTGGTTATATATTTATCCTATTGTTTCATTTATTGCTGCACTGTATTTATTTTGGCTTGTATTATCTGTACCTTGCTATGTCCCCTGAGGACCTGGATCCGGGTTATGTCCCCAGGATTAGCTGACGAGATCTATCCCGAGGTATACGAGACCGGAGCATTAGCATTAGCAGAAGCAGGTGCCTACATTAGAGCAGAACCAGGATCTGAGGATGAGATCGTGCCAGAGGACTTCTCTTGAGTATTGGCTTAAGATACTCATTTATTTCTGTTTCTAGTTATTTTATTTCCAGTCTATTTCATGGATGTATCAGACTTGTTCTCGGATTGTTCTCCAGGATACTTTTATTGAGATTTGTTAGTTTATATTTATTTGCATTATTCTGGCATTTGATCTGTGATTATCTGTTGTGGATGAGATTAGCATAGACTGTGACTTGTATCATTGGACCTATTTATTATTGTACTACAGCTTAAGTATGCCCCGATGGATCCATTAAATTGGGTTTGTCCATCGGTGTGTGTTGCTGGCCATTATCATGTGTCCGGTCCCTCGGTATTTTGGGACTCAGGCGTGACAGGATTATCCTAGTAATACAATACATAAGTATCCTCAGATCATGCCCAAATCAAGCAGGGTTGGCTGAACCAATGATATACGAGCAAGAACATATGTATAAGATGCACCAGTCCCTAGTAAGGGTACTGAGCTAACAAACGATTATTAACAGTTTCAGGCTTTCTATAGAAAATATACTGACTCGGTCTTATATTTAGATCAGATATTATACTCCACTAGTGCAGATGATATACAGTATCAATTATGGCCAGCCTTTTCTCTCAGCTAATTTAGGGTGGCTCAACATGCACGATCTCGGGATACCGTTCCCTCCTAATGCTCTACAAGTTAAGTTGCCTAGTTAACCCTAGGTTAATAGAATCTCATACCGTGGTCACATGAACATTCTTCTTACATATCGTACTTTAAGTACGGGCACTCTTGATAGGAACCCATATTGCTATTCACAAGTTAAATATGGATTTATCCAAGTGTGATGCAACAATCAATACTATCTAGCCATGACTAAAGTCACTATCCAATAACCAGATCCGTATATAAAAATAATTACATCTATCACATAGCAAGAGTATGTGGCACGACTATACACGATATATATCAAGTAGAACTCCCGGTGCAATCACGTGTATCAGCACGGATACAATAGTCTGGGCAGGAACAAGTTCTAGTATCAAGGTTAAGGTCCAGATCATGGACAAGTTATCAATTAGCAAGTCATTCAGGACAGGATATTTAAGCACTGGTTATATTAATTGCCACTTTATTATATCAATAGATAAGAATAAGAGTAGTACGAGAACTCCTCAAGATCATATCCGCAATCCTTAAACCAAATAAGGACCAGGATTGCATACCTTCCCCCCGAGTTGAACTACGCCCCTTATTATATCCAACGTATAATAAGGTGATCAAGAAAAATTAGTAAGTGCATATAAGGCCACATCTACAGGACTCAAGTCAAGTACTTAGTCAATTTAATACAAGGTCACATCTGGTCATACAAGTCATTTCTAAGTTTAACACATAGCATCATAATTATTCAATCAAACGAGAACATTTTTAAACCAAGCAAGTATTCAACGTGTGCATGAAACAGTGAGCGTATAGCCATGGTACCACATGAAGTCGAGGCTGCATGGGTGTCAAGGTCGCATGCAGTCGGGGGCCGCATGGATGGGGCAAGGTCCACTCTTCTTGACAAGTGCCAAAGTGAGAGCAATAAATATAAGTCATAATGATGACATATAGTGATGGATGTGACATGCAATAAAGTGTATCAGAAGAATAAAAAATCATAAAAATATGAGCCAAGGGGGGATGAGTCATATGTTCAAAGAAAGAGAAAATGCATAGCTCGAGGCCACATGCTTCTCTTGGCCGCATACACACTTGGCTACATAAAATCTGTTGGACTTAGTAAAATTTTATTCGTTCAAGTTTCATGCATTTGCCAAGGGGCGCATGTGCAAATTTCAGTCATGCGTCCAACAAGATGGCCGCATGGTGACTTTGGACTTAGAACTCCAGGATGTATGCTAAGAGTGCCGATTGAGCTCATTCATCCCAGAATAACAGGTTTCGGCCATGAAAGTTTCGAAAACCCAAGTTTTCTTCCTTCCATGGAAACCTCAAACGAAGTCCAAATCTAACAAAATAAAGTTCTAAACTACTCAAAATCAAATGCTCATTAACATAAAACAACAAGTTTTTGAAAACAATAAGGTTTTAGAGATCAAAACCCAAAAACATAAAAGAATACATAAAAAAGTACTAAACTAAAAATGTAGATCTATACTAATCCATCCACCAAATCCAAAAATACCAAGTTCTAAATATATGGAGAATCACATAGCAAACATAATAGACTCATAAAATAGAAGGTTTATCTATTTTCATGCAATGTGTACTTGCCTATGGAGGGAGAGAGAAAACCTAAGAGAGAATGGAAAGAAAATAATGAGAAGAGAGAGAGAGTGTGTGTGTGTGTGTTTTGGTTTATATCGGGAGGGTTTGGGTTCACTTAACCAATGGTTTAAGTCATGACCAAGTCCTGATCTCAAAATAAATTAAGAACCAACTCTACCAAAAAATAGTCTGGCCTCCAAGAAACTGACAACCATGTCAGCAAGCAAGAATACGTTTCAAATACGTATATTAGGAACAGGGAGTGGCATCTCTACCCACCTTAGAAAAATTATGTCCTCGGAATTCAAGCTTAAGGATAGCGAGAGATATCAAGAAAAGCAACAACTAACTACAAGTAATCTACACATACATATAAGTAGTCACAACCAATACATATAATGAAGGAAAGCAACATCATCTTACATGAGTGCTTGCCGATCACAGAATAAAAGATACGAAGGCATACAAAAAAATATACCTTATGAGTCAAATATGTGCGGGTACCGAGATCGAATATCGTCCTCACGCTCCCACATCGACTCCCCCAAAGAGTAATAACCCCAAGCAACACAAACAAGACAGATAGTTCGGTTCTTGAGTACCTTCTATATATGATCCAAAATAGACACACGTTGTTCCTCGTAAGTTAAGTCGGTACCAACGACTAACTCAGAGTGATCGAGGACATAACTAAGATTCGGAACATACCTACGCAACTGAGACACATAAAATACATCATCCAATTCATGAAACAAAGGCGAAAGGGCAAGACGATAAGAAATATCCCTTACCCTCTCAAGTATATCGAACGGTCCCATATATCGCGGACTAAGCTTCCCGTGAACCCCGAATCTAATGACTCCACGGGTGGGCAAAATTTACAAAAATACATAGTTGTCGACAGAATTCTCTAACGGCCTACGATGTTGATCTGCCCAATGACGATAAAGATCTTGCGTAACCCGAAGTCGATCCCTGATTTTCTTAACCACTTCAATTGTTTGAGTGATCATTTCATGCCCCAACATCTTTCGTTAACCAATGTCATCCTATGCCAAGGGTGATCTGCACTTTCTTCCGTATAATGCCTCGATAGGAGTTATCTGTATGATGGCCTGATAACTGTTGTTGTATGAGAATTCTACTAAATGAAGATAATCTTCCTAAGATCCTCCAAAGACTAATGTACAAGCCTGCAATATATCTTCCAATGTCTGGATCGTCCTTTTTGATTGCCCAACTATCTGGGGGTGATACACGGTACTAAATCTTAACTTTGTGCCCAAGCGTTCGTGCAAGATTTTTAAAAATAAGATATAAATCAAGTATCATGATCTAACACTAAACTTTCTGGAACCGCATGCTACCTCACTATCTGCCGTATATATATCTCTGCTAACTGCTCTGTAGACTGTCCTACTCGAAAGGGAAAAAAGTGTGCCACTTTCGTTAGTTGATCTATTATCACCCAAAATCTATCACGTCCAGTAGGAGATCTAGGTAAACCGGTTACAAAGTCCATCGTAATATATTCTCACTTTCACTCTGGAATAGGTAGCGGTTGTAACAATCTCGTGGATCTTTGCTGCTCTGCCTTTACTTACTAACACACGAGAAATCTTGAAACGAACCGAACTATCGCTTTTCTTATTCCTTTCCACCAGAAATGCTGGTTGATATCATGGTACATCTTAGTACATCTCGAATAAATAGAATATTGGGAACTATGTACCTCGGTCATCACTTCCCGTCTGATATTTTTACCTGGCACATATAGGGAGTTTCCAAATCTGAGTGTTCCGTCTTCGTGAACCCTTAATTCCTTTCTAAAATCGGACTCACATTCTGTCTTAAGCTTCTGAATATGGAAATCTTCTGTTTGAGCTAACCTAATCCTCTCTACAATAGTTGACTGTATCTGAAGACTGGCTAACACTCCCATCTCTTGAGGTAATACCACATCGATGCCTATCCCTTGAAGATCTTCTAGAATATGCTTATGAGTTGTTAAGATGAATGTTATGCCCTCCTACTGAGAGCATATGCCACTATATTTGCCTTGCTTGAAAGATACTTAAGTACTATATCGTAATCACCAAATAATTCTAGCCACCTCCTCTGCCTCATGTTTAAGTCCTTTTGAGTGAAAATGTACTTCATACTCTTATGATCTGTGAATATATCCACCCGATCGCCATATAGGTAATGTCTCCACAACTTGAGAGCAAATACTACTCCTGCTAATTCTAAATCATGTGTTGGATAATTCTTCTTATGATCTCGAAGTTGCCGAGACGCATAAGCTATCACTCTTTTGTGTTGCATTAACACACACCTGAGTCCTTTCCCAGATACGTCACAATAAACTGAGAATCCTCTTGATCCAACTGGAAGTGTAAGGATCGGTGTTGATATCAACTTCTACTTCAACTTCTCGAATGTTGCTTGACACTCTACCGTCCAAACAAACTTCACATCCTTGAGGGTCAAACGAGTCATTGGTGCTGAAATTCACGCAAAATTTGCTATGAACCTCCGGTAATATCCTGCTAATCCTAACAAACTTCGTATATCAACTACTATCTTCGGGACTGGCTAATTCTCTACTGCTTCAATCTTCTTAGTGTCCACTGATATTCCTGCTCCTAAGATGATGTACCCCAAGAATAATATATGATCTAACCAAAACTCACACTTACTGAGTTTAGCATATAACTGATGATCCCTCGGAACTTTTAACACCTTCCGAAGATGTTCTTCATGTCATTCTTCACTGTTGGAGTAGAAAAGAATATCGTCAATAAATACAACTACAAATTAATCTTGGTATGGCATGAAGATATAATTTATCAAATCCATAAATATTGCTAGTACATTAGTCTATCCGAATATCATAACTAAGAATTCGTAATTTCCATATCGAGATCGAAAAGATGTCTTTGGTATATCTTTCTCCCGGACTCTTACTTGATGATATCCTGATCAAAGATCTATCGTTAAAACTACTCTTGTCTCGCTTAATTGATCAAATAAGTCATCAATCCTAGGCAACAGATAATTATTCTTTACTGTTACTACATTAAACTGTCTATAGTCGATACATAATCATGTCAACCCATCTTTCTTTTTTACTAGTACCACTGGTGCTCCCCTTGGTGATCCACTAGCTCAATAAACTTTTTTGTCTTCAGTTCTTCCACATATTGATATAGCTGGTTGAGTTCCATTGGTGGCATCTGATAGACCTTGTTGGGAATTGGTTCTGCTTCTGGCTTTAACTCTATGCAGAACTCCACCTCTCTTACTAGAGTGATCTTGGAAGCTCTTTCAAAAATACGTCAAGAAATTCTTTAATTATTTTGGGAACTGATCTTCAACTCCTACTACTGCTGCAATATCACCTTCACGCTGGTCCTTCACCATTATGTTGAAGATAAATGCTTCCTTGCCCGGGATATTAAATAACACTCTACCCCTACGATAATATATCGTCGTATGACTATCTCTCAACCAGTCCATGCCTAAAGTAACGTCAAAGTTACCCATAGGGAACTCGATCAACCTTGCGGGTAATAAATGTCAGCACATTATAACTTGACACTCTAAATACACTCTACTGACTACTACGAGAGCATTACCAGTGAGTATATTCAGCCTATCTGGAAATGTCTCAAACTCCAATCCAATACGTGTCACAAATCGTGCACATACAAATGAATGGGATACTCCTGATTCAAATGATGCCATGGCAGGAAAGGATGTAACGAGAATATTATCTGACACTACGTCGCCTGATGCCAAAGCCTCCTCTAAAGATAGAATAAAAGCTTGCCCTTGGCCATATGGTGCTCCTTGTTGCTGCATCCCTTGAAGACGCAGTTGTGGCCCGTACTGCTGATTCTTATGCTGGTTGTACATCTGAGTTTGCGTCGATAATGGATGCTGAGCAAATGGCCTGATTGCCAATTCTGGCCCCCTATACTGAGCTGCCCATGATACTGGTAATGCTAATCGCTGTACCGGTCCTTTAATCCTCTGCATCATAAGACAATTGGGAATCCGATAATTTGGACTACCATATCGTAGACATAACCCGTGTTCTGCCTTACACACCTCCCACGTATGGCCTCATTTGCCATAATACGTACATCCGATTGGGGCTCCCAATCATTGTTGTTGTTGTTGCCTCAGCTGATTCGGTCGAACTGGTGCTGTTGTTGCTGATGCCACTGGCCTTCTTGGTGCTATGTCATAAATATGAATGCCAGGATATGGTGCTGACATTCGCTGTGCTGGTCCTCCTCCTCCGCTCTAGGCATGAGCCATCTTCTGTCCTACTGTCCTTGAAGCTAACATTTGTATTGTCAGATCGTGTTGCCTAGATGCGATCAATACTTCGTCGAAAGTCTGGTAGTTATGTCCCTCTACTAGTTGCTAAATTTCTAGATGAAGTCCATACTGGAACCTCATTGCCCTCTCCGGTTCTGTTGCTACCATCGTCGGGGAAAATCTGTTAAGCCTGCAGAACTCTGCTGCGTAGTCGTCCACTATCCTTTCAGACTACTTGAGGTTGATGAACCTCTCTTGTAACTCATATTGTGCTACCAATCCAAAATATTTAACCTTGAAATAGGCCCTAAAGTTATCCCATTAGATAGGTTGTCTTAACCCAAGTTCTTCTGCTTCCCACCAATCTCTAGCAAGGTCCTGGAGCTACAATCGGACCTGATCAACTTATTCCTCAACTGTAACCTTTGTCGCTGTCAATATTGTTTCAATATTCTGCAGCCAAGCGTATGCGGTAATGGCGTCCTACGTGCCATCAAAGTACTTGGAGTTGAGTCAACAGAATCTCATCGATGCCCCTGAGTCTATTCTAGTACTCCTTTCCACGGTTGTCTGTAATCCTTAGTTCAATAAGAAATTCTTCTCTTACTGCTGAAGATGTTGGTGTGGTTGTGTTGCCATCATTCCTCGTATAATCTCCAGCAATGTCAGTGTATCAAGGGCTACTGGTGCTACCAGTACGACCAGAGGTAGTAAAGCTTCTGGTACATGTTGTTCCCCGTGCTCCTCTACTTGTTCTACCCTGATTCCAACAGGAACATGTGTTGCCTCTCACTATGGGGCAACGGATCCTTGCCCTGCTGAAATTACTGGTTCTCTAACCACCGAAGCTGGAGAAGACCTAAAAAAAAGGACACACAATAAATCAAGAATAGGACGAGAAAGGATCGAGGAATCAATGGTACCAAAGTTAAATCGAGTTTCGAGGAGACAGATTTAGGATTTCAAGGAGGAACATGTTTGATTGAGATTTTCTATGATCAAGACACCCCATAAGTCTGAAAAGAAAGACAGACCTACATGGGCGACCACTAAATCTTTGTCACACCCCAGAACCAGAATACTGGAAAGCAGGAGAATGACTCAGCCAACCACACCATACGAAATACAGAAGCAACCCACAATATGTTAAGGTTGTCTAGAGACATGGGGGTGCATACTACAATCAGGTCTCCTAGGGTCAAGAATTTATATATCTTAGTCATTCAAACAAGTGACAATAATATAGAATATTTTAGAATAAGCAGTAAGGTATCCCAAATTCCGTATCAGAATGTTCTTAGAGATCTAGCAAGATAAAATGATAAGACATATACAAGATCAAAAGTATATATGATAGTGAGTCATCTGCAGTCTGAATATATTACAGTCATGTAGGGAACAAGTGTCCAGATTTGTCGACAAACAGGTATCATTTGGCTAAACACCCAAAAGAATATAGTTCACAAAAGACGAGCAATGAATAAAGAAACCCACTCATGTCCCTCAACAGCCATCCTTCGAGTGTGTGCCATCAGTGGGGGAGGGGAGTAAGCTTGACCCTCAGGTGCTGGCTCTAAACCTGGCCATCCAAAACCAGTGGAATCAGACTCCAAATAGCAAGCACCACAAAGAAGCACGAAATAAAGAAACAAAACTAGTTTTGTAGCATGAGATGCGTGAGCCAACAATTAATGGAATATATTCTATCCATGACATGACACGATACCCATTTCATTAAACAAGGATATGAAGTGCCTTATTATATCAAGATAGAATATGTCCCTTGATTATGGTGTAAACTCCCTCACCCAAAATAGGTAATTTGTGTATATTTTATATTATTATATTTATTATAGATATTGAATTTAATTAGAGTATTCTCTTCGTTAATTAGAAAATAAATGTTTTAGTATATTTACTTATATAAATATTTATTTAGAATTATTTTTAGGCTATTTTAGATTATTGAGATTTTTCCATAATTTTTAGTTAATTAAAAACTAGTAACACTAATTTTTTAGGACTTTGAAAAATTTATTTTATATTCAAACTTAATTAAAAATATTCCAAACTTTTATATTAGGTTCTAAATAATAAAATATATTTTCTAGAATTTTTTGGGAATTTTCTGATTATTTTTAGCATTTATTTTGAGTTAATTATGAAAAACTGAATTAAAAACTAATTTCTGAAAAAGAAAACCCAAAAAGCAATTATTTCTGCCCAGTCAGCCAACTGGGACCCACCTGTCAGCCTCTCGTAGCCAACAGTGTGGGGCCTGCCTGTCAGCGACTGCGGGATGGGTGTGGGTGCGCCAAGCCGAGCCGAGCCGAGCCGAGCCGCGTCCTAGTCCGAGTCGGACTCAGCTGAGCCGAGCCGTGTGAATATCTGACCGTTCGATCTGAGCGGGGAGCCACGGATGGCTGCCACGTGGCAAAATCCGAGCCGTGACTGCTCTTTCTCTCTCCTCTATATATATAATAGTTTAAGTTATTTTCTAGGGTTTTTCTTGAGCCAATTTTTTGAGAATTGCCATCTAGGGTTCCTTCATCTTCCAGAAGCCATTGCGCATAGCGCCGGACTCCAAATGAGGCCTAGTTTTTTTGTTAGAACGATATTGAGGTTAGCTTTCTGATTATATAAATTGTTTTACGAAATTATGAGTATTAAATTCTGGAAAATTTGTAGAACACAGCATGTCCGAAAATAGATATGTTTTGATATTTTCGTGATTTTGGGAGAACCAGGAATCCGAATCATAAAATGTTTAAAGTTTCGGAAAGCTAATGTCGAGATCATTGACATATTTTTTTCCCAAAATTTAATTCGAAATATTTATATACTGTTAATTCTGTAAAACTTCTAGGTTAGAATTTAACCATCGGTGCACGATACGAAATTTGTATGTGCCATAATTCCCAAACAAATTTGAATTCGGTCGAGCCGTAAATTCTAGCATATTTTTGATGTTGAAATCTACATGAAATCATGCATGAAAGTTGAGTTTGTGTCGGTTGACTTTTCGGTCAACAGATCGTCTCGATTTGCGTGCCATGAGTCTCGAGTTGATAAATTTTAGTTTCTTTGGACAAAATTTAGGAATTAACATAAAAATCAGAATAATAAGATTAAAATAAGATTTTAGAGTAATTATTCTAGAATTAAATAAATTAAAATAAATTATCTTTTGACGTGATAAATTTGTAATACATAGGCTATTTGGACTGTGACTTGGACTCTGATTCATACCAGCAGCAGGACCCCAGACGAGTACATTCTCTGACAGTGTTCCAGTAGGACATAGTATTTAGCCACCATGGTTAGTTTACATCAGACCCTGAGTCGGAGAACCCAACGCTCGTTCGTACATTTACATGTACGTAAATATTATTCAGTTTGGTATATATATTTATGTACGTAATTACTATATATATTCCAATAGTTATGAAAATAAATTGATGGTTATATTATTATATAGTTATATGAATATATATATATATGTAAGAAAATGCTAATTGATAATTATGACTAAATATTCAGACTGTACGACCCTAGGACACCGTGGACTATCCCATACTTACCTTAACCATGTTGACCCTAAGAACTTGTGAATTTGTCTGCCTTGCGTACATTAACGTACTGGCATAGACACCTGTCAGTTGACTGACTGATTTCGTACAGTACTTGAAGACGCGACACCCGCGTAATTCAACGCGTAATTGACCGTGTTAGATGACTAGTGTTACCCCTAGTATACCCCCTGAGTCCAGTGTAAATGTGGTTGAGTATGTGCTAGTGTAATGACTAATGATTCTATTGTATTATACTTATGTGTACATAGGATATTGGATTGTTCTGCACAATTTCTGGAGCAGGTTATTGGTATATTGCAGCTTCCTTGCCAGGCAAGTATACCTTGCCATTGTACTGTTATTCATATTCCATATGTTGCATGCATCTTTATTTTCTGTCTTTAGTTCATATATTTTAACTGTTATATAAAATGCGCGTGATGGTGTCGTCGTGATATATTTTTATCTATGTATTGCATTGACCTTGTTGATGAGACTACCCTATTATCATGTAGTACTATTAGGTTCATTTACCGTGACACAGTTGTTACACGAGTGTGAGTCTCATATAGATCACGGACTACGTGACAGGTCTGGTCTCCTGTACGTATGGGCCGTGCGTTAGGAATAACTGCTGTTAGAAACTTTGCATGCTAGTAGACTTGGCAGTTATTAGAGGTGTTATTGTGTCATGGATGTGACATGCTTAGAGCATGGGGTAGGAAGAACAACAAGTACCGTATTTGAGCTCCTTTACACTTTTTTTATTGTGCGCCCGGATTCTCCGCCGGAGATACGGGTGGTAATGACCACTATATATTATATTATTATCAGGCGGGCCTCCGGTGTTCGAAAGACGCCGTGCCTTTTTAGGCCCCTGGATCTTCAAAAGATAACCATGTCAAATCCCAGGTTTTCAGCCAGATAGCTCACTTGTGGGGAAAGTTGTTCTTAACTGCATTCACTTAGACGGTTAGGCAAACCCTTTGGATATTTATTTCAGTACTTTATTGGCATGTGTTTAAGTATCTTGTTATGTCCCTGTGAGGACCTGGTCCCCTGCCAGGTGTATCTGTTCTTGAGTATTCGCAGGAGCGCAGATTCGGATGGTTACATGGGATTCGAGGATGTCTTCTCTTCGAGCCGTGATTGATAGATGGTATCTTATATTATGTTGTTGTGTTGTACTTATTTTGTATTTGCTCTTACATTCGAGTTGGTAGTAGATTTGTTTCCATCCAACTATCATCCTTAGATACTTATGTTGAGATCTAGTTATATAGATGCTGGTTATTCATTTATATTAATTTTCTGTGGATGAGATTTAGATTGTACCCTGTGACTTGTGACATATGTTTATACCACTTGTGGATTTTATATTCATATTACAGCGTACGTATGGGTTTGGTTTCCATATATTGGAGTTGCCATATCCATGCGGCTGGCATGCTTACATGTTCATAGTCCTACGTATTTTGGGACTGGGTCGTGACATATTTTTGTGGTGGCTCATGCAGGTCGAGAGCATATTGTCTCGGTTACGTTATTGTACCGAACAAGCCTACACCTAGGAATAGAGTATAGGATGTCATCCACAATTGACTATTATTCATCTTCCTCCTATCTGTTCTATCTGAATAATTGCATCCTGCTTGATTCCTGTACTTCCCTAAAAGTTCTTTGAGTATAGCCTTCTGCTAGAATATAGGAACCCTTGTTATTAGGATGATAATTATGGTAGCACACCTATTAAGAATACAACGAGAATATAGACACACCACTAAGTTTAGAATATATAGTGAACCCTAGAATTCCTTATCTCTAGAATTGGTTTACCATTACCCCTTGATGTAATATGAAGACTTGAGAGTAGTATAGACACTACTAGAGTTAGTTAGAAGTTTGACCATAGTGTTTGACCCTAGTATTGAGGAACCAATAGAAATCCAGGGTTAAATATTAGGGCTGGACCTAACACTTATGGTGAGATAATATTAGAACTATAAACTTTGATCATTGTCTTATCAGTAGCAGACGGTACCTTAGGAAGCCAAGAGCAATGAATATAACGTTTCTCTTGATCATACCTCGAACATAGCAACTAGCATACCACTTTCCCTTAGAAAACCACGATGCTATATAGAGCCCCCTATTTTAATTTCATATATTGTTCCTCTGCGACCTTAGCGTTCGCTAATTGTACGACGACCAAATTTTGTTCCTCTATTCTTCATCTTTCAACTCGTGCCATCTGACACTGCTGATTATAGACCAAGTGAATTTATTCTATGTTAGGATATATATAGCTTGCTAGGATTTTGGTGGTTACTCTTGAATTTTGAAATTGTGTGCTTAGTAGTTAGAACTTGATGGTTTAAGCTATTCTTGTAGATTGAGACCTGGCGCTTATCCCTTAGTTTTAAATTGCGTAACATGTACCCCCACCTCAATACGAGTTAGATCCTTTCCCCTTGATGGCCAGTAACTCTTCTATCCTTACTATTGACACTTGCTCCATGAGCACTATGATTAAGACTTAGGACGACCATGACCTATGTAATGAAAGAGGATACCCTAATAAATACCAAGACCACTTTCCGTAGACCTTAACAGGAGTTCTACGGTATCCTTAAGGCAATTACAGTATTAGTTAATTGTTATAAGTTGGGTAGCATACCTCACAACCTAGTATCACATAGTCTTTTGCCCTATTATTGAAGTGTAGCTGAATGACATTAATTGTATGCTAGCATAAGACGACAGTGTTTATTCAGACAATAGAATTTAGAGGTCCTTGCCCCCATTTGGTCGACTAGCGACATAGACAAGGAGGTTGTATGATAACTATAGATATTTGTAGAGTCTTTATTATTATTGCTTATTCTATTTTTTTTTGTTTTGTTTTTGTGAACTTGAATTGATTGTACCTCCTTTCATCATCATCTAGCGTACCTATAATTGTTGTACCACATTGACTTATGCCGCTATTAAAGCCTAGATTTTGCAAGATTATTCTTTATCGAGCTTGATCATGACACATGTATTATTGGAGCGCTACAATAATACATTTCAGAATCAGTGTATTAGGGTCTAGCTAACCTTAGTGCGCTTGATTCGCCCTTCATAATACTACTTTACGTGGATTGAGATATGTAGTGATTGGTAGACGAATATACTTGTCCTAGTCATGTCTGAGCGTATCATATCGGCTACATAACTGTACTAATACGAGCATGTGAATAGGAATTACCAAAATAGGACTTCAATCCATAACTGCTTTGACAATTCCTATTTGAATTCTTTAAACGCCTTGATCCCGATACTTCTATTATATTACCTCTGTCACGACCCGCACCCGATTTAGGGGCACGAGTACGTGGGTACGTCCAGCCTACGCCGCAGCATCGGCGGTAGAACGCTGTCAAGGTCATGATACTATGTAGCCAATCTCACACAAGCATCCAATCTCCATAAGGAGGCACGGATGACACGAATAAAATGCACACATACTCAATCACAGGATTACAGCACGATAAGATATCAAACAAAAAATTAAATACAACACAAGTCAACAAAGCAATAACTTAACTCAACAATATCCAAGTCTCATAAAAATGCCGGAGACAAATCCGGTACCAAAAGTTTACTAAAAGAACTAATCAAAAACTAGAAGAATTAGTGATTTCCTGCTAGGCCTCCGAAATCACAACTAACTACCAAGTCTGCAGCTACTCACCATATGGTCCATAAAGTGTCGGACAGCGGTCCTCTAAGGCATAGTCTGGAAAAATGTTTCCAGTCAGGAAGAAGCAAAGCAACACTCTCAAATAACAGTTCCATTAATTGATAATGTCTATAATACAATAAAACATGTCATGCTAGCTACTGAGAAGACAGTGAAATAAATGCAATGGCAATTAAAGAGAGACAGGCAATGTAAAGAGACAGGCAATAGGCAATATGATACAGTCAGTGCATGTATAAAAATGAAAAGAACAAGTATGGTATCATATACGGGTGATGTAGTATATAATTTAAATAGGGAAACAGTAATCTATTCTAAGTGTTTGAAATAGTAGTTTCAAAATATGATCGGCTTGGGAACATGTACGATAGCTACAGGGCCTGGCTAATCATGGGTGAAGAGCATGATTAACACTTACAATTTTCTATACTACAATAAGAGGTTATGATCACATTTCTTACTAACTACTTCCCCGCCCCCAACTAGTACTGTGGATCCAACTATGACACGTCACGATACACGAGCAAGTCCAGTCTATCATGTACGATGTCTAAAATATATGTCGTGTACAATGTCAATACGATAATCAATGTAACATCTCATGACTGCAGATCCAAGCTATACTAGTCCGTGTAGCACAGTGTCAAGGATTCAGTTGTAATATTTCAAGATTATTGAATTTATAGAAATTATCAAGAAATTGGAAATTATCGGAGAATGTACTTGCCTTGGGTCCTTAGCTGGTAATTATGGATGTCCTGTTCCAGAGTATCCCCTGGGTAAACCAACCGTCCTATAATATATCACAAGCAAAACCACATTTGCATCAGATGCTACGCTAACACACAGTCTATAAACACTGGCTTCAGGGCCATGCCAGGCAGGGCACTAGTCAACTAGGGTTATCTAGTAGGGATAAAACACATTACCTATTTTTAATCATTAATACCTACCACATATATATATATATATATACCAATTAAACATACTGTTAATAATTAAACATAATACATATATATTGTTATTCCAAAGTATACAAAATAGGTATAATTGTATGTACCTAGTGGAAGTATAAATTATTTGTTTATGAAAAGTGTACATAAGTCCCATTATAAGAATATATATATTTATACATTTATACCAAAATATGTATTTTATTACATGTATTCTATATGAAATATACCAAAATAATACATATTTAATACACATAGCAGAACACGTATTTATATATATCAATCATATATATATATTGAAAGTATATAAATGTATGTACAAAATATCTATATATTAATATATACACTAATACTCATTATACATATTTGAAAATATACTAAGTATATATATACCAATACCAAAATACGTATTTACCTATTTATTCATTTTATCATACATACTATAATTATACAATTAATTACTAATAAATAAAGAATATACATTTACACATTAATTTATTTACACATACATACCTACATACATTATATATATACATATATATATATATATATATATATATATATGTAAAGAAAGAGGGATGGGGAGAAGAGAAACTTACTGTGGTGGTTGTGATTGGTGATGGAGGTGGTGGTGATGGCTTGATGGTGGAGGAGTCGGCAGAGGGAGCTTCGGCTGTAGGCCGGCGAGATGAACGCAGAGGGAGGAGCAGCAGCGTAAGGGGAGTCGGGAAGAACAGCAGAGCCGCCGGGGGTCGGCTGAACTGATGGAAGGCCGGAGGGGATGGGGAGTAGAGGCCGGTGGTGATGATCGAGGGGGCGCCGGAGTTGAGCAGCGGCCGGGGTCTGTGGACAGGACGTCGGGGAAGGCCGGACAGCGGATGGGGAGATGGAGGAGGGAGCAGCCGCCGGAGGGAGTTGGTGGCAGTAAGCCGGCGCCGGAGGGAGTCGGCCTGGTTGGCTTGTAGGCAGGGAGTGGGGGTGGATGGAGGCCAGCGGGGGATGTGCAGCGGCCGCCTGGTCGTTGGCCGCCGGACGCAGAGGGAGAGGGCCGCCGGGTTCAAAGGGGGCCGGGAAGCACAGGGGGTGAACAGGGTTCCCCCCTTTCCCCCCTCTTTGAATTTTGAATTCAAAACAAGAAGAAAAATAAAGAAGAAGGAGAAGGAAGAAGGAGGAAAAAGAAGGAGAAAAGAGAAGAAGAAAGGAAGAGAAGAAGAAAGGAAGAGAAGAAGAAGAAAAGAATCCTACGTTGGAGAGAGGTGGGGGCTTGTGAGGTGGTGGGAAAACCTAGGTTTCTTGGGATTAGGGTTTGAGGGTACAAGACATTTAAATAGGATGAGGGGATTTTGATGGAGGGTGAGGATGCACTCATTGAATGAGTAGTCCAAATTGGACATAGAGAATTTCTTCATGTGGGTGAGGGTGAGAGATTTAATAAAAATATTAGGTTCCCTCATTGTTCAAACAATTGGGTGAGGCCACAAAATGCAAATTTGCAATTTAGTCCCTTTAAATTTGGGAAATTGAACAAACACATAAAATGACAAAAATTTGGCGGGCGATTCGGGGTCCGGTGTTTTGTAGGGTCAGGGGGCGCTGTAAGATTTGTGTGGGCTCAATTAACAGGGCACTGGAATTAAATTGGGATTTTCGAAATTGGTTTAAATAGTATCCTCAATTTAATTAGAATTAAATACAAGTTGTGTTCAACAATTAATTAGGAGTACATGGGGCCAAAATCAGGTCAGGTCATCAATACCAATAATGAAGAAGACTCAGAACAGAATATTACCCTAATTTGGGTCGCACAAAAAATAGGTCAAGATTGTCTCCAATTTAATTTGGAACGCACAACGATACAAAATAGGGATTTATTAAATAACGTCCGCGACGATTTTTGTGCGGCCAGAATTAATGCACAGGGAGCATAATTATGAGTTGCAAAAATAGCAGAATGGAAGGCGGACATGTCTAGGGCAAGATGGTGAAATTTGTTGGAAGACAAAAGTCAGGGTAGCGCTCCAAATATCGAAGCAAAGGCAATGCGCAAATAATTAAATAAAATACGGTAATTATAATCTCCAATAAATAAATTCTAAATAAATAATTAAATACAAAATTCCAAAATTCCTGACAGGTGTTCGTATACTGGCTTCTAGGTCAGTCTGCTAGCTAAAAATAAATGAGCACTGCATCTAATACTATATTTAATTACTCATCACACATAATTATTTAAATTAAAAATATTATAATACAATTATTTAATTGTAACTATAATAATATTAAATATTGTAAAAAGTCAAAAATACCCCTGTTTTCGGAATGTGGTAGTGACAAGTCTACCCACCTTAAAAGAATTTTGTCCTCGAAATTCAAAATCCTCATAGTAGTGTTTATTCATACACATTATTATTCCCCTCAAATTAAATTCATCAACCACGACATCAAGTAATAATTCACAATCTCTTTTCATAATTTCAAAATTTTAAAAACTATTGCATAACCTGGAAAAATCCTCGAAATAAAATCAAAGTCCATTTTTTTTTTTTTTATCAAAAAATTTCCCAAAAGTTTTAGTTAATAATTCAATACTCAGAATTTAATATCCCCTCCTCAAATTTGATTTTAATCTATGCACATATATAATTGTAATCTCGTCCCACATGTTTGAATTTAAACATAAATCCATAAATGATTTTATTCCTCGATTTCCTCTTTCCTCAAAATACTCAACAATGCCACATCCAAATATAAAATTTTAAGATTCATAACTTGCAATCAATTAAATATATTGATAATCCTCCAAATTTCCAAATTTTATAACCCATTTAATCATGTCATAATCTTCCTGGAATTGATAAGTCATAAATTCTGCCATGTTAAATTCTTGACCCTTTATTTAAATCAATGTTTATCCTCGAATTTTTAAATTTTTGATTATTTTATTTATTTATTTACTACCATCAAAATTAAATTCATCAAATCATATAATCATGAACTACTCCATATTGTTATTTCACAATATAAAAAAAAATTTCAAAAATTCTATAAATATCATATCCCTAAAAATCTTCAAATATAAATCAAATCCCATTCTTATCACAATATCCTCCAAAATTTTAAGTTAATAACGAAATACAAGAATTAAATATTCAATCCTCTAATTGAAATCCAATCAATGCATTTTTCTAAAATTGAATCTCATCCCAAAATTTGAATTCAACACTAATCCATTTGTGTTCTTATTCCTCGATTTTTTTTTCCACATAATATGCAACGATGTAATACTTATGAAACCTCCAATACAATATTCAAGATATAAGTTCATAACTCGCAGTCCAACAAATATCGATGGCCTTCTTAAATTCCTCAAATTCAATGATAAATTCAATCATTTCATAATCTTCTTAAAATCAATGTTTTAACAAAACTTCAATTATGCCATATTAATTTCCCAACTCTTTATTTAATTTAATATTTTTCCTCAAAATTTAAGGCACCTTGTCTCTCTTTGTCAAGTCATAACCTCTTCGTTAATCTTTACTACAGTTAAATCCTCAATAATCAAAGTCTAAGAGAATTCTACCTACAACCATACGACATGCAACCTAAGGGAAATATGTATGATCATGGTATCTTTTGTCATGGTATTGCAGTCTCTGTATCAGGGGTACTACTAGTTACATTATAACAAGAATTCATGCATACAAGCTACGGTACTAAGGTATCAATCAATCAGAAAACAAGAAAGAACATGAGGAAAGAAAAGAAAGAACCTGCTAACATATTACTTGCAGTATCTTCTATCTCTAACATAATCATAGGTCAAATGATGCATGTAATGTTTGATACCTCTATCTCTTTAGGTACCACACTCTACTACAAGCATACTCACTGCTAGCTTTCTTACCTACTGCAATAGTTGATATTAGTTATTCTTATCACTCAAGTGCATATCAATTGCAACACACTATACTAAGTATAGCTCTCTCTAATACAACCCTAGATTGACACCCAAGTCAGTTGGCAGTGAGATCTCAATCATACTCAAGTCATCAGATCCTCACACATGTATATCATCTACTCACATATTAATATTCATCTCTCATCTACCATAAAATTAATCCTCAACATAATCGTCAAGGTTTAACTTCTCGATCAACTTACAAATAAATTGCATATACCTCCTCAAAATCAGATACTCAGATATCGAAAAATTTAATCATTTTTAAAATCTTTGTAGCCTTAACCATGTTTATTGAATTCATATTTGAAATCCTCAAAAATTTAATGACATAATTCTCATCAAACTTATTAGAACTCACTATCACTTGCACTTTCTATAATACCAATACTAATTATAATAACACCTATCATAGAACTATTGCTACAAGGTACTATGCTATGGGTATCTCTAGATTAATGCCTAATGCTCCCATGTCCAACTAGGAAACACTTACAACTCACAGGCAATACTCAATCAATACTAATACTCAAGACACAGACAAATCACAAGTCACTAATTATCGCACTAAATAAGGAATCCTCAAAGAAAATAAGCTCAAAAAAGAACTGAATCAAGGACTGAAGGTATCTTTACTGCTTAGTAAAGAAAAGAAGCGATGGAACAAAGTCCTGGAATAACATAAATAGATAGGTCTTGAGATGATACTTTAAGAACCAATTTAAGATACAACCTGATAATCATACACGTCTGTCAGAAATCATGACACACAGAATCCTCGCCACGCCAGTAAGCATAGATGCGATAACGACAGGTTCCGTAACTAAGGTATGCAACCCTATAATCATGTCATCTAGAATCCTCGCCATGCCAACCGGTATGGCTGCGAGAAACTCTAAATCTCATAACTAAAGTATGTACATCCAAGTTAGGTTCCTACGTTCTCGTTACGACAGCTAATATGGCTGCGATAAACTCTAGGTTCCATAACCAAAGTAGACGTTTTACCTTTCTCACTGTCCTCATCAATATATGTCATCAGATGATACCGTAAATTTTAGCCCGTAAAATTCATCTCGATATGAAATCAACTCAACAACGATACCAAGAATTAAAGTTAATAGCTGGTCAACAAGAATCAAACTCAATATCAATAAGTGGAAACGAACAAAAACATGGAGGAAGGATTTAAATTGGAATTTATAATGAGATTCTCAAGGGTCATCCCAGGAATCTCTTAAATAATCTGTGATTGAGTATCCGCTCTCGTCCTAGTATCCTATGTCCTAGAATCCTATCGCAGGCACACAATAGTGTAACAAAGATGCCACACTACTACGATATCGCACAACTTGCGAAGTCAGACCTGCATGGGCCACCACTAAAATGTGTCATGACCCGCACCCGATTTAGGGGCACGAGTACGTGGGTACGTCCAGCCTACGCGCAGCATCGGCGGTAGAACGCTGTCAAGGTCATGATACTATCTAGCCAATCTCACACAAGCATCCAATCTCCATAAGGAGGCACGGATGACACGAATAAAATGCACACATACTCAATCACAGGATTACAGCACGATAAGATATCAAACAGAAAATTAAATACAACACAAGTCAACAAAGCAATAACTTAACTCAACAATATCCAAGTCTCATAAAAATGCCGGAGACAAATCCGGTACCAAAAGTTTACTAAAAGAACTAATCAAAAACTAGAAGAATTAGTGATTTCCTGCTAGGCCTCCGAAATCACAACTAACTACCAAGTCTGCAGCTACTCACCATATGGTCCATAAAGTGTCGGACAGTGGTCCTCTAAGGCATAGTCTGGAAAAATATTTCCAGTCAGGAAGGAGCAAAGCAACACTCTCAAATAACAGTTCCATTAATTAATAATATCTATAATACAATAAAACATGTCATGCTAGCTACTGAGAAGACAGTGAAATAAATGCAATGGCAATTAAAGAGAGACAGGCAATGTAAAGAGACAGGCAATAGGCAATATGATACAGTCAGTGCATGTATGAAAATAAAAAGAACAAGTATGGTATCATATACGGGTGATGTAGTATATGATTTAAATAGGGAAACAGTAATCTATTCTAAGTGTTTGAAATAGTAGTTTCAAAATGTGATCGGCTTGGGAACATGTACGATAGCTACAGGGCCTGGCTAATCATGGGTGAAGAGCATGATTAACACTTACAATTTTCTATACTACAATAAGAGGTTATGATCACATTTTTTACTAACTACTTTCCCGCCCCCAACTAGTACTGTGGATCCAACCATGACACGTCACGATACACGAGCAAGTCCAGTCTATCATGTACGATGTCTAAAATATATGTCGTGTACAATGTCAATACGATAATCAATGTAACATCTCATGACTGCAGATCCAAGCTATACTAGTCCGTGTAGCACAGTGTCAAGGATTCAGTTGTAACATTTCAAGATTATTGAATTTATAAAAATTATCAAGAAATTGAAAATTATCGGAGAATGTACTTGCCTTGGGTCCTTAGCTGATAATTATGGATGTCCTGTTCCCGAGTATCCCCTGGGTAAACCAACCGTCCTATAACATATCACAAGCAAAACCACATTTGCATCAGATGCTACGCTAACACACAGTCTATAAACACTGGCTTCAGGGCCATGCCAGGCAGGGCACTAGTCAACTAGGGTTATCTAGTAGGGATAAAACACATTACCTATTTTTAATCATTAATACCTACCACATATATATATACCAATTAAACATACTGTTAATAATTAAACATAATACATATATATTGTTATTCCAAAGTATACAAAATAGGTATAACTGTATGTACCTAGTGGAAGTATAAATTATTTGTTTATGAAAAGTGTACATAAGTCCCATTATAAGAATATATATATTTATACATTTATACCAAAATATGTATTTTATTACATGTATTCTATATGAAATATACCAAAATAATACATATTTAATACACATAGCAGAACACGTATTTATATATATCAATCATATATATATATTGAAAGTATATAAATGTATGTACAAAATATCTATATATTAATATATACACTAATACTCATTATACATATTTGAAAATATACTAAGTATATATATACCAATACCAAAATACGTATTTACCTATTTATTCATTTTATCATACATACTATAATTATATAATTAATTACTAATAAATAAAGAATATACATTTACACATTAATTTATTTACACATACATACCTACATACATTATATATATACATATATATATATATATGTAAAGAAAGAGGGATGGGGAGAAGAGAAACTTATTATGGTGGTTGTGATTGGTGATGGAGGTGGTGGTGATGGCTTGATGGTGGAGGAGTCGGCAGAGGGAGCTTCGGCTGTAGGCCGGCGAGATGAACGCAGAGGGAGGAGCAGCAGCGTAAGGGGAGTCGGGAAGCACAGCAGAGCCGCCGGGGGTCGACTGAACTGATGGAAGGCCGGAGGGGATGGGGAGTAGAGGCCGGTGGTGATGATCGAGGGGGCGTCGGAGTTGAGCAGCGGCCGGGGTCTGTGGACAGGACGTCGGGGGAGGCCGGACAGCGGATGGGGAGATGGAGGAGGGAGCAGCCGCCGGAGGGAGTTGGTGGCAGTAAGCCGGCGCCGGAGGGAGTCGGCCTGGTCGGCTTGTAGGCAGGGAGTGGGGGTGGATGGAGGCCAGCGGGGGATGTGCAGCGGCCGCCTGGTCGTTGGCCGCCGGACGCAGAGGAAGAGGGCCGCCGGGTTCAGAGGGGGCCGGGAAGCACAGGGGGTGAACAGTGTTCCCCCCTTTCCCCCCTCTTTGAATTTTGAATTCAAAACAAGAAGAAAAATAAAGAAGAAGGAGAAGGAAGAAGGAGGAAAAAGAAGGAGAAAAGAGAAGAAGAAAGGAAGAGAAGAAGAAGAAAAGAATCCTACGTTGGAGAGAGGTGGGGGCTTGTGAGGTGGTGGGAAAACCTACATTTCTTGGGATTAGGGTTTGAGGGTACAAGACATTTAAATAGGATGAGGGGATTTTGATGGAGGGTGAGGATGCACTCATTGAATGAGTAGTCCAAATTGGACATAGAGAATTTCTTCATGTGGGTGAGGGTGAGAGATTTAATAAAAATATTAGGTTCCCTCATTGTTCAAACAATTGGGTGAGGCCACAAAATGCAAATTTGCAATTTAGTCCCTTTAAATTTGGGAAATTGAACAAACACATAAAATGACGAAAATTTGGCGGGCGATTCGGGGTCCGGTGTTTTGTAGGGTCAGGGGGCGCTGTAAGATTTGTGTGGGCTCAATTAACAGGGCACTGGAATTAAATTGGGATTTTCGAAATTGGTTTAAATAGTATCCTCAATTTAATTAGAATTAAATACAAGTTGTGTTCAACAATTAATTAGGAGTACATGGGGCCAAAATCAGGTCAGGTCATCAATACCAATAATGAAGAAGACTCAGAACAGAATATTACCCTAATTTGGGTCGCACGAAAAATAGGTCAAGATTGTCTCCAATTTAATTTGGAACGCACAACGATACAAAATAGGGATTTATTAAATAACGTCCGCGACGATTTTTGTGCGGCCAGAATTAATGCACAGGGAGCATAATTATGAGTTGCAAAAATAGCAGAATGGAAGGCGGACATGTCTAGGGCAAGATGGTGAAATTTGTTGGAAGACAAAAGTCAGGGTAGCGCTCCAAATATCGAAGCAAAGGCAATGCGCAAATAATTAAATAAAATACGGTAATTACAATCTCCAGTAAATAAATTCTAAATAAATAATTAAATACAAAATTCCAAAATTCCTGACAGGTGTTCGTATATTGGCTTCTAGGTCAGTCTGCTAGCTAAAAATAAATGAGCACTGCATCTAATACTATATTTAATTACTCATCACACATAATTATTTAAATTAAAAATATTATCATGCAATTATTTAATTGTAACTACAATAATATTAAATATTGTAAAAAGTCGAAAATACCCCTATTTTTGGAATGTGGTAGTGACAACCTCGCCCTTGAACTATTTATTATTGATCTCCGTCTTCTCTTATTTCGGGAAGACGAAACCTCGTACTTGGTATAAGTTTGATACACAGAGAGTACTAGATATACCCCATAGGCCGATCACATACTTGAGGATTATTCTTTCGTAATTAAGGACATATCATATTTGATATAATCGGCGTTGAAGTTTTAAGGATTAAATGACATGAGTAAATAAATTAAGGAATATTTTTCTTAAAGTATACAGCCTTCTGTGATAGATGGGTAAATTCTAAGTTGGGTAGCAGTGCATTGGCAACTCGAGAGGAATTTCTTTTAAATTGTGATCGAGTAAGATTAGATTGGGAGAGGTTCAAGCCATTTTAATTTTGAGAATTTTAGAAGAATGACTAAGATGATGAGGATTAGTGAATTTTAAAAATCTTGATATTGAGGACCCAATATTTATACCTTAAGTACATAATTTAAATTTTTGAGTATTGAAGGTAAAATCATCAATTTGAATTTGAAGGATAAATATATAATTTTAGACTTGAACATTGGTGGACTGCATTTAAATTATTTTTCAATTTGATGATTTAAATTAAGAATTAAAATTTGATGGTTGGACTACCTATTTGAAATATTGAGGATGTAAATGGAATTTAAAAAGTTTAAGAATACAAAAAATTTATAAGTGAAAATAGGAATAATATTGGACTCGAATTACTTCTAGAGGAGATTATGATAGTTGGAGATCGTGAGGTAAAATTTGATATGGGTTATTTAAATCTTGAAGATATTATATGGATTCAATTTAAATTTGGATATTGATGATTTGGAAAAGTGAGAAGAGATTACAATAGGTTGAATTTTGATTTGAACAATGATTATCTTAATTTTGAAATGATCGTGATAGATTTGAATAGATTTTGTTATTTAAATTTTTGGAAGAGATTATGATTGACGTACCTTATGTACGAATGTGAAGGATTTAACAAATTATGCCTTATTTTAATTTCGAGGACGAAATTGTTTTAAGTTGGGTATATTGTAAACTCCCTCACCCAAAATAGGTATTTTGTGTATATTTTATATTATTATATTTATTATAGATGTTAAATTTATTTAGAGTATTCTCTTAGTTAATTATAAAATAAATGTTTTAGTATATTTACTTATATAAATATTTATTTAGAATTATTTTTAGGCTATTTTAGATTATTGAGATTTTTCCATAATTTTTAGTTAATTAAAAACTAGTAACACTAATTTTCTAGGACTTTGAAGAATTTATTTTATGTTCAAACTTAATTAAAAATATCCCAAACTTTTATTTTAAGTTCTAAATAATAAAATATATTTTCTAAAAAAATTTTGGGAATTTTCTGATTATTTTTAGCATTTATTTTGAGTTAATTATGAAAAACTGAATTAAAAACTAATTTCTGAAAAAGAAAACCCAAAAAGTAATTATTTCTGCCCAGTCAGCCAACTGGGGCCCACCTGTCAGCCTCCCGTAGCCAACAGTGTGGGGCCCGCCTGTCAGCGACCGCGGGGTGGGTGTGATTGCGCCAAGCCGAGCCGAGCCGCGTCCTAGTCCGAGTCGGACTCAGCTGAGCCGAGCCGCGTGAATATCTGACCGTTCGATCTGAGCGGGGAGCCATGGATGGCTGCCACGTGGCAGAATCCGAGCCGCGGCTGATCTTTCTCTCTCCTCTATATATATAATAGTTTAAGTTATTTTCTAGGATTTTTCTTGAGCCAATTTTTGGAGAATTGCCATCTAGGGTTCCTTCATCTTCCAGAAGCCATTGCGCATAGCTCTGGACTTCAAATGAGGCCTAGTTTTTTTTGTTAGAATGATATTGAGGTTAACTTTCTGATTATATAAATTGTTTTATGAAATTATGAGTATTAAAATCTGGAAAATTCGTAGAATACAGTATGTCCAAAAATAGATGCGTTTTGATATTTTCGTGATTTCGGGAGAACCAGGAATCCGAATCACGAACTGTTTAAAGTTTCGGAAAGCTAATGTCGAGATCATTGACATATGTTTTTTCCAAAATTTAATTCGAAATATTTATATACTGTTAATTCTGTAAAACTTCTAGATTAGAATTTAACCATGGGTGCACGATACGAAATTTGTATGTGCCATAATTCCCAAACGAATTTGAATTCGGTCGAGCCATAAATTCCAGCATATTTTTGACGCTAAAATCTACAGGAAATCATGCATGAAAGTTGAGTTTGTGTCGATTGACTTTTTGGTCAACAGATCGCCTCGATTTGCGTGTCATGAGTCTCGAGTTGATAAATTTCAGTTTCTTTGGACAAAATTTAGGAATTAACATAAAAATCAGAATAATAAGATTAAAATAGGATTTTAGAGTAATTATTCCAGAATTAAATAAATTAAAATAAATTATCTTTTGACGTGATAAATTTGTAATACATAGGCTATTTGGACTGTGACTTGGACTCTGATTCATACCAGCAGCAGGACCCCAGACGAGTACATTCTCTGACAGTGTTCCAGTAGGATGTAGTATTTAGCCACCATGGTTAGTTTACATCAGACCCTGAGTCAGAGAACCCAACGCGCGTTCGTACATTTACATGTACGCAAATATTATTCAGTTTGGTATATATATTTATGTACGTAATTACTATATGTATTCCAATAGTTATGAAAATAAATTGATGGTTATATTATTATATATTTATATAAATATATATATGTAAGAAAATGCTAATTGATAATTATGACTAAATATTCAGACTGTACGACCCTAGGACACCGTGGACTATCCCATACTTACCTTGACCATGTTGACCCTAAGAACTTGTGAATTTGTCTGCCTTGCGTACATTAACGTACTGGCATAGACACCTGTCAGTTGACTGACTGATTTCGTACAGTACTTGAAGACGCAACACACGCGTAATTCAACGCGTAATTGATCGTGTTAGATGACTAGTGTTACCCCTAGTATACCCCCTGAGTCCAGTATAAATGTGGTTGAGTATGTGCTAGTGTAATGACTAATGATTCTATTGTATTATATTTATGTGTACATAGGATATTGGATTGTTCTACGCGATTTCTGGAACAGGTTATTGGTACATTACAGCTTTCTTGCCAGGCAAGTATACCTTGCAATTGTACTGTTATTCATATTCCATATGTTGCATGCATCTTTATTTTCTGTCTTTAGTTCATATATTTTAACTGTTATATAAAATGCGCGTGATGGTGTCATCGCGATATGTTTTTATCTATGTATTGCATTGACCTTGTTGATGAGACTACCCCATTATCATATAGCACCATTACGTTCATTGGCCGTGACACAGTTGTTACACGAGTGTGAGTCTCATATAGATCACGGACTACGTGACAGGTCTGGCCTCCTGTACGTATAGGCCGTGCGTTAGGAATAACTGCTGTTAGAAACTTTGCATGCTAGTAGACTTGACAGTTATTAGAGGTGTTATTGTGTCATGGATGTGACATGCTTAGAGCATGGGGTGGGGAGAACAACAAGTACCGCATTTGAGCTCCTTTACACTTTTTCTATTGTGCGCCCGGATTCTCCACCGGAGATACGGGTGGTGATGACCACTATATATTATATTATTATCAGGCGGGCCTCCGGTGTTCAAAAGAAGCCGTGTCTTTTTAGGCCCCTGGATCTTTAATAGAGAACCATGCCAAATCCCAGGTTTTCAACCAGATAGCTCACTTGTGGGGAAAGTTGTTCTTAACTGCATTCACTTAGACGGTTAGGCAAACCCTTTGGATATTTATTTCAGTACTTTATTAGCATGTGTTTAAGTATCTTGTTATGTCCCTCTGAGGACCTGGTCCCCTGCCAAGTGTATCTGTTCTTGAGTATTCGCAGGAGCGCAGATTCGGATGGTTACATGGGATTCGAGGATATCTTCTCTTCGAGCTGTGATTGATAGCTGGTATCTTATATTGTGTTGTTGTGTTGTACTTATTTTGTATTTGCTCTTACATTCGAGTTGGTAGTGGATTTGTTTTCATCCAACTATCATCCTTAGATACTTATGTTGAGATCTAGTTATATAGATGCTGGTTATTCATTTATATTAATTTTCTGTGGATGAGATTTAGATTGTACCCTGTGACTTGTGACATATGTTTATACCACTTGTGGATTTTATATTCATATTATAGCGTACGTATGGGTTTGGTTTCCATATATTGGAGTTGCCATATCCATATGGCTGGCATGCTTACGTGTTCATAGTCCTACGTATTTTGGGACTGGGGCGTGACATATGGTCAAGCTAAAATAATTATGTATTGTAGTTTCAGTCCACACCCTAAGATATCACAATAGCGAAACCCAACAACCAAATAAGGACATGAGTTGCACCATCATGCTACAACCTGTCCCTAATTCCACTTAACAGAAGCCACAATACACAAACAGAGATATTACATAGGAGAAAATAATCTAGCTTTAGTCAAGGGATTATCATAACATAACGATGGAACCCAATAACCAAACAAGGACATGGGTTGAATCATCATGCCAAGATATCCCACCTTTCCGTTTAGGCATGCATTACAAGAAATTTAAATGGCCAATCATGTATTATGACTTGATATGTGATCTCTGGGTTATCCCAGTAATACAATACATAAGTATCCTCAGATCATGCCTTAATCAAGCAGGGGCGGCTGAACTTATGATATACGAGCAAGAATATATGTATAAGATGCACCAGTGCATAGTAAGGGCACTGAGCTAATAAACGATTATTAACAGTTCCAGGATTTTTATAGAAAAGATACTAGCTCGGTCTTATATCTAGATTAGATACTGCACTCCACTAGTACGGATGATATACAGTATCCGTGGTGTTCAGTCTTTACTCCCAAGTAATTTAGGGTGGATTGACATGCATGATCTCGGGATACCCTTCCCTCCCAATGCTCTACAAGTTAAGTTGCCTAATTAACCCTAGGTTAATTGAATCCCATGTCGTAGTCACATGAACATTCTTCTTAGATATCGTACTTTAAGTACGGACACTCTTGATACGAGCCCATATTGTTACTCGCAAGTTAAATATGGATTTACCCAAGTGTGATGCAACAATCAATAGTATCTAGCCACGACTAAAGTCACAGTCCAACTACCAGATTCGTATAAGAAAATAATTACATATATCATGTAGCAAAAGTATGTGGCACGACGCACACTATATATTTCAAGTAGCACTCTCGGTGCGATCAAGTGTATCAACACGGATACAATAGTCAGGGTAGAAACAAGTTCTAGTATCAAGGTTAAGATCATGATCATGGATAAGTTATCAAGTAGCAAGTCATTCAAGACAGGACATTTAAGCACTGGTCATATTAATTGTCACTTTATTATATCGATAGATGATAATAAGAGTAGTGCGAGAACTCCTCGAGATCAGATCCACTATCCTTAAACCAAACAAGGATCGGGATTGTATGACTTCCCCCGAGTTAAACTACGTCCCTTATTCTATCCAACATATAATAAGGTGATCAAAGAAAATTTGTAAGTGCATATAAGGCCACATCTACATGGCTCATGTCAGGTACTTAGTTAATTTAACAAGGGTCACATTTGGGTCATACAAGTCCTTTATAAGTTTAACACATAGCATCACAATTATTTAATCAAATAAGAATATTTTTAAACCAAGCAAGTTTTCAACGTGTGTATGAAACAGTGAGCATATAGCTAGGGTGCCCCACGAAGTCGAGGCTGCATGAGTGAGTCCGCATGCAGTCGTGGGCCGCATGGATGGAACAAGATCCACTATTTGGGACAAGTGTCAAAGTGAGGACAATAAATGCAAGTCAGAAAGGTGACATAAAGTGATGGATATGACATGCAATAAAGTGTGTCAGAAGAAAAAAGATACATCATCAAAAGATGAGCCAAGGCGGTGATGAGTCATGCGTTCAAAGAAAGAGGTAACGCATAGCTCGAGGCCGCATGCTCCTCTTGGCCGCATAAAATCTTTTGGACTTAGTAAAATATTATTCGTTCAAGTTTCTTGTATTTGGCCAAGGGGCGCATGTGCAGATTTCATTCATACGTCCAACAATATGGCCACATGCAGACGTTGGATCGAGAAGTCTAGGCCACATGCTAAGCATGCTACATGGAGCTCCTTCATCCCAGAACAGCAGGTTTCGGCCATAAAAGTTCTAAAAATCCAAGTTTTGTTCCTTCCATAAAAATATCAAATGAAGTCCAAATCCAACAAAGTAAAGTTCTAAAGTACTCAAAATTAAATGCTCATCAACATAGACAACAAGTTTTCTAAAACAACAAGTTTTTAGAGATCAAAACCCAAGAAAACTCAAGAATGCATAAAAAGTTCTAAACTAAAAATATAGATCTACAATAATCCATCCACCAAATCCGAAAATACCAAGTTCTAAACATATGGAGAATCATATAGCAAACATAATGGACCCATAAAATAGAAGGTTTCTTCATTTTCATGCAAGGTGTACTTGCCTATGGAGGGGGAGGGGAAACCTAAGAGAGAGAATGGAAAGAAAATAATGAGAAAAGAGACGTGTGTGTTTTGGTTTATATATGGAAGATTCGGGTTCATTTAACTAATGGTTCAAGTCATAACCAAGCCCTGATCACAAAATAAACCAAGAACCAACTCGAACAGAAAATATTCTGACCACCAACTAACCTGACAATCATGTTAGCAAGCAAGAATACGTTCCAAATACGTATATCGGGAATAGGGAGTGACAATATCAGCAGCACCTGCTGAAGCTTTAGAAGATGATGAAAATTATTGACTATTGATATTTTAGTTGTGTGATGACACTTGTGTAACCTGACAATACTTGTGTTCGTTTGGTTATTGATATTTTAGTTACTTGTGTTTGTTTAGTTATCAACATTTTAGTTAATTGTGTTTGTTTGGTTATCGATATTTTAGTTGCTATCTTAGTTTTTTTTTTTGCACTAAATATTAATGTGACGTTAATTTTTAGTTTGTTAATTGATAATATTTGTGTTTGCTTTCTTAGTTTCATTATGTCATATGATAGAGTAAACTGTATTGGAAACACAAGTACAGAAAAACATATTAACAGCAATTGCACATTAGGTGCAAGTCAAGGAAACATAATTATACAAAATCAATCTGGTAAAATCAATCAGGTTATTATTTTTGTGTTTTGTTTTCAACAATTAGTCCTAATATTGAATTTTTTTTTTTGCCATAGGTACACAAAAGATAATAATATTTAATAAATATGGACAACTTGTGATATTGGATCAACAAAATTTTCAACAGCTGTTGGAAAGATAGCAAAAGCACATTGTTCGACTAAAATTGAGGATTGGAGACTAGTTCCAAAAAATATTAAAGAAGACATATGAAAAAGTATTAAGGTGAGTAAATTTTCTTCCACATGGGGACTAGAAAGGATGTGTCAGGATAAGACACTGCAGTATACTAACACCAGTTAATAATCTGAACCAAAAATTTATGGGTTCTACTGTTACCATCCATGAGAGGTCAGTAAAATAAAGTCAGAGAGTTTACTACAGTCATCTGTAGATTATACTGCATTAAAATTATAAAAGAATTTTAACCATTCATTTTTGTTAGAATACCCATTATTTCATAAGTGTCACACCCCGCTCTAAGAATACTGGATAAATACGGGGACTGACATGGCCAATCGCACCTTGTAGAATACCGAAGTAAGTCACAATGTATTAAGGTTGTCTAGAAGACAGATGGGTGAACTCTAGCATGCTATGACGTCAGTCCTAAGGCCAAAAAATCCCATAATCTCAATCCAACAACACAAATACAATAGTATATCATACATGAAAGTAAAGAGGCATCCCAAATTATATGTCACATATGATCATGAAGCTAGTGAATACAAAATGCTGCACTAGCAGAGTTTAAATATACATGATCAAATATACCAGCCATGCTCTAATATATAAGGGACTAACTCTACTCCTTGCTAAACACCACAAAATGAAGTAATCAAGACGAGGGGTGGAAGAAGAAAATCTACTCGCGAGATTCGGCCGCAGTCCTACGAGTGCGAGCCATCTTGCTGGAAGCACGGTGGATCTTAGTTCTCTTCGGGGTAACCTGGCCAAGCAAAGCCAGTGGAAACAGAACCCTAAACAACAAGTACCACAAAGGAGCTTGAGGTGATAGGCCAAACACATCACAACATAAGAAAAAGAGACATATAAGAAATAAATGCAGATCAAGACTTGTACAGTACCAACGTACTTGTCTCAAGAATAATACTGGAAAAAATGATAATAAGTGCAAAAATAAAAGTAAGGCAACGAACGGCAAGAGATCATAGGAACTACTTTGGATCGGGACCACAACTCTTAAACCAAATAAGGACAAGGGTTGCAGACCTTCACCCGAGCAGAACTTAGCACCCTAACCACGCCGCTGGGAGAAAATGAAGCTGAAAAGTGAGATATACGAATAAATAAATATCTAATTCACGGCCAAACACGCCTATTACTTGCTATAATTAACTAGCTAGGGTTATCACAAGCCTTAATTACTAGAAATACATTGCTAAGAATATTGCTACCACTGGCACTGCAGTCAATCCGGATGGCCAAGGGTACGCTTGTCTAGTAAATTTAAATGCACAGTCAGATAAAATAACATAACTTGATACTTATCACAAACAGAAAATTGAACTTATATGCAAAAACATAAACTTGTGAATCAAAACTGGTCTTGTAAACATAAGCTTGTCTTATAATCATAAACTTTCTTGTAAACATAAACTTATCTTGTAGTGTGCCACAGAAAGCGTAAACTTGGTTAGTCTTGGAGCCCATGCCTAGTAGGGTTGTCCATGCCGCATGGGGCCCTTGGGGATCGGGGTAGCCGGTAGCACAATATTCTTTCCTCCAAAAATGCTTTAGGTAAATCATATCTTGTTTAATCATTACTAAATTATTTCAAGTTCTCGAGTCATGGACACTTGAGAACTCCATAAAATGATGAATCTCGAGTACGATCTTTTCATGAGTTATCATATTCGTGACACACGATACATTGGATAATGCTCACACTTGATTGCCCGATGCCAAATGCAATGGATTTTTATATACAAATATTTTCACGATGTCGTGAGGATTGTGAACTTGTACTTAAACTTGTCTTATGAACTCACATGCAAAACTTGCCTGGTATCATAAACTTGTATCAACATAAGGAAGCACAAAACAATAATCACTAAAAGGGATTACTAATCAACAGGGAACACAAAATGCACATAAGAATTCCTTGCCGCATACGCCTACTGACCATATGGACTCACTGGCCGCATGCACCCACTGGCCGCATGCTCAGGATTAAACTCTACTCCTCAGGGCAAGTGCTGAGTGATGGATCAATAAATAAAGTTTTAGTTGAAGTAACATAAAATAATTGATGTGACGTGCCATAAAGTCTCAGGAAGAAAAGACAAAACCATTAAAAGATGTACAAGGGTGAAACAAAGTTATGCGGCAAAAGAGTAGAGGCGCATAGTGCCAATGACGCATAAGTCCGCTTGTCGTATGCTCAGCGTTAAAGTCTACTCCTCGGGACAAGTGCTAAGTGATGGGTCAATAAATAAAGTGTCAGTTGAAGTAACATAAAGTGATTGATGTGACATGCCACAAAGTGTCAGAAAGAAAAGACAAAACCATAAAAGATATGCAAGGGTGAAACAAAGTTATGCGACAAAAGAGAAGAGGATCATAGTGCCAATGCCGTATAAGTCCGCTTGTCGCATGCTCAGGGTGCCGCATAGATGCCCCTCTTATACTTTGAGGAATTTTTTCATTCGTTCATCGAGTGAAAATACAAGGTGTTCAAGGACACTTGTATAAATATGCAGTCATGCGTCCAACAAGATGAACACATGCTAACAGTATGCGACAAGAGTTTAGGCTACATAATCCTATCAGGCCGTATGGCACTCTCGGCCGCATAGCTAGCTGGCCGCATGAAGACTTCATCTTCTCCAACATCAGGTTCAGCAATGGCCGAAAGCTCCAAAAATTAAAATTTTATTTTATACATAAAAACTTCACTTAAACTCCAAATTAAGTGAAATAAAAGCTAAATTGCATAAAATTAAATGCTCTAACATAAGGAAACACTATTTTTGAAAAAATTTAAGTTTTATAAATAAAAACCAAGGAAAACTCATAGAACACATAGAAATTCTAAACTTAAAACTCAGATCTACAAAAATCTATACATCATAATCTAAAACTCCAAGAGCTAAATATGATCAACAACTCAAGCAGAACATTTTCTATCAAATATATTTTTAAAATAAGAAAATATATAAAAATTTATGACTTTACCATTGAGCAAGATGTACTTGTCTTGAGTGGCTCCTAGCCTCTACCTCTCACGGTCCAAGTCGCAGCCACATTTCCTTAGGGTTAGGATTAGGGGAAGCTTGAGGGAGAGGAGGAAGAAGAAAATAAAAAATGAAGAAGAAAGAGAGGAGAAAGAGAAAAGCTCTCATATATATAATATGAGAGGAAAGAAAAGGATTTAGTCATGGGTTCACCCAAAATAAACTGAACCAAGGGTCCATTCTAAATGCGGGTCCTAAACCGGGTCTATGGCAATGCCAATGGGCATTCTACTGGTCTCGGGTAGTCTCTCTCAACAACAAAAAAAATAAAACAATAGTAAAATGACATGAACCAACATATGAAATACAGCAGGAATATATTATCAAAAAAATTTAAATTCTAAAAATTCAAAAAATACTAAATCTGGAATCGGGTGTGACATCTTTACTCTCCTTAAAAAAAATTCTTTCTCAAAATTTTACCAAGGCTTGTCGAGCTGGAACACATGAGAAAACTCAAAAAATCAAATCATAATTCAAATGATTATACTAAGCAATTAACTAAAAATAGAAAAGATAGCTGCAGAAGTAACTAATGAATAAATGCACAAAAGTGATACACAGGAAATTGGAGGCATATGGATACATATACTACTGAGTCAGTCGAATAGGAACTCGTCCTCGCTTGCCTATGCTGACTCATACAAATGGACAAGAGCCAAGCCTGGAGGTAAGTTGGTACCAACGACTATATTGAGGACATGACTCTAATCCAGGATATACCTTCGCAGTCAGAACACATGATAGACACCACGTACCATGAGTCACGAAGGCACAAGGGCGTGACGATAAACTCGCCTTTTTCTCAACGAAATGATCAAACGACTATTGTATCTCGAATGTGTCAGAACACGAGATCGTTCGACCAGAATACATGAATGAGACAAGCTAAAGAGAGCTCAGAAATCTTACCCATAATTGTAGCACCTACAGCTAACAACTGCTCTAGGTGGCCAAATATTTTGTCTGGCCATCGTCCAAGGGTTGTCGCTCTGACTTGCTTCTAGTTCTGTCTTGCTGGTTGGGCTCACTGAACTTGCGCATAATGCGCCGGACGTTGCTGCTGGAACTGTTGAGTCTGTGTCGGGAGAGAAAGCTGGGCTAGGGGTCGAATTGCTAACACTGGTCCTCGTGGGCCTTCAATTGCTGCCTGAGGCAGAGCTGTTAACTGTCGGACTTAAGAAGTCTCTAGGTATAGGATTGGATATGAACCAATCATATGGTCGGATGCCCCACATCTAAGACAATGGCCATTGGCCCTCCTACAATGTTCTTTGGTGTGCCCTGGTTTGCCATAGTGGCTGCATCCTACTGATACAAACTGCCTGGTAGATTATACTAAGGGTTACTATGGAGGTTAGAGGTGCTGGCGGGCAAGAAGTTCTTATTGCTGGTGTTGGAGGTGATGACTAAATACCGGTGCTTCTCAGGGATAAGTGTGACCTCTTCTGGCCTCCGGTCCTTGCTACTAATCTCTGGCCAGCAAGTTCTTGGGATCGAGATGCCCTGAGAACTGCATCATAGGTGGTATAATTATGACCCACCGTAAACTGCTGAAGCTCATAATATAACCCTTGCTCAAATCTCTTGGCTCAGTCTTCCTCGGAGGCTACCATATGGGGAGCAAATCGGCTGAGTCAGAAAACTCGGTTGTATACTAATCGACCAATCTTGTATTCTGGCGGAGGTTAATGAACTGCTGCTGGAGCTAAAACTTGGCGATAGTATAAAAATACTTCTCCTGTAAGCGCTCCTTGAACGTCTGCCAATCAATAGGCTTCAAAAGTGCCATTTCTTGTGCTGCCACCAATCTCGGACAAGATCTAATAATTGTAGTTTTACGACTGCTAGATTCTCATCGTCTGGGGTCTTGGTTGCATCCAGGATGGCCTCAAAGTCCTGGAGCCAAGAAACTGTTGAAACTATATCCTCTGTACTAAGGAACTTGGTTGGGCGCATGCGACTAACATTAGTCGCCGCGTTGTGAGTATAACGCCCATTGTATTCGAGTGCTACTCTAACTCCCTGGCAAAGGGTAGTGTTGGTCTATTCTTGTCTTTGCTAAAACTATTGGTAGAGTTAGACCACTTGTTGCTGAAGCTGGAGTTATTGTCGTGGTTATTGTTGTACCATCATCACGGCTTGGATCATTTCTAGCATAGCCTGAGAGCCTGTCTGTTCTGGTTGTACTGGTAGAACTGGAGCTATTGTCTGGGCTAGCTGGGCTAGTATGAATGATGGAGTAGGCTGAACTGGCTATTCCGGCAAGATTGGTAGAGCTGATTATGTTGGTCGAATATGCGTGACTTATGGAGCCGGCTGATAAAAAGCTACTAACGCTTGTCCTTGGTTCAATATTAGAATCTGACCCTAGCCTATTACTGGCTGGAGTTATCGGTGCAATAAAACCCTCGAAAGGAGGAGCATGTGGAGTGTCCCTGAAGGATAAGGACACAAGGATATCAACAAGGGACGAGAATGGAACAATCATGTCAAGCAAGTTTGAATTTCAAGAAAAGCGAGAGATACGTTACAAGTGGAGTTTAATCGAAGATTATAGAGGATTGAGATGCTAATAAGATGAGTCCGCACATAAGTCTAAAAAATAGACCTGCATGGGCCACCAATAAAACCTTATCACGCCCCACTCCTAGAATACTAGGTAAATACGGGGACTGGCATGACCAACCGTACCTTGCAGAATACTGAAGTAAGCCGTAATGTGTTAAGGTTGTCTAAAAGAAAGATGGGTGAACTCTAGCATGTTATGACGTCAGTCCTAAGGCCGACAAATCCTATAATCTCAATCCAACAACAAAGTACAAGAGTATATCATACATGAAAGTAAAGAGGCATCCCAAATTACATGTCACATATGATCATGAAGCTAGTAAATACAAAATACTGCACTTACAGAGTTTAAATATACATGATCAAATATACCAGCCTTGGTCTAATATATTTATCATGTTGACCGCAGTCTCAAAAATATAAGAGAATAACTCTGATCCTTGCTAAATACCACAAAATAAAGTAATCAAGACGAGGGGTGGGAGAAAAACACCCACTCGCGAGATTCGACCACAGTCCTACGAGTGCGAGTCATCTTGCTGGAAGCACGGTGGATCCTGGTTCCTTCATGGTAACCTGGCCATGCAAAGCTAGTAGGGTGAGAACCCCAAGCAACAAGTACCACAAAGGAGGTCCATGTGATAGGCCAAATACATCACAACATAAAAAATCTAGATCGAGACTTGTACGTACCAACATACTTGTCTAAAGAATAATACTAAAAAATTGATAATAAGTACAGAAATGAAAGTAAGGCGACGAGCGACAAGAGAGCATAGTAACTACTCTGGATCGGGACCACAACCTTTAAACCAAACAAGAACCGGGTTGCAGATCTTCATCCGAGCAGACTTAGCACCCTAACCACGCGCCGAAAGAAAATAAAACTAGAAGAGCGAGCTATACGAATAAACAAACATCCAATTCACGGCCAAACATGCCTACAGTTTGCTATAATTAATTAACTAGGGTTATCACAAGCCCTAATTACTAGAAATGTATTACTAAGAATATTGCTACCACCGGTACTACAGTCAACCTGGATGGCCAAGGGTACGCTTGTCTAGTAAATTTAAATGCATAGTCAACCATATAATAACATAACTTGTTACTTATCACAAACAGAAAATTGAACTTATAAGCATAAACATAAACTTATAAAACAAAACTGGCCTTGTAAACATAAACTTGTCTTATAATCATAAACTTTCTTATAAATATAAACTTCTCTTGTAATGTGCTACAACACATATAAACTTTGTCAGTCATGGAGCCCTTGTCTAACAGGTTTGTCCATGCCACATGGAGCCCTTGGGGATCGGGATAGCCGGTAGCCCAATATTTTTTCCTCAAAAAATGCTCTAAGTAAATATTTATCTTATTTAATTATTACTAAATTATTTCAAGTTCTCGAGTCATGGACACTTGAGAACTCCCTAAAATGACGAATCACGAGTACGAGCTTTTCATGAGTTATTGTATTCGCGACATATGATACATTGGACAATGCTCACTCTTGATTGCCCGATGCCAAATACAATAAATTTATATACATAAACATTTTCACGGTATCGTGAGTATTATGAACTTGTACGTAAACTGGTCTTATGAACTCACATGCAAAACTTGTATAGTATCAAAAACTTGTATCAACATAAGGACGCACATAACAATAATCACTAAAAGTAATTACTAATCAATAGGGAACACAAAATACACACAAGAATTCCTGGCCGCATACGCCTACTGGCAGCATGGACTCACTGGCATGCACCTACTGGCCGCATGGACTCACTGGCCGCATGCACTTACTTGCCGCATGCTTAGGGTTAAAGTTAACTCCTCGTGGCAAGTGCTGAGTGATGGGTCAATAAATAAAGTGTCAGTTAAAGTGACATAAAATGATTGATGTGACATGCCACAAAGTGTCAGGAAGAAAAGATAAAACCATAAAAAGATGTGCAAGGGTAAAACAGAGTTATGCGGCAAAAGAGAAGAGGCGCATAGTACAATGCCACATAAGTCCGCTTGCCGCATACTCAAGGTTAAAGTCTACTCATCCGGACAAGTGCTGAGTGATGGGTCAATAAATGAAGTGTTAGTTAAAGTGATTGATGTGATATGCCACAAAGTGTCAGGAAGAAAAGACAAAACCATAAAAAGATGTGCAAGGGTGAAACAGAGTTATACGACAAAAGAGAAGAGGCGCATAGTGCCAAGGTTGTATAAGTTCGCTTGCCGCATGCTCAGGGTTTAAGTCTACTCCTTGGGGCAAGTGCTGAGTGATGGGTCAATAAATAAAGTGTCAGTTGAAGTGACATAAAGTGATTAATGTGACATGCCATAAAGTGGCAGGAAGAAAAGACAAAATCATAAAAAGATGTGCAAGAGTGAAATAGAGTTATGCGGTAAAAGAGAAGAGTCGCATAGTAACAATGCCGCATAAGTCCGCTTGTCACATGCTCAGGGTGTCGCATAGATGCCCCTCTTGGACTTAGCAAATTTTTTTCATTCGTCCATCGAGTGAAAACACAAGGTGTTTAAGGACACTTTTGTAAATATACAGTCATGCATCCAACAAAATGGACACATGTTGTCAGTATGTGGCGAGAGTTCAGGCCGCATAACCCTCTCGGGCCGCATGGCACTCTCGGACACATTTCTCGCCTGCTGCATGAAGACTTAGTCTTCTCCAACAGTAGGTTCAGCTATGGTCGAAAGCTCCAAAAATTAAAAAATAATTCTACATAAAAAATTTATTTAAACTCCAAATCAAGTAAAACAAAAGCCAAATTGCACGAAATGAAATGCTCTAACATAAGGAACCACTAGTTTTCGAAAACATTAAGTTTTTATAGATCAAAACTATGAAAAACTCATGGAATACATAGAAACCCTAAACTTAAAACTCAGATCTACAAAAATCTTTACATCAAAATCCAAAACTCCAAGAACTAAACATGATCAGCAACTCAAGGAGAACATTTTCCATCAAATATATTTTTTTAAACAACAACATATATAAAAATTCAAAAATTTATGAGTTCACCATTGAACAAGATGTACTTGCCTTGGGTGGCTCCTAGCCTCTACCTCTCACGGTCCAAGTCGTAGCAACTTTTTCTTAGGGTTAGGGTTAGGGGGAGCTTGAGGGTGAGGAGGAAGAAGAAAATAAAAAATGAAGAAGAAAGAGAGGAGAGAGAGAGAAAAAAAAAAAGCTCTCACATATATAAGAGAGGAGAGAAAAGGATTTGGTCATGGGTTCACCCAAATGAACCGAACCAAGAGTCCATTCTACATGCGGGTCCTAAACCGGATCTATGACAATTCCAATTGGTATTCTACTAGTCTCGAGTAGTCTCTCTCAACAATAGGAAAATAAAACAATAATAAAATGACATGAACCAACATATGAAATACAGCAGGAATACATTATCAAAAAAAATTTAAATTCTAGAAATTCAAGAAATACTAAATCTGGAATCGGATGTGACAATAAGTTTGATTCTCTTATATTCTTTTTGGTTATAGAGTTCTAGTTTTGGGTGTTATAGGAGGACATGCCTAGGTAGTGTTGGATGATTAGACCTCTGTTGGTTCAGTTTCATGTTCTCCAAGTCGTGATCATGCCCAATAGTGAACTGATTGTTACTTTCATCCATGATCTTTCCCTTGGTTCACTTTCATTTAAGATTCTATATAATTCTAGTATTGTTGTCTGCTTTAAATGTTTGGCATGTTACATGTTCAACTAGAAAAGTCTTGTGCTTGTGACTTCGAATTATTCTCCTTTTTGAATAGAGTATATTTGTGTTTATGTTTTTTGGCATGCACAATTTAGATATTTTGTTCTGGCATTCATATTTTTTGAAGTTGAGAGGCAAATTTTTACTCCACTTTTAACCTTTTCTTTTATATCTTTTATTCCTTTGTTTTCAACTGGTCACCTGATAGTCTAAGAGAATCTTACCTCGCTAAAAATGATTTCTAATTCAGCATATTCAAGCAGCTGAATTGATTTTTACATTATGTTACGCTAGACCTGGTTGTTATCCATACTGTTCCTTGTGGAACAGGTTATCTTGAATATGTTACTTGCTGAATAGTAACGGAGTAAATATTGGTTGGTTCTGTTTTGGAATTGGAACTACACAAAGTCTTTGATACAATAGTTTATTAGCAGAGTCTTGCTAGGATTAAGCCTCTGGTCATGTTGTAATAGTAAAGGTCAACAATCTAATAAACTAATATTATTGCACAACAAAAAAATATAATATCTTAGTGCTAAACTGAATAAACTAGGTATTCTTTTACTTCTTTGGTTCTGTATGATTCTATAGCTAAAACTGACATAACACATACCCATTTCAACAAATTGTTCACAAAAAGAGATTTTTAATGTTTCAGTTATACAACTGTTACCCTCTGCATATTGTAATTTGAATGTTTTCAATTTTACTACTTGATACCTGTATATGTTAAATGAGATTGTAATTTCAATGTTATATATATTATAATTGTTATTGCATACTGCATATAAAGTACCAAAAATTTATAAAGGCAAAATTTTGAAAAAAAGCTAATAGTGCTTGGAGAAATTGGAAGGGAGAACTTCGAAAGATTTGGAATAGAGCTGAAACTATTGCAGAGAGAAAAGTATTGTGGTAGAAGATGTAAAAAAAAGATTGGGAAGCTTTTGTTGAATACACTCTACAGATGAAGATCAAGCTCGTCGTGATGGTGGAAGGAATGCGATAAAAAAGGTTAAGATATTACATACAATTGGTAGGAAAGGTTGTGCAAAGATAGCTCATGAACTGGTAAAGATGTTAATAATCTATCATCTATCATTTTCTTACATTTTAATGCAATATGAAATTAAGTTAATAACCTATTTCTTGTCTTAATGTGGAAAAAGGCAAGTCCTACAGGTGAAGTCAATAGATCTGTGTTATACTTGCCCACACACCTAAACACTAGTCAAAATGATCCTACGCGTGTTACCCAGTCTACGAGCGGGTTCTAATACATAGTAAGCTTAACTTTCGATTACTTTCTTCTCTTTATATTTAGAAAATATGAATACTTAATAACTATATTTGTCTCCTTTTTATCTTGTAAGAAAAAAAAAATAAAAGGCTTATAGATGACGATTCCTACTTAGGAGAGAAAGATTTGGACAATGATGTTGCAATGGTTTGTGGGATTCTAATTAATTTTTATGTTTGTTTATAATTTTTTATAAGTTCATACTATATAATTACTCTCTTCTTCTGAAAATTGTTTTGGTATTGGAACGTGATGGTAATGGTAATGTACATGGAATAGGTCAAGGTATTTCAAAGACAGAGATTCGTGCTTCAACCGCAAGCTGGGAGATTGCTCGTAGAAAAAAAATAAAAAAAATGATTCTTTTCTAAATCGGATAGAGAATCTTGAACAAACAGTAGTTTCTCTGCACGCTGCAGGATGCAACACTCCTAGATCAAGTCAATCTACATCACATTTTTACACTCCTAGTCCTTCTGAGGTGTGTAGTTCCTAGATCAAGTCAATCTTCATGCAAATTACCTTTTCTATTTGTTATATATGAAAATCGTGTTATAAGAATATTGAAAATGGATAATATATGAATGTTAAGGTGCCATCCATGTTTGATTTGTATCAGATTGACATTATATATGCACACTTGCTACATGTTTTTATCCTTACTTTTGTAGCTAACATTCCTTCTCTTCCCTCGGCTTTGGATGGAACTTACCCAATTATGACAATGTACCACCAGAGCCAGGACATAATTGATAAACCATTGGATTGGATATGGATCTAAGTTCTTAATTTGTGTACTGGGAAATTGGTAGGCTGATCGGGTTTGGATTAGGTAGGAAAGTGATCAAATCCATATTATACAACCAGGATCACTGACTCACCTTAGATTTAGTAAATATTTATTTTAGAAACATAGCTAGCTCTCACAAGGGTTAGTCACTCTCTGGTTTTTATTAAATTAAAGGAAAATATGTGTCTCCTCTACTTGTATCAACTATATATTATCCTTCTTTGTGCATAAGCATTTGACAAGTTGGCTTGATGGTCAGTGTTCATAATTAATTCTCATCCGTTTGCTTGATGTATGTCCATTGTCAGTGGATTTGTTATAGGAAACGGTCATCTTCTGTATATATATTACCAGACCCTTGAGCACACTTAACTGACATGAATAAAGAAAAATATTCAAAAATATTTTATAGAAAAGTGGAATGCGAAAGATATTATTAAGACTGTAGAAACATGGAAATAAACCATGCGCTCATATTCTAAAGCATCTATGCGTTAAAGGGCACATGCCATGTCTACAGCATGCGGTAAAGGTCCCAGACGCATAACGAATCTGACGTATGATGTCACTTCTGTCAGTCACAATATTTATGACTCTAGCAGCAATTAATGACTCTGAACGCCTCGACTTTGACGCTGACAGTGGATGTCAGTACTGACGTCCCCGTTATAATTATCCTTGACAATGTACAGCTGTGCAGTGTTACGTATACAAACGACAAAGCTATCTATACGTCAAGCTTTCCATGTGCCAAGTTCTCTATTAGTCAACTTCTCTATGAGTCAAGCTTCCTATGCGTCAAGCTCTCCATGAGTCAACTTCTCTGTGAGTCAAGCTCTCCATGTGTCTCTGACCCCATGCGTCCCAGACTCTATGCGTTCTAGGCGTTCCAGACTTCATGTATCCCCAGCGCCATAGACTCTATGCGCCCAACTTGGCAGTGCTCCCTGAGTCAAAATATTTCTATTACAACTGAAGCGATTCTCTACAACCAAGCACGGGGCACGTGTCAAGCTGACCAACTCATGCGCACAAAATGAGCACAAACCAGATCTTCAGCAACAGTAGATTCCAACAAGACTCCACATGGTAGCTCGGCCATGACATGCGTTCGCGGCTATAACCGTTCTATTAAGAATGGACACGTAGCAGCCCCAGAATCCATACGCACATAGAATATGCGTGCGCATAGCCCGTCAGCATGATGGCTATAAATAGTAGGGTTGCATACCCACAACAGACGCACGTACACGCAGGAGAGAGAGGTAAAGAAATCATTCTCATTCCTTCGTTGGACCGTCAACGGAGTAAAGGAGTCAGCTACAGTAGTCGACCTCCATTGTCACACTCTCCAGAATAAAAAATATTTTACTTAGATTTTCTATTTAGGATTTCTATGTACTTCTTTCATTTTTTATACAACAAAGTTCGTTCAACTTTAATCCATGGCAAACAAGGTGGCGAATCTAATATGGACATCATTTTTCAGTAGTAAAAAGATAGTGACTCAGTCCGACGCGGCGAAGCTAGAGTCTACCCAGAAGATGTTGGTTGTACGCTTCGACCATCAAGCCTTCGAGGAAATACTTTCAGATGGCAGCGCAAGCCCTTCGCCTAGGCTAGCAAAGCCTAAAAAGGCCCGCATAACGTGGGTAGCCAATGCCAGTGTGCCTTGCCCAACTATGGAGCATGCGCTCCCTGTCTCTCTACTTGTTGCTAAAGATGCACGTCATGCGTCCATGCAGGATGTCTATACGGCAGCCATATCCGACGAATAGAGTGCTCAACACCTAATTTTTGGCAGAGAAAAATACTACGATGCCAAGAGTTTGGGGGTTGACAAACAGTCCAAGGGCCTATAGCGTGGGGCGCAGAAGAAGAAGCATGCAACGCTGAACTCCAGGCATAGAAAGATTGTTGTATACGCCACTGACAACAACAAAGGTTTGTTTTTAATAGAATCTCCTACAGCGTTGACTCCATGTGCCACTTGGACGAAGGAAATATTCTGGACTCTTTGTACTATGCAATAGTGCATGCTAGGATAAAAAAGTCTAGGGCACTGTAAGCTCACCAAGCTCAAGCAACTTCTCAGTTAACGGACCGTCAACATATGCCACTAACCATTATGCGCACCCCTGACGTAAAGTTATACAATAATGACCCATGCATCTAGCTCACAGTGGCATGTGGACAAGGTCAGTCTCAAAAGTCTTCCACTAGTGACTTGGGGAAAATTCATATAAGAACCCCAGGTCAGGGAGCAAAAATACCACCTACACACCCATGTGTTCGTTTTACCCGTGCTCATAAAGATGGTGCAAAGGTAAATCATCCCTCACCCGACTTGCACGACATAATCAATCACAAGTGCAAAGTAAGGGAAACAGCTACGGCATGTGAGGTATCCCCTCCAGGGTATCACTGTGCCAACATCGTCATTAATTGTTGTTATGCTAAAATAGCGGTACCTGAAAATAGACAGTCGGCATTCCAGCGACTGCAATCAAGAACACCCAGCCGACAGCGTCCCAAACAATAAGTACAAATACCAGAAGAGGAGGAGTTGACCTTTGCCTCATGTTGTTCCACGTGGAGATCTCTCTCCATAAAGGGAGGCCAGAAGTCCAAGATCTCCAATCTTCCACTCTTGGCCAGCGTATTGAGAAGGCGGAGGCAAGAAACGGTACCTACAGAAGGAGTGTTCCTGGGCACCTGGTCGAAGACAAAAGTGTCATCAGCTGGGGGAAGTATTTCCTCAAGACCACAGATGACTCCACAAGCTGGGGGTAACAATCCTCCAGAACTCTACAACTATCCATAGTTCCGAGAAGATAGTGATTCTCAAGGGATAAACGGTGAGATTCTTGGGGGTAGTCACCCTCATCAAAATGAAGCACTTTCCGACGTCGGGGGCTATTGTTCCCTCCGAATCCGAAGAAGATGTATCGCTGCCAACTTTTCCTAAGGATTTTTCGATGCAAACCCTTCAGAGCTGGAATTACATGGCGTGGTCACATGTTACTCCCTTATATGTCATAACGTAGTATGGTCCACACAAGATACAAATACACTTTGTCACTTGGCAGTTCAATTTGGATTCGCCCCAGCGTGATGCAACAATCAATCAAGTCCTAGCCACGCTTTGGTAGTTGACCCACATACCATGCCCATGCTGGAGAATTAATATAATAATATCATATGTCGTGTAGTATAGGAGACATTCTCAATGCATAACCTAAAACATATAATCTCGTAGCACGTAGCAAGTTATGTCGTACCTCAGTGCACATTATAATACATGTACACATAGCACGTAGTAATTATATCAATACGGATACAAGAAATTGGGTCGAATCACCAAACTTATTGTTGGGTGTATAAGCCTTATCATATTGAATCACTTAGTTAAAATATAATCTCCTCAAATCAGGTACCCAGACTATCAATCAATTTAAAGCATTAATTTATGTGAAATCCTTGAATTAATAATTTTGTCGCTGGACGTGAGTAAGGTGGAAAGTGTGAACCACTCTGGAGCAGATCCACAATCCTTAAACCAAACAAGGACAGCGATTGTAGATCGTCTCTCGAGCAGAACTACGCCCCTCACACTATCCGACGAACAAAAGATAAATTAATCTACTAATTTGAGTTTACTCTGGTTACCACATGGTCTACTCATCATATAATCATATTATGCACATAGTCTGGTTACTAAGTCCACTATTTCTTAGAATAACACAAGCAAGAAGCCATGACAACCATATGGAGTATGATAAGAACATTCCAAATAAAATAATTAAACTCAAGAAATCGTGGAACATGTACATAGATTATTAGGGTCGTATAGGATCGCATACGTGCATGAGACGTGCACGCATGGATTGTCGTATGGGACAGGCTGCATGCACTGATTAGGCGCATAAGAAATTGGCCGCATGGACGAGCTGGTTGCTTGCTGCCCTATGCCACATATGGTTCCAAGTCACATGAACTGCTTGCCGCATGAGACAGGTGTCACATAAGGGTCGGTGCCGCATAGCGTCAAGGCAAAGTTCACTCCTTGGAACAAGTACTGAAGTGGCATACATTAAATGTGTGTCAGTGAAGTGACTGAAGTGATGGATGTGACAGGCCATAAAGTGTGTCAGAAAGAAAAGATAAAACCATAGAAAGATGTGCCAAGGTTTCAGAGTCATGCATCCAAGGGTAAGTGGCCGCAAGATCTGCTTGCCGTATATGCCGCTTGCCTTATATGGGTCGGTGTCACATGGAGGTCGATGTCTCATGGAGGTCTCTTGGAATTAGCGAATTTCTTATTCGTCCAGCGAGTGAAAACACAAGGGGTTCAAGGATTAGTTCCAGAACACTTGTGTAATGGTCATTCATGCATCCAACAAGATGGACGTATGCTGGTTGGCTGTGCGACAAAGAGTCCAGCCGCACAAGGATCATGCTACATGAAAGTCTCAGCCGCATATTATTTTATACTCTGATCCTGAAGGTCCCGACAATGCCCCCGCCGGACGTGAATTACCGTGTCCCGGCGCTCCTGCAGGACGTATGGCATTTGCCATCAAGGTGTGATGACGTACGAGCCTGGGATTGCACTCGCACTAGGCAACATCGTTAAAGTTGTGGCTATCATCGAACCGATCGAGTACACAGCGGAGGGACAGTGTTGTAAACAATAATACATCAAAGTATACGGGACAAATCATAAGGCACGATGTTCTCTGAATACAATGACATCGTTCCATACATTATGTTCCGCTATACAAAAGTAGCTCAAAACATCGATACGGCTCAAGGCATCAACACCAGATTTCTGGGTCCTGGGGATGAGGCATGACTATCGCTTCCTCGGACGATCCAGCACCTGCGAACCAGCAAACTGTTGGTGCGTCAGCACTTTGGAGAAAGTACTGGTGAGTATAAAATCAACAAACAGAAGCAACATTCACTAAAACCAATACTAAGTAATTATGTTATAAAATATTACATTACTAGTGATCTTTTTACTTTTACCTAGGTTTGTTACATGTAGTACAAGAACGGAGTCATATTACTTCTATTGGAAATATCTTTGAAAATATCATGTTGGATATACAAGCAAGCAGGCAAGGCAAGCAGTTCATGTTTGATTGCATACAAACACATATGACAAGTCGATTATTCTATTATCAGGGTATGCGCAACGTGTCTCATGAGCTATACTCAAAGACTCTAGGGACAATGCACCATCTAGGAACTACCCTTCTATCAAGCAAACAAGATGAACTATCTATAAGATGTCGGCCCCTGAGAAACTCAGGATCAGTAGCGACAATCCAGCTAACTAATGACTCCTTTATCTGATGCTATTAGCAGCTGACTCATGGTTGTTCTTCACTAAAATACACTCAAAATAGCAGCCGGGACCAAGGTTCAGCTCTGTACTAATAGCCATTGTCTGACTGATGCAAATGCATGAAACACTATTAGATAAACTCTATAATGCACATGATCATGAATAAGCAAGCTATATATATATATATATATATATATATATATATATATATATGAGCAGTGCAAAATAATAAGCAAAATGATATATCACTTATGTAGTAATTCTTACCCCTTGTCCAACGGCTATCCCTGCAGCAGACATACAAGTTAGCAATAATTTGCATATATATATATATATATATATATATATATATATATATATATATAAGGTTCTTTTTCTTGTCCGTCTCTGCATCAAACAGTTAGGTATGCAAGAAGGCTAGCTTAGCATGCGTCATAACTACCTGAAATGTAGTTATCTCCGTGAACAAGCTAACTTCTCTAACTCAAACTCAAACTCTTCCCAACAGAAGCACTGCCTCCCATCTAATAGCCACGTCCCCCTAGATCTCGTAAGACCGGAACATCATGATGCACTATTAGTCTCACCCCATCAATAGTCTCTATCCACCATTCTAATAGCCACGTCCCCATAGATCCCGTAGGATCAGAACATCGGGGCGCACTATTAGTCTTAAAACTTGTTATTTAGCCTCCATCCTCCCTAAGCTCCTCGATAACAAGCATATCACAAACATAACACAACGTGATAATACAAGCTTTAAATCCATCTATCTCTTATCTAATATAGCCATACCCCCTAGATCCCGTAGGACCAGAATATCAGGGCGGGCTACTAGTCTCTTCTCTAACAAGACAAGCCATTTACTCTTTGTAACAAAACAAGCATACATTCAATCTAGCTTTTGCATCAAAGACAAACATTTATATACACGATGACAAGCAAACTTACGAACGATCTTTAATTTAAGTAAGCATGGCATGGGTCTATTTATCTTTTCAAGTTAAGCATGCAGTTCTACTATTTGCTTAGCATAACAAGGTTCGTTCGATAGCGGTGTTAGTGTAACTAGCATGCAATATTTATTTCTATACTTAGCATGGAAATGGTTATATCTCTTTTAGGCAATCTGGTTCTCGTTCTATCATTCATGAAAATGTTATCTTATTAAGCAAACAAGTATTTCAAATACTCAGATTCATTATTAAGGCGTGCAAGAATTAGAGAATGAAGTTATGCCCCTCACCTAGATCAGTTATCTTCTGGTTCAGCAATGAGCTCTCCAAGAAAGTTTCATTTTTGAGTCAGTAAACCGGTATCACTTGTACATAGTGCCAACATGGAGCGGGGTACTACATATTGCGCTGGCCGTATGAGAACTTCGTCTTCTCCGGACAGCAATTTCAGTCATGGCGAGAAAGCTCCAAAAATTCGAAAATTATTTTCTTCATAAAAATTTTATTTTAACTCTGAATCAAGTGAAACAAAAGCCAAAATGCTCGAAATAAAGTGCTCCATCAACCACAAGAACTATTTTTCTAAAATACCTTGTTTTAATAGATCAAAACAAAGAAAAACTTTTGAAACCTATAAAAAATCTAACTTTAAAACTCAGATCTACTCAAAACCGTTCATCAGAACCAAAAACTCCAAGAACTAAAACTAATGAGAACATCAAGGAGAAAATTTTCCATCATACACATTTTTTATTTATTAATCATATACAAAATACGAAAATCTATCGCTTCACCACTTTGAGCAAGATGTACTTGACTTGGTGGACTAACAAACCTCTTCCTAGAACCAAGTCTAGGGATAAGGCTTAGGGTTTAGGTTGGGAGATCTTGAGGGAAGGAGGAAGAGGAAAGAAGAAGTAAAGGAAAAAAATAAAAAATGAATGAGAGAAGAGAGAAAGTGGAGTATATATACACAAAAGGGAAAAATGGTATTCTAGTCATGACTAATCCTCATGCAATCCTAACCATTCAAAATGGGCTTAGTGGTTCCAAGAGTGAACTGGGTCAGATATCTATCATGTATACTGGTCTTGGCACTGGTTCATAGCAATTGCCAAGGTGTTCACTACTGGTCTCGGGTAGTCTCTCACAATAAACAGGAATATAATTAAATAGAATATAACATAATTAACAAGAACCTACATGTAAAATATAACATGAATACATCTAGAGGAAAAAGTTTAAATATCACAAATTCAAGAATACCAAATCTGGGAACGGGTGTGACATACATAGTGATGTAAAGCTTCAGAACATTTTGGATGGACAATAATGGAACAGCCGCAACGGACGCGGGTAACAGAAATGTAAGTTGTGTCACTACCACAATTCTAGAATAGGGCTATTTTTGTCATTTTGTAATATTTATATATAGTGTTTATATATAAAATATAATGTGTATAATATATATATTATAACTATTATATTTATTAATATTAGTTAGTGGACTAGACTTGACATGACCCATGGTGCCAACTAGTTGATCTAGTCACAACTAGACTAGATTAATTAATTCCCTTTAGTTAAAAATTAGAATATTTCCTTTAATTAAGAGTAGAACCCCCCACTAATTAAAATAACTCTTCATGACAACCCATAGGAGAATTGGGGACATTGTACATTAGCCAAACCTTAGGGTTTAGGTGGTCGGCCTATTTATCAAGGGGGGCTCCCTCCACCTTCATTTAATAGCTCATAAATCATAATTTAGCTATTTCCTCAAATCAACCCATTCCTCCACCAAATTCTACCAAATTACTTCCAACTTTTTCCATATTCATCATCTAAGGAGCACTAGGATCTTGGATTGTAAGGAGCATTGGAGAAGAAGGAGTTTGGCTAGGAGCTTGTGTCCAAATCGTGTCCTATTGTGTTTTTATTGGGAATCCATCTCCCAATAGGTATAACCCTCAAATCTCACTCTAAATTCTATTTTTATTATGTGTTTGACTATTAGGAGTCAATCCATGGATTAGGACTACACATAGGAGGAAGAATGGGCTTCTATTGGTCCATATTGTGACTTCTATATTGAGTTGTGCCCAAATTGGGGGTTTTGTGCTTGTTGGTGTAGTTTTCCTCTATTCTTCGTTGTAACTAATCACATTGGTTATATATATATATATATATATATATATATATATATATATATATATATATATATATATATATATATATATATTATTATTATTATTATTATTATTATTAGTTGAGTATTAGGGGATTTGGCATGTAAGTTGGTTGTGTATCATGAGTATCCTAATTGTGCACTCAAAGTGTTTGATAATTTGCCTATTACTAGAAGTGTATCTATTTAGATGTTAAGTTCATTGTTAGTGTATCTATATTCATATATATGAATGTGTGTATATTGGTAAATGCATTAATGGGTGTATATGTGTATGTGGAGTGTGGTGACTGTGACATATGAGTGTGGAGAAGTTGACTGATACTTAGTATCAGTTGGAAACCTGAATGTGTGTACGCATGTGTTTATAAGCTTGATGTTAGGATTGTGCAAGTGTTGTCCATGTTTGTTCAGTTCAAAGGTAAGAACTCAGTTGAACAGTATAACCTGAATGTTGGTTTCAGTCGAGGAGTATTGGTAGTATAGGTTGTCACTCTGGTAAGATGAACCATGAGTGTCCAAGTGAGGTTATACAAACAGTGAGCATTATCCTGCAGATATGGGAGTGACATTTGGTACCTGTATAATGGAGTTGGACTGCAGTCGAGGGAGACATGCACATATGTGCTTGCACAAATACAAGTACTTGTGTACATGTGTGTTGCTATATAGGTTGTGGGGAGGGGATGCATTGTGTATCAGTAACTGGAAAGAATATTGACTGGTAATAGTGTATCATTACTTAGATCAGTGTACTTGTATATGGGGTGGAGGGGAGTTAATGAGGCTCGGGTACAGAGTATCTGATTTAGTATGGAGTGTTGGCCAGTGTGCAAATGTCTGTGGCTCTGGTTGTATGGATGCAGTGGCTTATGCACTGTTTAAGTAGTTATGTGTAGGCACTTCACTTAGCTTCAATGTAGTGCAGTTGGATGCACTACACCCTTGTGCAGTGAGCATTGCAGTGAGGGGTTAATGTAGCAGTAGCAACTGCTTGAGTGGGAGTTTGCACTGCACAGGTAGTAAAGGAGTGAGAGACGGATACATCTAGCTGTGCAGGTTATTTTGAGGAGGAAGCAACTGCCTTCTAATGTGGAACTGCAGCATATTAAGTGATATGGGGACATCATCAGTAGGTACAGCACTGTGATGGGGGTTTTAGGATTATGCAACCTCAGTTCTGTGTGGGAGAGGTACCTGGGAGTATCTGACCTTGCCTAGATAGGTAATTGGGATAGTATTAATATGGGTATGAGATGAGGTATGCGAGTGTGGAGATCATGTATGAGGTTGACTGATACTAAGTGGTATCAGTAGGACTGAGGGGTGAGTGTTCTATATGTACAAGTATAGGTAGGATGGTTATGTATCATATGTAAGTGTTATGAGTTAAGTACTAGAATAGTTAAAGGTGTTGAGGTTGTAATATTAGTATTGGTCTAGAGCTAACTGAATTTGGTATGGAGTTACGTAATATCAAGATAAAAGGATATCCAAGAATATGAGCTACTTGTATGGAATAGTAACTAGTATAATAAGTATTAACTTGTATTACTAGATATTAACTAATATAGCTATAAGACCTTAGTACTAACTAGTATAAGCTAGGTAATAACTAGTAGAAGCCTAATATTGACTAATTGACCTTGTTAAGACCTAGAAAACGTAGTATAACAAGGTATTAACCTAGTTAGCCTAGTAATGACTAGTATACTCTAGTATGGACCTAGAAGGGGCCTAGAACCATCACAATAAGTTAGTTAACCATGTATATCATCACATATCAATCATTGACACTTATATTTAGGTCATTGTGACTCTATTTTGGACATCGATCCTCACACCTTGCTCAGGACCACAGGCAAGTACATTCTCTAACAGTTTTTGTTATTTTTTATTATTACTGTGATTCTAGTTTGTAGTGTTATAATTGATTCCCGACACAGTGGATACACGGGCTAGTATCATAGATACATGTCATGAGGAGTTATGATTGGATCCATCGTATTAGCCGGGGATGAAAAAATATTAGCAAGTTATGTGATAATACCCCACCTTACATGCATTATAGCTCACCCCATATCTCACGTAGGGTGTAGCCTGACCATATTACATGCCTTATAGCCTGTTATATATGATTAGCCTGACTCTTGCTTGCATCATAGCTCACAAGATGGTTTTCCTGACCTCATATGTATCATAGCTAATTATATATAACAAGCCTTATTTAGTTCCAAGTCGATCACATAGCAAACTAATATTTTTAGGCACTTAGCCAGTATTTATATTCCTCTATTTCTAGTTCATACATTGCTAGTATTTACATTTATCTGATTTTTTTTACTTATAATGTATCTATGATATGATGATTGTCTCTCTAGTTTTCCTTATATTCTAGAATTTTATTCTATCATTTATATTCATTACTCACTACTTTATAGTCTTCATCAAATTAATTGGTATTGCTGTTAGTTTATGTGCTTCGCTCCAATCTTGACTGGATAACATTTTTTAGAGGATCTCGAAGATTTTTGTCCCACATATACTGTAAACCGGGAGTAGACGAGGGTTATATCTTTGAGCCTTAGGATGATCTCGTTCTAGTAGAGGATCCATTAGTAGTGACTTAGAGCCTAGCATTCATTTTGTATTTGGGATTGGTCCAGTTTGAGATATTCTGAGTTGTACTATATTGAGACTTACGTTGTTATTGGAGTTAGCTAGACTCTTAGAATTATTGCTATTATTTTAAGATGTTTAATTCTAAACTTATGTATTAAAACTTCTTTTATATCATTTTATATCTTTATAGTGACATTCATTTTCCTATAGATTATATTATGATTGAGTATCTATTTTGATATTATATTATATTCATATTGTCCTCCATATGGAGTTGAGATATCATTGACAGGTTATATATTATTGTGAGATGTGTTAGATTATATTATGACCTAGACAGCGTTCTACCATCGATATTGCGGCGTAGGCTGGACGTACCCACGACTCATGCCCAATTTTCGGGTACGGGTCGTGACACATTTTTATGGTGGCTCATACAGGCCAAGGTCGCAACTAGTACGATATCGTAGTAGTGCTGAGACTTGGAGTATTACTATGAGCCTGCTATAGGATATATGATATAGGATAAGATTATACTCAATCATAACTAAAAAAAATAATCTATTGATTTTGTTATCCTTATCATTCTGAATATTTGCTTTCTTTGAATATTATTATTCTTCTTAATTCCATTCAGGCATTTGCTTTATTTGATTCTGGTGCTTTCTATAATTTTGTATCTGTATATTTTGCTCTTAAGCATCATTTAGAGGCTGAACCCTTGCCTAGGACTTGCAAGATCATGACTGGGGGTTGTAGAAGCATAAAAAATTCGAGTCTGTGGGCCAAAAGATATGACCTCAAAGCCTACCTCTAGTCATATTGCAAAGAAGCTATGCAGCCAAGAGACTCGTCTAGATCCTCAAAGCAAGTCTGCGAGTGCATCCATGCGGCCAAACGGAAGCCACATAATAGCCTTCATGCGGCCTGAACAATCAAGTCATAGAGAAGCCGCATGCGGCCTGAAAAATCAAGTCATAGAGAAGCTGCATGTGGCCAAATCAACCAAGTCACAGAGAAGCTGCATAGTATTATATGCGGCCTGAACGACCATAGAACATGGAGCACGTATAAGGACCCCTTGACACAGATTTTAATGTCTGTCAGAGGCTCTGACACATCACTCATCACCCTAAAATGCTTAGAGACTCGTGAAGATGACATATCAGAAGATGACAATGGGTCACATCAGCACATTAATTACTTCGACAAAAGTGCTATGACACATGTTCCCTTGTATGCGGCTATGCCCTATGCGGCCTCGCCAACATGCGACAAGAGTGTCCATTCGACCAAGACCCAAACAAGAGCATGTATGCAGCTACATGACCCATATGACCTCGCCAATATGTGGCCAGAATGTCCATTCGACCAAGCCCAAACGAGAGCACGTATACGGCTACACGAACCAAACGGCATCGCCAACATGCGGCCAGAGTGTCCAGTCGACCAAGCCCCAAACAAGAGCACGTATGCGGCTACATGACCCATGCGGCCTCGCCAATATGCGGCCTCGTTGTTATGCGGCCTCCATCTTCTTTCCATTACAACTGCAGAGATCTTCACACAGTTAGGGCTGACTATGTGTCCAGCTGACCAAGTCACGTCCACAACGGGTTGATAACAACCCCGAGATCTCATCAACAATATATCTCAATCAAGACCACGTAGCAATCTGCCTATGGCATGCAGCAACAGTTGCAACTGCATTCTTTTGAAGGAGCCTTATGCGGCCACCAAACAGAGGCATATGAGGCACCCATAGCCCATCAGCATGATGGCTATAAATAGGAGCAACTTGAACATTCTAACGGTCAGCTTTTTCTACTTTAGAGAGAGTCTAGACCAAGAGACCGGGCTGGCTATCTGCTAATTTACACTCGAGCAAGAGAGAAGAGCTTCTGCATCGGATCATCCATGGAGTAAAGAGAGTTTTTACACTCCTAACTCTCCATCGTCACCCCCCAGAAAATAAATTTGTACTTAGATTGTCTTCTAGGACTTCTCTGTATTTTTTCTTAGTTTGTTAATCAAATCTAGTTCTTCCAGTTCTATTTTTGATTTAAATAGAAAATACGATGGTAACTCTGATGGGGAATCACTTCTCCTCTGTTGAGAAGTCGGTGACGTATTCTGATGAGGCCAAGCTCGGCTCGACGCAAAAGATGTTGGTGGTCCGCTTCGACCAGCAAGTGTTCGAGGAAATGTTGTCGGAAGAAAATGTTAATCCTTCGCTAAGGATAGCCAAGCCCAAGAAGACCCACAGAATGTGGGTGTCTAAGGCCGATGCACCTTACCCAGCTGTGGAGCAGACGCTTCCAGAATCTCACTCTATTGCTAATGACGGTCGTTGGACGAACACCCCAGAACATCCACATCTATGTGGCATCCTGGGATGACTCAGAAACTGTTCAGCACCAAGACTCAGGCAGAAAAAAATACTATGATGCTAGACGTTCTGGTGCTGAGGCAGCTTCAATATGGCCAAGAAGGAGGCCGAATAAGACTATCCATGCGGCATCAACTCACAGCCGCAGACAGACGATCGTATGCAGCCCTGATAGCAATAAAACCTTTATTTTTGACCGTATCTCATACGACGTAGATCCTATGCGACCTACTGAGAATGGTGAAAATCTAAATCTGGACTCTTTATACTACGTGCCTACTATAACTAAGCTGAAGAAGTCCAGGGCAGTGCGAGCCTGTCAAGCTCAAGCAATTGCTCATACGATCGACTGCCAATAGGCATCGCTAACTATTACGCGATCCTCTGACGGAAAGTTATACAGGACTGACCCATGCGTCCATCCCACAGGGACCAATGGACAGGGTCCGCCTCAAAAGTCTTCCACCGGTACCTCAGGGCAAGTTCGTGTACGAACCCCAGGCTAGGGAGAAAATACAGCACCTGCACATCCGTGTGCCCGGGATACCCGGACTCACAAAGTGGATGCAAAGATAAAACATGATTCGCATGATTTGCGTAACATGATTACTTACAAGCGCAAAGCAAGGAAAATAACTATGACGTACAAAGTGCCCTCTCCAAGGCATTGCTGTACCAACATCATTATCAACTGCTGCTGCAATAAAGCGGCAACACCCACAGACAGGTAGTCGACCTTCCAGCGACTGCATCAGAAAGCACCTACCCGACAACAACTCGGAGATCAGGTGCAAGAACCAAAGGATGAGGAGTTGTCCTTCACCTCATGCTACCCAACTGGAAAGCTTCCCACAACCAAGGGAAGAAAGAAGTCAAATACCTCCAGTCTGTCGCTCTCTACCAGTGCGTCGCGAAGGCGACTACTAGGAGGGCTGACAACGACACATGAGGAAGGCGTCTTCCAGGGCACTCGCTCAAGGAAGAAGCTGTCAGCCCGTGGGGGTAGTTCTTCCTCATAACCCTGGGGGGTGGCCCAAGCTGGGGGTAGTGTCCCCCGGACGTACACAACAACCCGGCGTTCCAAGGAGATAATGATTCCTAATGAACCAACTCTGAGATCCCGGAGGGTAGCTACTCCCACCAAAATGGCACAATCTTCTACGCTGGGGGTAGTAATTCCCTGGACCTATACAACAACCCAGCGTCCCGTAAAGATAGTGAATCTCAAGGGACAGATGCCGAGTTCTCTGGGGGTAATCACCCTCATCAAGAAGATGCACCTTCCAAAGTTGGGGGTAACATTCCCTCCGAGTCTGAAGAAGATGTACCACTTTTGGCTTTCCCTGAGGACAATGATTCTGAGAAAGCTGGCAGCAACGTGCCTAGGGTTAATACAGCGTCTAGGGATGGGGGTAGCAATCCTCTTGAATCGAAAGATGGTGCGATGATGCCTACCTTCCCTAAAGACTATAAATCCCAAGGAACAGACAATGACATGCTAGGGTATAGTCACCCCCGAATAGTCAGAGCATTATATAAAGCTGAGAGTAGCATCTCCTTTGAGTCTGAAGACGATACAATGATGCCCGTCTTCCCTGAGGATAGTGCGACTCAGGAACCAAAGGTGGAAAGGCTCAACGATCGCAAACGTCTCGATGATCTTGAGGCAATGACTTACACCATGAGTGCTATAATGCAGACTCTTATCCAGACAATAATGGAGATTAAGGCAAACATGGTCCTGCCACCCTCAGGGCCCACAATAACTCTACAAGCCAGAAGTAGCAATCTCCTAGTGATCCACACCAACCCATCATGCCATGTGGACAGTGATTCCCAAGAACCAGATAATGACATGTCTGGGGGTAGTCTCCCTCGACAAGACAAAGTAGCATCTAAAGTTAGGGGTAGAATTCCCTCTGAGTCCAAAAATGATACAAAACCACCGGTCTTTCCTGAGGACCGTACGACTCAGGTATCGGAAGCGCCAAAGCCAAAGGGGAGTTTCTCCTTCAATGATGATAAAATCATTGAAATCTTCAACATACTGATGAAGCAAAACAAACTTTGGCTACCCAACATCAGATGCCCTGAAGAGGCTGACAAGGTCGATGACCCAAAATATTTTCTCTTTTATCGGTACATTCATCATCCAACCAGAGACTGCTCTGTGTTGAAGAGATGTATCCAGCAATTGATCGATGCCATTGAGCTCACCCTCGACATTGATGATAAGCTAGTCATTTTGAACACAGTGTCCCTCCAATTAGGCGACTTCCCAGTAATGGAAGCCCGGGCAACCAGGGAGGTCGTCAACCTCCCGCCAGCTCATAACCGAGTAGCAGGCTTGCTATCACTTACAACCCCAAGAGGTTAGGCCATTGCTCAAAAACTGACACAGCAAATAGCACCTCAACAACCATGTCAAAGGAAAAATAATGCAGGCCAGGCTGCATGATCCTTTCCTCAGAAAACATAAATTATAGATTTCGGATGCTCAGTGCAGCTCAACAAGTCTTCTTATGCACAAAAGCTAAGTCTCGTATGACTCATTAGCAATGGCGCATGATAGGCAGCACTCTATTGTACGCATCTGAGCAAGTCTTCAGCGCAAGGACGTATCATACTTCATGTGCACACGATAGTACTTTTCGTCACAACAAATCCTTACGGGCAACAGACAGTGTTCCCCTGCACGATATATAAAAATAAGCAGCAAGTAGTGGTCCTCGACGTGGTAGACAATCGTGTGCACGTGGCATTGATCCTACGGTCACAACTCAGCCAACTCCCGTATCTATACGTGACAATATTCCTATGCACAAGGCTCCTTATTCGGTGCAAACTAAGTCATCGACAGTATTTAACGCAACAAACGATGAGATACCTCAGTTCCATCATTACAGCCAACAATCACTCCTTCTCATGTCAAAGATGGGATATGACCTCCAAAAAGCTGAAGGTCTGAACTTTGGCACTCCTTTACAATTCGACAGTTATTACAGCAGTACTCGCAGAGGGCTAGGATATGGAGAAGCTTGTACGCTCCATGACGCACAAGATGGCCGACAAATTCTAACCTAAATGGGTGGGCTCGTTTATTGTGAAAGCTGTATTTTCCAATAGCGCATACCGGCTAGTAAAATCCAACGATGACTTGCTTATGATGCCTATCATCGGCAAGTTCCTAAAAAAAGTACTATATCTAAACTAGACTTGTACTCCCATCATCCCTAGTGGGACAACCCAGATGTACAAATCAACTCTTGGTTCTTCATCCCCAGCAAGTGCCTATTTGCAATATTTTCTCCTTCTTTACAAATTCTCGTACAATCCATCATCTGTATCATGGAACCCTGGATATGCAATAGATGATGAGTCCCCAAAGTCCCCCCGGTGGGACAGTCCTTAGGTCCACTCACACACTCCCGCAGTGACCACTCAAAAACTAATCTCGTTAGACACTAGCCATATCCATATTATCTCTGAGCTATCTTCCCATCAATCTCCCCTGCGGAGCAATCCTCGGGTCTATCCTCATTTTTGGATAGACCACACTCAGTAAATTACTTTTCTAAGTTTTTTGGACATCGGTTCACGTCCATATTATCTCTGAACTGTTGTCCTAACATTTTTTCCCGGCTGAGTTTGTTATATACATATTACCTCTGAGCAAACCTTCCGGGTTTTGGCTATCAATTATCACGCCATATTACCTCTCATATCGGTTGTTATCCCTACTTATCATCCGTACTCACCAAGGTACACCAGCGGTGTTAAGTACACAAAATCTATCGCGTCCATATTACCTCTGATAGGGATTATTTTTGAACTTATTGTTTGCATTCAACGTGCACAACAAATAATAAGTCAATAAAAACTGCCACGTCCATATTACCTTTGGCAGGGCTTGTCTCAAACATATTACTTGCACTAACATGCACAAAAAAGTAATGGGTCCACAAAACCTATCACGTCCATATTACCTCTGATAGGGTTTATTTCAAATCTATTACTTGCACCCCAAGTGCGCAAAAGAATAATAGGTCCACCAAAGATCTCCCAGTGGGATGTCCTTACTATCCACAAAATATATCTCGTCCATATTGTCTCTGATAGGGATTATTTTTGAACTTATTATTTGTATTCAATGTGTGCAATAAATAATAAGTCCACAAAAACTATCATGTCCATATTACCTCTAGTAGGGATTATCTTAAACCTATTACTTGTACTAACATGTACAAAAAGTAATGGGTCCACAAAATCTATCACGTCCATATTACCTCTGATAGGATTTGTTTTGAATCTATTACTTGTACCCCAAGTACGCAAAAGGATAATAGGTCCACCAAAAATCTTCCAGTAGGATGTCCTCAGGATCGTACCTAACCTCTCAATATAGCTATTTATCAGCTCATGTCTATGTCACCTCTGAGCTATCGTTCTCACATCCTCCCCTGAGAGTATGCCATGTCCAAGTGACCTCTGAGCAAACCTCACCCTACGACTATCACCAGTCGTCAACTCAACTTATCACCTGCTCTTAAACTTAAGTGAGCCAACGGTGTTAAGTCCACCAAACTTGCCACGACTATACCACCTCTGGCAAGGCCTATTTTGAACTTATTACTTGCACCCTAGTGCGCAAAATGTAATAAGTCCACCAAAGATCCTCCAGCGGGAAGTCCTCAATCCAAAGGAAACAACCACGTCCATATTACCTCTGGCTCATTTCCTTTTTCTTCCACCAAAAATACCGGGATCATACCTAACCTCTCGGTACGAGTATCGATCAGTTTACGTCTATACGACCTCTGAACTACGTCTCTCCACTTTTTCTAGCAGAATGAATCTATCACTACAAGAAAATGGTCACCTCTGTCATGTTTTCCTTTATCCCCACAAAGTCATATATTACTATGTCCACATTACCTCTGAGTAAGATATTTCTAAAACTTTTCCATATCTATATCACCTCTGAGTAAAGTTCTGCTTTTTGACTTTCTACTATAACATTCGCATAACCCCCTGATAGTTCTAGTCGTTTCAGCTTATTATCCGTACTTAAGGTACGCCATGGGTAATAAGTCCATAACCCAAGAGTTTGTCATGTCCATATTACCTCTGAGCAAAGATCGCTCCAAACTATCTGCTATCACATCGTTCTAGACCCCTGATAGTGTCAATCATTTCAACTTATTATCCGTACCCGATCTTAGGTACATCATGGGTAATAAGTCTACCAAAATTTTTTAGTGGAATACCCCGAGAGAAGGCAATTTCCTACTAGGTCCATATTTCCTCTAGTAGAATATTCGCCTTCTTGACCAAGCCAAAACTCTCTTCAATGCTTCTTTCTTCAAAGTATTTCAAAACTGATTCAAGTTTTAAAAACATTGAAGGGGGTCTTATAGAAGCATGAAAAATTTGAATCCGTGCGCCAGAAGATATGACCTCAAAGCCTACCTTTAGTCATGCTACAGAAAAGTTATGCGGCCAAAAGACTCATCTTGATCCCTAAAATAAGTCTGCAAGTGCATCCATACGGCCAAACGGAACCTGCATAATAGCCTTTATATGGCCTGAACAATCAGGTCGTAGAGAAGTCGTATGCGGCCTGAACAATCAAGTCATAGAGAAGCCGCATGCAGCCAAATCAACCAAATCGCAGAGAAGCTGTATAGTATCATATATGCGGCCTAAACGACCACAGAACAGGGAGGCCACATAAGAACCCCCTGACACAGATTTTGATATTTGTCATAGGCTCTGACACATCACTCATAACCCTTAAATGCTTCAAGACTCATGAAGACGATACCTCAAAAGAAGACAATTGGTCACATTAGCGCATTAATTGCTTTGACAAAAGTGTCATGCTATGTGTTCCCTCATATGCAGCTATGCCCTATGCGACCTCATCAACAAGCGGCTAGAGTGTCCATTCGACCAAGGCCCAAATAAGAGCACGTATGCGGCTACATGATCCATGCAGCCTCAGCAACATGCGACCAGAGTGTACATTCGACCAAGGCCCAAATGAGAGCACGTATGAGGCTACATGACTCATGCATCATCGCTAATATGCGGCCAGAGTGTCCATTCGACCAAGGCCCAAATAAGAGCACGTATGCGGCTACATGACCTATGCAGCCTAGTTGTTATGCAGCCTCCAGCTCACAAGATCTTTCCATTACAAATGTAGAGATCTTTGCACAGTTGGTGCTGACTACGTGTCCAGCTGACCAAGTCACGCCCACAACTGGTTGATAACAATCCCGAGATCTCATCAACAGCATATCTCAACCAAGACACATGGCAATCTTTCCATGGCATGCGATAATAGTTGAAATCATATTCTGTTGAAAGAGCCTTATGCGTCCACCAAACAGAGGCATATGCGGCACCCATAGTCCATCAGCACGATGGCTATAAATAGGAGTAACTTAAACGTTCTAACAGTCAGCCTTTTCTGCTTCAGAGAGAGACCAGACCAAGAGACCAGGCTGGCTATCTGCGGATTTACACTCGAGTAAAGAAAGTTTCTACACTCCTAACCCTCCATCGTTACCCCTCAGAAAATAAATTTGTACTTAGATTGTCTTCTAGGACTTTTCTGTACTATTTTTTAGTTTGTTAATCAAATCCAGTTCTTTCGGTTCTTTTTTTGATTTAGATGGCAAACAGGGGTGGCATTATCCCAATAAATAATTTTTACAAGGATCAGAGAGTTACATTGGGAGGCCGAGAGTTTAGTGTGTGCTTACTCATAATGCCACTTTTGAACTATGACAATGTACTCGGGATGGATTGGTTGAGTAGGCACCATGCTAGTATAGATTATCATAGAGACATGGTATTGTTTCGACCATCAGGAGAGCTAGAGTTTGAGATTGCCTGAGGAGCAGCAGAGCAGAGCGCAAGTATCATCTATGGAGCCATGGTGGAAGAGAAGGAGTTGCCACATCCATTGATAACAGAGTTCATGGATGTCTTTCTAAAGGAGTTGTCGGGATTGTCGTCAGACAGAGATGTTGAGTTCTCTATAGACTTGGTGCCAGGTGCAGAGCCGATATCACAGCACGTCTATAGGGTTAACAATAGTGAACTGACAAAGTTGAAGAAGCAGGTAGATAAGTTGCAGGATAAAGGCTTCATCAGATCCAGTTCATCACCGTGGGGTGGGTCGATATTATTTGTACCAAAGAATGATAGGTCGGTATGCATGTGTGTCGACTACAGGGCTCTAAACAACCTCACTATCAAGAACAAATACCCTCTGTCGAGGATAGATGACCTCTTCGATCAGTTGAGTGGAGCGAAGGTATTCTCGAAGATAGATTTGAGGTCAGGTTATCACCAGGTGAAAGTAAAGAAGGAAGATATTTCGAATATAGCTTTTTGGACTCGGTATGTCCAGTTTGAGTTTATGGGGATAACGTTTGGGTTGACCAATGTCCCAGCAGTATTTATAAACCTGATGAACAAGGTATTCCACCAGTACCTTGATAAGATTGTGACGGTGTTCATTGATGACATTCTTGTGTATTCGAAGAACCAGAGGAGTATGAGGAGGACCTAAGGATAGTTTTGGAGACTCTCAGGAATGAGGAGCTTTACGAAAAGATTTCCAAGTATGATTTCTTCCTTGAAAATGTTGAATTCCTTAGTCATTTGGTGACAAGTGACAGGATCTCAGTTGACCCGAAGAAGATCATGGCAGTGGAGTCGTGGGCTACTCCAAGTTCAGTGGCTGAGATCAGGAGTTTTCTGGGATTGGCAGGTTATTACAAGAGATTTGTACATGACTTCTCCAGGATTACACAGCCGATGACTAGGCTGACCAGGAAGGATGTAGATTTTTTCTGGATAGAGGATTGTCAGGCTTCTTTTGATGAGCTGAAGAAGAGGTTGACGACAGGTCCAGCATTGACATTGCCATCAGGGACAGGTGGATTTACTATCTATAGTGATGCTTCATGGAATGGTTTGGGTTGCGTTCTTCATCAGTACAGGAAGGTGATTGCCTATGCTTCTAGACAATTACGTCCTCATGAGAAGAACTATTCCACCCATAATTTGGAGTTGGCAGCGGCTATCTTTGCTCTAATGTTGTCGAAACACTATTTGTACGGAGAGCGTGTAGAGAACTTCACAGATCATAAGAGCTTAAAGTACGTATTTACACAGATAGAGCTAAACATGAGACAGAGATGGTGGTTGGAGATGATGAGGGACTTTGATATTTCGTTGTAGTACCACACAGGGAAGGCCAACGTAGTCGTCGATGTCTTGAGCAGGTATCTGATGGCTATCTACTTGATGAAGGACTGACACTTGTTGGCCGATCTTGAGAGCTTGGGCATTGAGGTGCTAGTTCCTGGTATCGAGATACAAATATGGGGATTGCAGATATAGTATAAGCTGATGGACAGGATCAGGGCTACGCAATTTGATGATGCGATCCTGAGAGTGTCAGAGCACAATTTCAGGCAGGATTATTGGAGGACTTCACTATTACTGATGATGGATCGTTGTGGTATGCTACCAAATTGTGTGTGCCGAGTAAAGATTTCTGCGAGGAGTTTCTACAGGAGGTGCATCACTCTTAGTACTCGACGCATCCAGGTGCCAACAAGATGTATCAAGACCAAAGGGAGAACGTATGGTGGTATGGTATGAAGCAAGAGGTGGCATATTCCGTATCCAGGTATTTAGTATGACATAAAGTAAAGACGGATAGGCAGATGCCAGGTGGTTTACTTCAGCCTTTACCAATTCCAGAGTGGAAGTGGGAGCATGTGACCATGAATTTTATTTCAGGGCTTCCGTGTTCTCCAGGAAGAAAAAATATGATTTGGTTCATTCTAGATAGGTTAACCAAATTGGTCCACTTCTTACCATTTAAAGTGGGTACGTCTACGGAGAAGCTAGCAAAGATGTATGTACGACAGATTGTCAGATTGTATGGAGTTCATACGAGCATTATCTCGGATCAGGATAGTCATTTCACTTCCTACTTCTAGAGGAGTTTGAAGGCTAGCTTGGGCACCCAGCTCAAGTTTAGTACCGTATATCACCCCCAGACAGACGGACAGTCGGAGAGGACTATTCAGACTCTTGAGGATATTCTTCGTACTTATGTTATATATCTCAGAGATTCTTGGAAGCATCATATTCACCTAGTAGAGTTTACTTACAATAACAGTTACCAGGCCAGCATTAAGATGTCACCATTTGAGGCTTTATATGGACGAAGATGTCATACTCATTTATCTTGGGATGATATTGGTTAGAGAGCCTTGTTGGGACCAGAGATGATTGTGGATACAGTTGAGAAGGTGAAGCTTATTAGAGATAGACTTCGAGTGGCGCAGGACAGACATCGGCATTGGGCCGATAGCCACCGGAGACCTTTGGAGTTTGAGTTATAGGTTTTATTTTGTGTTGCTTGTGATTGCTTTATTTTAGATTGAGTGTTAAGGTTGTGTTTTATTCTAGGTTGGCGATCTAGTATTCTTGCGGATTTCCTTGATACGGGGCACGATTTGCTTTGGTGGAGGCAAGAAGCTTAGTCCATGGTATATCGGACCCTTCAGTATTCTTGTGACGGTCGATGCAGTGGCCTATAGACTAGACTTATTGCATGCACTATAGAAAGTACATGACATGTTCCATGTGTCACAGCTGAGACAGTACATAGAAGATCCTAGTCACATACTAGATCACTCGTAGATCGAGGTTGGTCCAACTCTCAGCTATCTAGAGCAGCTAGTGGAGATTTTAGATCGAAGGGAGAAGGTATTGCGAAATAAGACGATTCCTCTAGTTCGTATCGCATGGAGACATCACTTTTCGGGTGAGTCAACCTGGGAGATAGAGGATAAAATGAGCGAGCAATATCCTTATCTCTTCGAGACTTGAGGTATTGTTCAATTATATTCTTGTGCTAGTTTAGTTTTTGTCACAACCCGCACCCGGTGTAAGGGTACTAATCGAAAACAATGCCCAGCCTATGCCGCAGAATCGGCGGTAAAACGCTGTCTAGATAATCTATCTAACAATATAATGAACCACTAATAATGATAGTATACTTAATCATAGAACTAAGATAGAAATGAGCACGAATCAGATAAAGAATAGAATAGTCACAATACAACTCATGAGTCTAAAATAATACATCAATGAGTCTGAAGAAGTAATAAAATAGCTGGAGACAAATCCAGTACAAAGAATACTACGAAGCTTCAACTCCAGGGTCAACTGTCTCAGTTGGGATAAGTCCCTCTTGAGCCAGGGTCTCAGAATCTAAACCCACAACATCCTGGGGTCCATAATAGGTAGGGTACCACTCCTCAGTGTCATCTGGAAAAATATATCCAGTCAGGAAAGGAGCAGAGTATATCTCTAATAGCAGTTCTAATTAATGATAAAAACTATATAACAGTAAATAGCTGTGGATAAACAAGATGCACAATAGATACAAGAGATATATATACAATAAGAAAATACTGGAAATAAATATAATAATGAACAATATGCCAATGAAACAATAATACTAATGACTAAATTTGTGAGTACTAGCTTAACATGTGATCGGCTTGGGTAAGATGCAATGCGGCCTGGCTAATCATACGTGCGGTGTATGATCAATACTATTCAGTAATCAGTACTTTATTCAATAGGGATATTGATCACATATCTATACTAATACTCCCCACCCCGACTGGTATAATAGACCCAACCACGGTATGTTATGGCACGAGATTCCCCAAGAAGATAGCTAGTCTTCCAAGAATCGGTGTCTGTACATGTACAAGATAACCAATAAAATAATACTTGCGCCATATACACCATATGCCAAGGAATAACATCTCATGACGAGATCCGGATATACCAATCCGTGTAACCATAGTGTCAAGAGAACATGGATATCTACACTAGATACAATGAACATAGAGGATATCATAAATGAGAAACTATCAGAGAATGTACTCGCCTAAAGTCCAATGAATAGTCTCACAGATATCTGACTCGGTGCCTCAAAGACCTAGATATGGAATACAACATTAATACAAGGTCCCAAAAAGAGAAAAAGTTAAACTAGTCAACTTCTAAGTCAATAAGTCAACTATGGTCAACTATGGTCAAACCAAGGTCAACTATCTATTTCTAAGTTGTACAAGTCTAACACAAAAATCTCGGGTCAAAATACTAAAATCTAAGTCATAGAAACCATATCCTAAAATATTAGGATACCGTATCTCCGGATACGTGAATCCAAGGTAAATCTCACAATACATATATAACAACAATAAAGTATAATAATATAGTATATTAATTACAAACAAATAGAAACCATGGTTTTGAACCAACTTGGTATCCACACAAAGTCACAAACTTGATACCCAAATCCCGTATCTTGAGTATCCCACTTACCTTGGTTTCCACAAGGTAATGCTCAAGATACCTTGATATAGTAATTACCCTCATACATAATATAATATATATATAGTAATATTATACAATTAAGAAACATAACAATACTAGTATTATATCTCACAATTAATATATATATATAAATATAAATATAAATATAATATATAAACTATATACTAAACTGTCTAACTGTCACTGAAAGCAGTGTTGAAAAACACTGATTTTTTAATAAACAGACCTTCAGTGAGAGTTCAGGCTGTCACTGAATTGCCGTCGCTATTGCTGCTGTGTATTTGCACTGCTGCCACCCCTTTGGTGACAGTTTTCAACTGTCACCAAAGTCTCCATCGTAACTGCTACGAATTCCCGCTGTTGCATGCGGTTATTAATGACAGTGGCGGCTCTGTCATTAATTCTCCGCCGCCACTGTTACAGCGGCTTCTGCTGTAACCGTTCTAATAATGACAGTTCTTCTGTCATTAATCCTACTGTCACAAAAAAAATAGCAAATATATATATATAACCTATATATATATATATATATATATATATATATATATATATATATATATATATATATATATATATATATATCAATATATATATATAAATCAATAATTAAAATATATACTCCTATATATATATAATCCAACACATATATATTATATACATCTATATAAATAAATACCAATAGCTATAATATACATCCTATGTACTAATGTACATACTACAACATGGTTAAATGCACACATACATAAATATGTTTAATAAAAATACATCCATACATATATATAAATAATCACATAATAACTATAAATAATCTAATTACTTAATTAAACATACATAAATATTTTATAAAATATTTTTATATATTTTATATTCCTAACATAATTTGTAACATATATAAATGCATGTAAAAAAAAGCTACATATATATTTATACATTATATAGTACACATATAATACATAGATCTATGCTACAATAAATACCATAATAAATACACTATAATAAATGTATAACATCTATATATATATATATACTTAATTATAATTCAAGAATTAAAGCATAAATAATTAGATCTACACATAAACACACCACAAATGGAGAGTATCACACTGTATCCCACTAGATCTAGGATACGCATGCGACACGAGTCCAACACACAACCAATTGCACCTCGAAGGATACAAGCAAGTCACAAATATTATTTATGAATAAATCAAAGTGTCAAATATAGATCTATGTGTCCGTGTCAAAATACGACATGTACAAAGTCCCGTGTCGGAAGAAAACCCCCAAAATAACATGTATCACAAAATTATTGGGATACGACCTACACGTACCCAATTGTGGACACGACACTAGCCCCAAACACATAAATACATACCCAATTGATCTATAGGATCAATTGACACACACAATAAAATATTAATTCGGAATTCCCCCAAAATTGACACAAAAAATACCATAACTTTCTCCATGGGTCTCCTATGAACACAAAATCAAGTCCTATGGGTAGTACATACATATGGGTTGATTTTTCATGATTAAATCTCAGATTTAGAAGCTATTTTAAGGGAGAAAATTGAATTATACCTATTAGGAGATGGATTCCCAATAAAACCTCTAATTGAGATAAAATTGCCTCCAAATTATAGATCATTGCTTCTCTTTGTAGATCCTTGCTTCCTCCTTCTAGATCCTTGCTTCTCAACTCTCTAATGGTGATTTGTGAAGGAATTGGAATGAATTTGGTAGGAAAATAAAATAGGAATGAAGGAAATTTGGTAGTGGAAAAATTCTAGATCTAGATTTGGAATGAAAAAGAGAGGAGAGAGAATTTCCCCCCCTCTTTTAATAGGCCGGCCCTTACCTCTCCCTCAAGTAATTATAAAATGTCCAATATACCCCTTGGGGCCTCTCATGAAGAAATAATTAAGGAATGAAGCTTCTAGTCTAATGATTTAATTAATTTAATCTATCTCCTTAACAATGGACTTTCTAAATGGGCTAAGTCTAACTAATTAATTCATGTTGGTCCATGGGTCCAAACTAAACTAGTTAGGTCCACTAATACAAGTCCAAATTAAATAAATAATATCTAACAATAATTAAATAATACAACAAATAATTATTTACCATGCACAATAATTAATTAAATAGAAAAAAACTAAAATACCCTTTCCTAGAAAATGTGGTAGTGACAGTTTTTAATTTCGAGAAAGAAATTATTTTAAGGAGGGTAGACTTGTCACTGCCATATTTCTAGAATAAAGGTATTTTTGTGATTTTGCAATATTTATATATAGTATTTATATATGAAATATAATGTGTATAATGTATATATTATAACTATTATATTTATTAATATTGGTTAGTGGACTAGACTTAACATGACCCATGTTGTAACTAGTTGAGCTAGTCACAACTAAACTAGATTAATTAATTCCCTTTAAGTTAGAAATTAGAATATTTTCGTTCATTAAGAGTAATACCCCCCACTAATTAAAATAACTCTTCATGATAACCCATAGGGGCATTGGAGACATTGTATATTAGCCAAACCGTAGGGTTTAGGTGGCTGGCCCTATTTAGTAAGGGGGCTCCCTCCACCTTCATTTAATAGCTCAGAAACCCCAATTTAGTTATTTTTCCCAAATCAACCAATTCCTCAACCAAATTCTACTAAATTGCCCCCAATCCCTTCCATATTCATCATCTAAGGAGTACTAGGAGCTTAGATTGCAATAAGCATTGGAGAAGGAGTTTGGCTAGGAGCTTGTGTCCAAATCATTTTCTATTATGTTTTTATTGGAAATCCATCTTTCCGATAAGTATAACCCTCAAATATCACTCTAAATTCTATTTTTATTATGTGTTTGACCATTAGGAGCCCACCCATGGATTAGGACTACACATAGGAAGAAGAATGAGCTTCTATTGGTCCCTATTGTGACTTCTACATTGAGTTGTGTCCAAATTTGGGGTTTTATGTTAGTTGTTGTAGTTTTCCTCTATTCTTTATTGTAACTAATCACATTGGTTATATATATATATATATATATATATATATATATATATATATATATATATATATATAGTATTAGTTGAGTATTGGAGGATTTGGCATGTAGGTTGGTTGTGTATCATGAGTATCCTAATTGTGCACTCAAAGTGTTTAATAATTTGCCTATTACTAGAAGTATATTTATTTAGATGTTAAGTTCATTGTTAGTGTATCTATATTTATATATATAAATGTGTATATATTGGTAAATGCATTAATGGGTGTATATGTGTATGTGGAGTATGGTGACTGTGGTATATGAGTGTGGAGAAGTTGACTGATACTTAGTTCAGTTGGATACCTGAATTTGTGTACACATGTGTTTATAAGCCTGATTACATAATTGTGCAAGTGTTGTCTATATGTGTTCAGTGCAAAGGTGAGAACTCAATTGAGCAGTACAACCTAAGTGTTGGTTTCAGTCGAGGAGTAGTTGGTAGTATAGGTTGGCACTCGGGTAAGATGATCCATAAGCATTCAGGTGAGGTTATACAAATAGAGAGCATTAACCTGCAGATGTGGGAGTGAGATTTGGTACCTATACAATGGAGTTAGACTGCAGTCGAGGGAGACAGGCACCCGCGAGCCTGCACAAATGCAAGTACTTATGTGCCTCTGTGTTGCTGTGTAGGTTGTGGGGAGGGGATGCATTATACATCAATAACTGGGAAGAATATTGACTAGTAATAATGTATCATTACTTAAATCAGTGTACTAGTATATGAGGTGGAGGGGAGTTAATGAGGCTCGGGTACAGAGTATCTGATTTAGTGTGGAGTGTTGGCCAGTGTGCAAATGTCTGTAGCTCTAGTTGTTTGGATGCAGTGGCTTATGCACTATTACGGAGTCGTGTGTAAGAACTGCACTTAGCTTCTGTGCAGTGTAGTTGGATGCACAACACCCTTGTGCAGTGAGCATTGCAGTGAGGGGTTAATGTAGCAATAGCAACAGCTTTAGTGGGATTTTGTACTGCACATATAATATAGGAGTGAGGGGGATCCATCTAGTTGTGCAAGTTATTTTGAGGAGGAAGCAACTGCCTCCTAATGCGGAGCTATAACATATTGAGTGATGTGAGAACTGCATCAGTAGGTGCAGCACTGTGATGGGGGTTTTAGGATTATGCAACCTCAGTTCTGTGTATGAGAGGTACATAGAAGTATCTGACCTTGCATAGATAGGTAATTGGGATAGTGTTGATATGGGTATGAGATGAGGTATGCGAATATGGAGATCACGTATAAGGTTGATTGATACTAAGTGGTATCAGTAGGACTGAGGGGTGAGTGTTCTATATGTACAAGTATAGGTAGGATAGTTATGTATCATAGGTAAGTATTATGAGTTAAGTACTAGAATTAATTAAAGGTGTTGAGGTTATAAAATTAGTATTAGTCTAGAGCCAACTGAATTAGGTATGGAGTTAGGTAATATCAAGATACCAGGATATCCTAGAATAGGAGCTACTTATATGGAATGGTAACTAGTATAATAAGTATTAACTTGTATTACTATATATTAACTAATATAGTTAGAAGACTTTAGTACTAACTAGTATAAGCTAGGTAATAACTAGTAAAAGCCTAATATTGACTAATTGACCTTATTCAGACCTAGAAAACCAAATATAACAAGGTATTAACCTAGTTAGCCTAGTAATGACTAGTATACTCTAGTATGGACCTAGAAGTGGCCTAGAACCATCACAACAAGGTAGTTAACCATGCATATCATCCCATATCAATTATTGACACTTATATTTCATATTTAGGTCATTGTGACTCCATTTTGGACATCGATCCTCATACATTGCTCAGGACCACAGACGAGTACATTCTCTGACAGTTTCTGTTATTTTTTATTATTACTATGATTTAGTTTATAGTGTTATACTTAATTTCCTACACAGTGGATACACGAGCTAATATTATATATTCATGTCATGAGTAGTCGTGATTGGATCCATCATACTAGCCGAGGACGGCATAATATTAGCAAGTTATGTGATCATACCCCACCTTACATGCATCGTAGCTCGCCCCATATCTCACGTAGGGTATAGCCTGACCATATTACATGCCCCATAGCCTATTATATATTATTAGCCTGACTTTTTCTTGCATCATAGCTAACCAGATGGTTAGCCTGACCTCACATGTATCATAGCTAATTATATATAACAAGCTTGATCTAGTCCCAAGTCGATCACATTGCAAACTAATATTTTAAGGCACTTAGCTAGTATTTTTGTTCCTCTATTTCCAGTTCATACATTGCTAGTATTTATATTTATCTGCTTTTCTCTGCTTACCATGTATCTGTGATATGATGATTGTCTCTCTAGTTTTTCTCACATTCCAGTATTTTATTCTATCATGTATATTCATTACTTAGTGCTTTATAGTCTATATCAAATTAATTGGAACTGTTATTAGTGTAAACCCCCACATTTATTATTTTAGGTAGACTGGTTATGGTTAGAAATTTTTGGTTTTTTTTTTGGCATCAGGTGTTTGAGGTTTAAAAATTAGGCTAAGTTGACTGGTTCTTTATTTAAACCATTGGTGCACCCTACCGTTGCTACAATATTTGGAGCCCAACAATAGCCCTAAATTTCCAACTAGTTATTGCACTCTTGACCTGACAAGCCAACCTAGGCGTTGGACTTTTCCGTCACTCACAAACATAATTCCTTGTGCTCTAATTTAATTGCCCAACTTTCCAGCCCCAAAATTAATTCTTTAATCCTATGTCATGTACCTTTATCGTTGCCATCAATTTTGGGACACAAACTTAACCCGTTTAGCTGAACCAATTAAAGGGGACAAGACTGACACCAAACCTACACCGTTCATGACCTTTGTGTCATTCCTAATTAATACCCCATGTGCCTCCATTTAATTTAAGAGCACATGACACTTTATTTTAATTAAATTGGGGATACCAACTTTGACTAATCCCAACTTAACCCCAATTTAACCCAATACCCCATTCATTAAGCCCATACAAAATATACAATACCTCATCACCCTACACAACACCAAACACGACTTCCCATACCAAATCTCCATCACTTTTCATGCTTGTGCAAACACCCAAAAGTTAAGGGGCTTATTTGCAAATATAGTGCTAGGTGTCACCACCATATTGGTCAAGGCCAATGAAGAAACCCCCCTCCCTCTCATGACCGTTCCAATCATTTCTTTCTCTTCCCTTTTATTTGAATACTTTCTTCATGTTAAATCTTGGCCCTCCATTCAAAATGAAACATCATCCTCACCACACACTCTTATATAAAATCACTCCTCACACATTTTCCAATGAGTAGGCCCTAATCACTAGAAGCCTAGAAACCCCCCCCCCCTCTCTCTCTCCTTCCTCTTCCCTTCTTCAGCCGAATATCACTTCTTTTCCTTCACTTCTTCTTCTTCACTTTTTCTCCTTCACTTCTTCTTCTTCTTCTCCTTCACCCGACTCCTCCGGCCAGCTTCCCCTTCTCCGCTGCAATGCCACCCCCACCATCATCCTCACCACCTTCACGACCCCCGCTCCACCTTACTCTGGCCGACTTCCTCCACGAACCGCCACCCGCTGCCATCACCTACATCAACTCCTCCCGCGGCCTCCACCCGCTGCAGAACCACCGTACGAACCACCACAGAGCACCACAATTACCGCCACTACCTCCAGCCACTCCGCCACTACTGCCACCACTGAACCGGAGCCGCAGCATTGCCTCCACCCACCCGCTGCTACCACTGCCATTCCCGCAACCGTGCCTCCGTGAACCACCATGACCACCGCCATCTCCACCGCTGCTACCACCGCTATCCCCGCAACTGCGCCTCTATGAACCACCACGACTACCGCCATCTCCACTACTGCTACCACTGCCCTCACCGCCAACACCTCAACGAACCCCCACGGCCACCACCACCTTCAGCAGCACCCTAACCTGCGGCCATCATCACCCGCCACCTCGACCATCGGAGCTACGACCAGCCACTCCACCACGGTCACCCGCTGCCACCACCATCGCCACCTCCAACCCTTTTCGACCGCCACCACCTTCACAATGAACGACCACCGCACTTACCATCACCATGAGCAACATCCCCTGCCCGCGGCCGCGAGGAACCGCGGCTCAAAACCGTGTCCAGTAACTAAGTTCAACCTTCCCGATTCACGAAGCGATGTCTCCCTCCTCACGCAACCGATCCTTGAACTGAATCTTCGGGTAAGGACCCTACTTAACCCTGTTGTTTTGTGTTCAATTAGAATATTTTAGTTTGCATTATATTGCTAGTAATTAGAGATGCAATTCTTGAGAAAACTTTTTATAAAACCATTGATACTTTCTGATACGGAGTTGGTCCCATCAATCCGGGCAACCTTGTCGCATATCAATTATACCAAAAGGTGTGTATCATCAACGTGGACGTGTGGACTTTCGCAAAACTTGATTTGGATGTGCGTGCACACCGGTATCAATGTGTATCCTTCGAAAAGCACCGTATCGACGTGTTCTGACACTGGTCCTAATTTTGTGTGTGCCTGTCGTTTCACAACAAAACTTGCGCCATCGGATTCGCAGCGTTATGCTGGTCCTGTGACCCAAGTTTGGTTCGATTCTGAGAACGTTGATGAAACGTTATTTCGTAAGCCCTACGGTTTCACATGACAGGCGATTTCCCGATCGGCTCATCGGAATTCAGTTCTGGACATTCCGTTGGGTTTGTATCGTCGTTTTGGACTCGTAGATACTAAGTTGTTGAATTTGGAGAACTTTGTCTCTGGCACATTTTTGGTGCAAGACGGGCTCATTTGTGGACCTCGATTGACCAGAAACTGCATTTTTGCCACTGTGTCCAAATTGGACGTATGTGTATTTTTTTTTAGTATCTCATTCATTTTGAAACTATTGGTGATATTTGTGACAGCATCCGAAGACATCTGCTCCAGTTTCCATCTTGAGCTGCTACTTCCTTGGCGAGTTCGGGTTCGAATCTTCGTCTGGCTTCCAGGCAAGTGTACGTTGCCATCTTGTATCTCAGTTACTAGATTTCTATTTATTTATTCTATGCATTGTGCTCGCTTTGGATCAGAATAGTTACTTCATGTCCGAGTCATAACCAAGTATAGACTTTCGTCGGTAACGTCTGGTAACGATTGTTAGATGTTCGCAACACTTAATGTGCCTACTTGGTTACATCATAACCCTAGGACACATCCAGACACTGTCATCGTGCTATATTTTTTGTATCATGATATTGTCAGCATGACCGGAATCTGGAACGACTTTAGAGTCATGATTGTCGATAGTTACTTCAGTATGACGAGACTGTTAGATAGAGGTTCAGGTTCAGCGAATTCTCGTTGACCGCTTTGGGAGGGAAAGACAGTTACTAGATGTTTGGGCTACTCTGCACGCGCTATATATATATATATCTATCCTATTTATGTAGTGTTCATGTATCCAGAGTCGTAGTATCACCCATGTGACTGTGTCTCGGAGCTACGGTACGCCCCGTGTGTCTCTATGTTCGGAGCTACGATTTTATTTTGGACAGCCCACGCATCGAATATTATCTTCAAAATTGTGTCTCACTTAGGTGGTTATGCTAGATTACACCGGCGTTGTACTTGTTTCTTTTTGTTATACTATGGCATACTATTTTTGTACCTTGTTACGTCCCTCTGAGGACCTGGTCCCCTGCCAGTTTTGTAGCATAGACAATTACGGAGCCTTTAGAGTTGTTGATGGAGTTGCTTGTCTTGCAGGCATTGGTACCAGGTACTTATATCATTTCTACCAGAGTTATGGTTACTTTATTCATATTGTTTATTCATCTGCTGTTATAGCCTAGTTTTTTTATAGACTCATATTTCTTCTCGAGTTTATTCGAGTTTGTGTGTTACTTGGCGGCCGACTTTAGCATATGTAGCTTATTCTTGTGTATTTTTGTTCATTATGGATTGAGACATAGATATTTATATTTACTCGATCATTTAGATAGTGACCATTATTATACAGCTTATACGTATTCGAGTCAGACCAGAGTCTGGTCGAATGCGTAGCTGGCATGTTGCGTATTCCTAGTCCTACGTATTTTGGGACTAGGGTGTGACATGTTTTTGTTGTGGCCCATGCAGGTCAAGAGCATATCGTTTCGGTTATATTATCGTACCAAACGAGCCTGCAGTTTAGGATTTATTGTTGAATAGGATCTCAATCCATAATCAATTTCTAAAACTCCCTTCGAAATTTATTATCGCCTTTGGACTTCCAAATTGTATTCGTTCATTTTACATCAATATTGTTATCCTTGTTTTTCATCTCCTTTCATTTCGGAAGGACGAATGCTTGTGCCTGATGGTTCCCTCCAGAAGAAGATCGTAGTCCAGATGACAGACGACATAATTTGTGTAATATTCTCTGAGAAGATTGTTACCCTCAGTAGGATAGGTTGATAGGTTCTTTTAGATTCTAGAACTAGTGTAGAGTGTTAGCAAGAGAATTGGACCTAGAAGTATGTTCTTAGAACTGGTAAAACCCTACCCTTACTTGAGATAGCAGTGATTGGGAAGTACTAGGAGCTAAAAAGATCATTGCTCCTAACCCTCTAGAATAATTTATGGAAATGCATAGCCAGATGCTAGAAATTAGTTGTAGCATATGATAGCGATACCAGGAACGATATTATAAACTAGAGAAGATAAAATTTTAGGCTCTCATTTGGAAGATAATGATTTGATACCAGGAATTCTAGCATGTGCTTGGGTGATACCATTATGATAATTGCATTATGTGACTCGGAGCAATAAATAACGAAAAGAAGAAATTTGAGGAATACAATTGTAGGAAGAAATTTGATGAGAAGAGTAATTATACATTAGGGAAGGAAGAAAATTTAGGAGGATTAGTGTTGTAAATAGAACGGGAGAATTTATTATGAGGTTAAGTCTAGACTATGACATCGTCCTAGACATGAGTTGATTGAGCCAATACCACGCGATGCTAGATTATCGACGTTGTTGCACTATATTTAGACCACCAGATTACCCTGAGTTTGAGTTTCTTCGGGAAGCCCGAGAGCATGGTGTCCAACCTTAGCGACACACATTGTAGAAGTTGAACCGATGTACCCTCACTTTATAGTAGATTTTGAGGATATATTTCCAGAGGATATTCTAGGCCTGCCACCTGACAGAGAGATAGAGTTCACTATAGAGTTGACTCCCGGAGCCGAGCCAGTTACTTCTCCGTCTACAGACTAGCACCAAAGGAGTTGGTTGAGTTAAAGGTCCAAGTAGATGATCTCTTAGATAAGGATTTTATTCGGGCTAGTATTTCTCCATGGGAGCACCCATCTTATTTGTGCCAAAGAAGGATGGGACGGTACGTTTGTGTATCGATTACAGGGTGTTAAATGCTATAACAATAAAGAACAAGTATCATTTGCCGCACATCGATGATTTATTTGATCAGCTAAGTAGCGCATGTGTATTCTCGAAGATCGATCTCAGATCCGGTTATCATCAGATCTAGGTACGAAGGGAGGACATTCCGAAGATAGCTTCTTCGGATGAAGTACGGGCACTATAAGTTTCTAGTCATGTCATTTGGTTTAACCAGCGTGCCAGCAGTATTTATGAGCCTGATGGATAAGGTTTTCCACCTTATCGTGCTGCATCAGTATTTATGAGCCTGATGGACAAGGTTTTCCACCCCTACACTAGTTACAGAGATTAGGAGTTTCCTCGGACTTGCCGGATATTATCAGAGGTTCGTGAAAAACTTCTCGAGAATCGCTGTGCCTATGACGCGACTGACGCGTAAGGGCGAGGAGTTTATCTGGACTGAGGAGTGTTAGACGGCTTTCGATAAGCTGAAGAAGCGTCTAACATCAGCACCGATTTTGACACTTCCTTCAGGATCGAAAGGATTTGTAGTGTATAGTGATGCGTCTGGGAGCAGATTAGGATGTGTACTGATGCAGCACGATAAGGTGATAGCCTACGCATCGAGACAGCTGAGAGTTCATAAAAAGAACTATCAGACGTACGATCTAAAACTAGCTGTAGTGATATTTGCACTAAAGCTATGGCGGCACTACCTTTTTGGAGAGCGTATTAAGATTTACACAGATCACAAACGTCCGAAGTATGTCTACACTCAGAAGGAGCTCAACATGAGACAGAGGCGATGGCTAGAGTTGATGACAGACTATGATATCGAGAGGTAGTATCACCCTGGCAAGGCGAATATAATAGTAGATACATTAAGCAGGAAGCCCATGGCATACTTTTTGAAGACTAAGTGGCAATTATAAGAGGATCTTCAGGAGCTCGGGATAGAGGTTGTATTGCCATGCATTAATGGACAGATGGCCAGTCTTGAGGTTCAGTCTACATTGGTTGAGAGGATCGAGGCAGCCCTGCCTACAAATGCGAGATTTTACCGACTATGAGAGAGGACAGAGGCCGGCATGCAGACGGGACTCCGGATTCATGAAGACGGAACATTGAGGTGTGGAGATCGCCTATATGTTCCGAGTGGCGAGCTACGCCAAGAGTTGATGACCGAGGCTCATAGCTCGATTTATTCTATTCATCTTGGGGGTATGAAGATGTACCGAGATTTGAGACAACACTACTGGTGGCATGGGATGAAGAGGGAGATTGCGAGATTTGTGGCAAGATATTTGGTCTGTCAGCAAGTCAAGTCCAAACATCAGAGGACTGCAGGACTATTACAGCCGCTTTCTATTCCCGAGTGAAAGTGGAAGCACATTACCATGGACTTCATCACGGGATTTCCGAGGAGCCCTAGCGGGAAGGATGCAGTCTGGGTTATCGTGGACCGTCTCACCAAGTCTGCATATTTCTTGCCCTTAGAGTTGGGCAATCCACGGAGAAATTAGCTGACATATATATGAGGCAGATAGTACAACTACATGGAGTATCTGTCAGTATTGTATCGTATCGTTATTCTAAATTCATGTCACATTTTTGGCGGACTATGCAGGAGAGTCTAGGAACTCACCTCAAATTCAGCACTGCATATCATCCACAGACTGATGGTCAGTCAGAGCATACAATTCAGATACTAGAGGATATGATGAGAGCGTGCATGATCGACTTTTGAGGATCTTGGAAGGACCATCTACACTTGGTGGAATTCTCCTACAACAACAGTTACCAAGCCAACATACAGATGGCACCTTATGAGGCACTGTACGGCAGGAAGTGTAGGTCACCAGTATGTGGGAGTGACATGAGAGAGCATCAGATACTTGGTCCAGAGTTGGTGACACAAATAGTGGAGAAAGTGATGCAGATTCAGAGCCACCTGCGTGCAGCACAGGATAGATAGAAGCATTGGGCAGATGCACACCGCAGACCTTTAAAGTTCAATGAAGGTGACCATGTATTTTTAAAGATATCGCCCACTCGTGGTACCATCAGATTCGGGGACAGAGGCAAGCTGAGTCCGAGGTACATCGGACCTTTTGACATCTTGGAGCGAGTTGGCAAAGTGGCTTATCGTCTTGCATTGCCTCCATCATTAGAAGGAGTGTACGACGTATTTCACGTATCGCAGTTGAGGAGATACGTGGCAGACCTTAGCCACGTGCTTGATCATTCAGAGATTATAGGGGCCCAGTTTATCATATGCAGAGCAACCAATGGGGATACTCGATCGCAGTGAGAAGATTTTGAGGGGACAAACTATTCGACTGGTCAGGGTTGCATAGAAGCATCATTCGCCAGACGAGTCTACCTGGGAGCACGAAGATTCTATTCGGCAGCATTTCTCGTATTTATTTGAGGACCGAGGTACGAATTTACGTATTGCATTCGATTACCTGTTTACTTTTAAATTCTCGTAGCTATCATTCGTGCTTTACTTTTAATTTCGGGAACAAAATTCTTCTAAGTTGGGAAGGATGTAAACCCCTCATTTATTATTTTAGTTAGACTGGTTATGGTTAGAAATTTTTGGTTTTTTTTTGCATCAGGTGTTTGAGGTTTAGAAATTAGGCTAAGTTGACTGGTTCTTTATTTAAACCCTTAGTGCACCCTACCGTTGCTACAATATTTGGAGCCCAATAATAGCTCTAAATTTCCAACTAGTTATTGCACTCTTGACCTGACAAGCCAACCTAGGCGCTGGACTTTTCTGTCACTCACAAACACAATCCCTTGTGCTCTAATTTAATTGCACAACTTTTCAGCCCCGAAATTAATTCTTTAATCCTATGTCGCGTACCTTTATCGTTGCCATCAATTTTAGGACACAAACTCAACCTGTTTAGCAGAACCAATTAAAGGAGACAAGACTGACACCAAACCTACACCGTTCATGACCTTTGTGTCACTCCTAATTAAGACCCCATGTGCCCCCATTTAATTTAAGAGCACATGACACTTTATTTTAATTAAATTGGGGATACCAACTTTGACTAATCCCAACTTAACCCCAATTTAATCCAATACCCCATTCATTAAGCCCATGCAAAATACACAACACCCCCTCACCCTACACAACACCAAACACCACTTCCCACACCAAATCCCCATCACTTTTCATGCTTGTGCAAATACCCAAAAGTTAAGGGGCTTATTTACAAATATGGTGCTAGGTGTCACCATCATATTGGTCAAGGCCAATGAAGAAACCCCCCTCCCTCTCATGACCAGTCCAATCATTTCTCTCTCTCCCTTTTATTTGAACACTTTCTTCATGTTAAATCTTGGCCCTCCATTTAAAATGAAACATCATCCTCACCACACACTCTCATATAAAATCACTCCTCACACATTTCCCAATGAGCAGGCCCTAATCCCTAGAAGCCTAGAACCCCCCCTCTCTTTCTCTCCTCCCTCTTCCCTACTTCAGTCGAATATCACTTCTTCTCCTTCACTTCTTCTTCTTCATTTCTTCTCTTTCACTTCTTCTTCTTCATTTCTTCTCCTTCACTTCTTCTTCTTCTCCTTCACACGACTCCTCCGGCCAGCTTCCCCTTCTCCGCTGCAATGCCACCCCCGCTATCATCCTCACCACCTTCACGACCCCCATTCCACCTTACTCCGGCCGACTCCCTCCACGAACTGCCACCCGCTGCCATCACCTACATCAACTCCTCCCGCGGCCTCCACCCGCTGCACCGGATGAGTCCCACCGGAGCAGCAGCTGCAGAACCACCGCACGAACCACCATGGAGCACCACCATCACCGCCACCTCCGCCACTGCCTCCAGCCACTCTGCCACTACTGCCACCACTGCACCGGAGCCGCAACATCGCCTCCACCCGCTGCTACCACTGCTATCCCTGCAATCGCGCCTCCGCGAACTACGACGACCACCGCCATCTCCACCGCTGCTACCACTGCCACCCCCGCAACCGCGCCTTCACGAACCACAACGGCCACCGCCATCTCCACCGCTGCTACCACTGCCCTCACCGCCAACACCTCCACGAACCCCTACAGCCACCACCACCTTCAGCAGCACCCCAACCCACGGCCATCATCACCCGCCACCTCGACCACCGGAGCTACGACCAGCCACTCTGCCACGGTCACCCGCTGCCACTACCATCGCCACCTTCAGTCCTTTCCGACTGCCACCACCTTCATAACGAACGGCCATCGTAGCTACCATCACCACGAGCAACATCCCCTGCCCGCGGCCGCGAGGAACCGTGGCTCAAAACTGTGTCCAGTAACTGAGTTCAACCTCCCCGATTCATGAAGCGATGTCTCCCTCCTCGCACAACCGATCCTTGAACCGACTCTTCGGGTATGAACCCTACTTAACCCTGTTGCTTTGTGTTCAATTAGAATATTTTAGTTTGCATTCTATTATTAGTAATTAGCGATGCAATTCTTGAGAAAATTATTTCATAAAACCATTGATACTTTTCGATACAGAGTTGGTCCCATCAATCCGGACAACCTCGTTGCATACCAATTATACCAAATGGTGCGTATCATCAACGTGGATGTGTGGGCTTTCGCGGAACTTGATTTGGATGTGTGTGCACACTAAAATCAACGCGTATCCTTCGGAAAGCATTGTATCAACGTGTTCTGACACTCGTCCTAATTTTGTGTGTGCCTGTCGTTTCATAACGAAACTTGCACCATCAAATTCGCAACATTACGCTGGTCCTGTGAACCAAGTTTGGTTCGATTCTGAGAATGTTGACGAAACATCGTTTTGTGTGCCCTACGATTTCATATGACGGGCAATTTCGTGATCGGCTCATCGAAATCCAGTTCTGGACGTTCCATTGGGTTCGTATCGTCGTTCTGGACTCGTAGACACTAAGTTGTTGAATTTGGAGAACTTTATCTCAAGCACGTTTTTTGATGCAAGACGGTTTGTGGACCCTATGTTGACCAGAAACTACATTTTTGCCACTGTATCCAAATTGGACGTATGTGTATATTTTTTGAGTATCTTATTCATTTTGAAACTGTTGATGATATTTGTGACAACATCCGAAGACATCTGCTCCAGTTTCCATCTTGAGCTGCTACTTCCTTGGCGAGTTCGGGTTTGAATCTTCGCCTGGCTTCCAGGCAAGTGTAACTTGCCATCCTGTATCTCAGTTACCAGATTTTTATTTATTTATTCTATGTATTATGCACACTTTGGATCAAAATCGTTACTTCATATCCGAGTCATAACCGGGTGCAGACGTTCGTCGGTAATGTCTGGTAACGATTGTTAGATGTTCGCAACACCTTGATGTGCCTACTTGGTTACATCATAACCCTAGGACACATCCAGACACTGTCATCATGCCATATTTTCTGTATCCTGATACTGTCAGCAAGACCAGAATCTGGGACGACTTTCGGGTCGTAATTGTTGATAGTTACTTCAGTATGACGAGACTGTTAGATAGAGGTTTAGGTTCAACGAACACTCGTTTACCGCTTTGGGAAGGGAAGACAGTTACTAGACGTTTGGGCTACTCTGCATGCGCTATATATATGTATCTATCCTATTTATGTAGTATTCCTGTATCCAGAGTCGTAGTATCACCCGTGTGACTCTGTGCTCGGAACTATGGTACGCCCCGTGTGTCTCTGTATTCGGAGCTACAGTTTTATTTTGGACAGCCCACGCATCGAATATTGTCTTTAAAATTGTGTCTCACTTAGGTGGTTATGCTAGATTATACCAGCGTTGCACTTGTTTCTTTCTGTTATACTATGGTATACTATTTTTGTACCTTGTTACGTCCCTCTGAGGACCTGGTCCCCTGCCAGTTTTGCAGCATAGACAATTACGGAGCCTTTGGAGTTGCTGATGGAGTTATTTGTCTTGCAGGCATTGGTACCAGGTACTTATATCATTTCTACTGAAGTTATGGTTATTTTATTCATATTGTTTATTTATCTGCTGTTGTAGCCTAGTTTTTTTTTATATACTCATATTTCTTCTCGAGTCTATTCGAGTTTGTGTATTACTGGACGGCCAACTTTAGCATATGTAGCTCATTCTTGTATATTTTTGTTCATTGTGGATTGAGACATAGATATTTATATTTACTTGATCATTTAGATAGTGACCATTATTGTACAGCTTATACGTATTCGAGTCGGACCAGAGTCTGGTCGAATACGTAGCTGGCATATTGCGTATTCCTAGTCCTACGTATTTTGGGACTGGGGCGTGATAGTTAGTCTATGTGCTTCGCTCCAATCCTGACTGGGTAACATTTTTCAGATGATCTCGAGGACTTTTGTCCCACATACTATAGACCGGGAGTAGACGATGGTTACATCCAGGAGCCTCAGGAGGATCTATTCCAGTAGAGGATCCATTAGTAGTGACTTAGAGCCTAGCATTCATTTGTATTTGGGATTGTTCCACTTTGAGATATTCTGACTTGTGCTATGTTGAGACTTACGTTGTTATTTGAGTTAGCTAGACTTTTAGAATTATTGATATTGTTTTGAGATGTTTAATTCTAAACTTATGTGTTGGAACTTCTTTTATATCATTTCATATCTTTATTGTGACATTCATCTTCCTATAGATTATATTGTGATTGAGTATCTGTTTCGATATTATGTTATATTCATCTTGTCCTCCATATAGAGTTGAGATATCATTGACAGGTTATATATTATTATGAGATGTGTTAGATTGTATTGTGACCTAGACATCATTCTACCGCCGATGTTGCAGCGTAGGCTGGACGTACCCATGACTCATGCCCAATTATTGGGTACGGGTCGTAACATGTTGGTCTGTGCACATCGACTGAGTTATGTTTCAAAACTTGGAGTAAGCGAATGTTAAGTTATGATCAGCAGGATTACCGTGAATAGTCAGTTCAGAGTAGACATTGGGCGATGTAGAGTACACATAATGCCGAGGGTGACTTGATTTCTAAGTGGTATATGCAACACCACTGAGTTGGCGCATGTTGGAAATGTCTGAAACAGATAAGTGATAGGTTTGCTTGTAATAGATGTGGTAGTACGAGATTCAGTTAGAAATTTGTGTAACAGAGTTTGACTCAGGTATTCTTCGATGCGTCAGGTTTGAGCCAAGGGTATCACTTATCTGTTCCAAACATAATATCGAGGGTAACTTGATTTCTAAGTGGTATATGCAACACAATGAAGTGGTGTACATGTTGGAAATATTTGGAATATATAAGTAATAGGTTTGCTCAGAAAAGATGGGGTTGTACGAGATTCAGTTAAAAAAAAATTAACAGCGTTTGAGTCAGGTATCTTTCGTAGCGTCAGGTTTGAGCGATCAGAAACAGTCTCGTGTAAATAGAAGTTACGTCGGATAAGAATGGAACAAGTGATGGAACGAGTGTTTAGAATTCGAAGGAGTAATACGGACCAAGTATTGAAGATAGGATAAGATCATTCAGACAGAAAGTTTGAATATGGAAATTCTGCTTGCACAATTTGGAAGATTCAATGGAGAAATTAATGCGGGAAGTTGAGCATAAGGAATGGACAGTTATGCAAGCATACACAAACGATGGATATGTCGAAGAGTAACGAGCACGGACTATGGATTTTAGTAACGCAGCAGAGCAGTTTGTTGTGTCATGCCCCAATCTCCTGCAAGCTCAATCGTCCCCGCTGAACGTGAATCACCATGTTGCGACACTCCCGAAGGACAATCGTTCTCATCGGGACATGATGCCGTACGAGCCTGGAGTTGCGCTTGCACAAGGCGACGTTGTCAAACACCAAAGTTATCATCGAAATAACCAAGTTGCAGCGAAGGTCAAGTATTGTGTACCAAGCACACATCAGAGTATATGTAGCGAAGCTCTCGATAGGGTCCAAATGAAATGCCACAAAGAGAATGCCACAAAGGCTAATGCAATACTCTTGCTCTTTCTCTAGCCCACAAAGGTACTTACAATTCATACATTATGTCCCGTATATCCAAGCAGCGCCACTACACCTGCATACCTGAAATAAAGCCCACAAACGTGGGTCAGTACACAGCCGTACTGGTGAGCAGGGTAACCCACTCGTCTAAGTCAACACTAAGTAAAATAGTAAATGCAAACAGTTATATGGTGATCTTTCTAGTTGAATCCTAGATTCGTTTCATGGCATAAGTATGACATGTTAAGGAAAGCTGTAAAGCAGGTTAAGCAATGCAAGCATTCAACTCAAGAAAATATACAAGATATCCAACTCAAAAGGAAACTAGCATGCAAACCGTTCTACTCAAACCCAAGCAACTCGAGAACCTATCGAACCATTATCCAAGCCTAAATATCCATCCTTAATCCAAACATTGTAATTCAATCTTCGATATGCACACTCTTGCCGAGGCAAGGTGGCTGTCGCCTACCCGAAAAGCAGAAACCAAACCAAAATAAAGCAAACTAACTCTTATATATATGAAGTCACTGGCCAAGCCATAAAGGACTGATCGGACTGATCAACTGCAGTTCTATCCGATCCAGACCGGGTAGCTAGCCCGCTTGGTCGTATCAAACTACCGGTACCGCGCCTAAGACACGTTTCCATTATTTTCTCCATTGTCGAACAGTCTCGGTGCTCCAAGGCCTATCCCATTCGAGAAAACCAAACCCCGTGCAACACCGGTTGTCCGTGACAAATGCAGACACCAAGTAGGTATAACGAGAGGATCAAGCATTCTCGCCCCACCAAACGATCCTAGACTCATCCAACCAACTATCCAACCAATAATCCATAACCATTCTCCAACATATAGCCCAAGGCACAAATCTCAAGTTATCCCACAGGCACTATGCCGCTTCTCGACACAGTGTTCCAATTGGGTGCAATATCCCTCGCTCAGAACAATCTCGTGGCACAATGCCCCAACAGTGGTACAATGCCTTCGCCGATGCAGTTGCCCGATTTCGAACCACAACTGCACGCTTTGTATGACAAAGCATCCAAGTGATACTCGTGCACGGATGCACGCTCACTCGTCCGAATTTCTGATGTTCCAACCAAGATATATAATTCTAACTGTTTCTCCAACCGCCCCAAGTATATAGCCCAACTCTAGCTCCAACTATCCAACGCGAAAACCAACTCAAGCCACAAATCTATCCAAGCAAATAACGTACACTCTATGCACGCCACAGTGTAGTGATTCCCAAGTTCCAGTCCAAGTTTTCAAGCCTTTATGTGTGTTCCATAATATTAGGCATAAAGGAGTAGAGAAGAAGGGACATAGCCCACTCGCCAAGTTTGATTCCTTTAAGCATCCTACCCTGCCGATACGGCCGATTCCTTGAACCCGTGGTCCGATGCAAAGCACGATCTACTCAATTGGTATGACCGTGCTCTATAAATCATCCGACCGATCGGACTAAGAAAGACGGTATTATCGCTCCAATCCAGCTATCTCAGTATTGCTCTGAACGAACATCTGATTCCATCGAACTCCGTTTGCGATCTGCACATGAAACCAACTCAAATCAATACTCGTTCCCAAATCTAATAAATTAAAATGTAACCAGCTATTGCCTCATTTAATCTGACTCAGCGTAACACGTCGTGCGGTTGCGGGCGTTACATAATATACCACTTAGAATCGGGTTCGTCCCCGAACCATACTAGTATCCATTCTTTACTAGCATGCCGCTTTCCCAATTCATAACTCTGCTCCATGCAACTCACATTCTCTTAATCCAGACTCTGCATCTCGCTTGTGCTGAACGCTCGCACAAATTCCATATTCCCACATCCTCCTTGTAGCTCAATATGAATTTCTCATATCGCTTAGTTTTGGATCATACACATATTTAAGGCATCCCTGAAATACATGCATTTCAGCCAAGCTTAGCGACAGCGAATTTAGACAAGTTCCAAGGGTATCTTTATGTCCGAGGCATTCATTTGCTTTACTCCCAATTGAACTAATCCTAACTTTCATTCCAACATATTCGTACAAGCGCTATCCTCAATTATGATAATTTCTCACCGACGATCTTTCCACCTGACTCAAATCAGTTTGTGTTCCAACTCAATCCATTCCACTATTTCTGAATCCACACTAACACCATCCAAACTCAAGCATGACTCTAATTGCACCATGATCTGCATGCACTATCTCCAAATATTATCTCTTGCACCGAACGATCATCTCAACTGATACTACCCCAACTAGGTGACTTACCCAAATATCAAACTTTGCTTTTAGATCAGCTCAGCCAAACACATCTTCCTCAATCTCAATACCTCACTGGGTGAACATCTATATTGAGGTTCATATGATCCATGAAAATTTTATCGCCACGCCAAAGGGATAGTGTCGCCACGATTTTAACGTGGACACACTCGCCAAGATTCCTAGGTTGCGCCTGGAATAATTCTCTGCGCTGCTTCGACTGCCTCGAAGCACAGGATATCACCTTCGCCTTATGTACGAGCACGCATCCCAGACTAAGTTTTGATGCATCTTGTAGATCTGAGGCACATATGTCCCTTCCAATATTGCAATAATTTAATTTGAACAAGCCGCTGCTTTAACTTCACAAGCTAGTTTCACAGTCATCAATTCATATGAATGATATTCACTTCCAGGGCATGACGAGTCAGAGGCGATGCCATCTTCAAAAATCTGAGACTCCGAATCTCATCAGTTGACTTAGGCCATTTCCATCATCGCTTCGATCTTTCGGCTACATCTTCAGCTGAAGGCTATCACAAGGATCTCTCAAATCCAACACTCAGTCACTAAGGCTAATCTCCAACACACACTACTCATATCTGCCCTCGACGCATTGCCAAATACGTTGCCGTAAGGGTCGTTCTATGGGTCTACAATATTCATCTCTGATTTGGCAGTCAAGTCGCTAGGGTCAGCTATCCCGAAGCTACGCTCGATAATTGTAAGTCATCACGATGGACAGTTACTACGAATCATGCTATATCTTATCTACAAATCTGAGCCATAATCCAACCATTCCATCCGAACAAACTTCCGAATCCGAGCACTTCATGCACTAACTCTTGACGAATCTGTCAACTAAACGCCGCTTAACCACCTAGAGTCTTACTATCTATCCAAACCACAAATCGAGAACTGCGCTCGTTAAAACCGTCTTCCATCACTCTGTCGTTCTGCCATGAATCCATCAAATTTTCCGAACTGCTATGTTCAACTTTTCGCACTACCACTTGCAATAATTCCCGAAACCAAAGACTTGCTCCAATTCTTATCCGTATGCCAGCTTCACAGTACACGTCCAACTAGCTCGAGCAGTACAGTAATTTGCTCCAATATTGCTCTCTCGTTTAGCTATCTTCAAAAGTCCATCCGCCATAATCCTTGCTCTCATTTCATTTCTTAGCCCATCTTGATTTCGCTATATTCCGATTAGTGCACATACACTTAATGACTCGTGCACGGTTCCAACATAAATCTCAAATCCATATTGTCTTTACTTATTGCCTCAATCTGCCTCAGTATTGCAAGTGTTAACTTTCAATCTGACTTAGCATCAACTAGACTTGCCTCATGGCCGTTTATGTCTTCCGAAGAATCTGTCTACTATTGTTGCACCACTTCGCCAAATTTTACTTTCGTAAAACCTGAGTCAAACTTTTCGAGCATCAATATCCAAAATACTTTAAGTTCGTACGAATCTATCGCATTGCCCCTCCAAACCAGATCGTGTTTCATTGCTCAACTAATAGCTCTAATGTATTTCCAAAATTCGTAGTTCATGCTCTCTATCTTCGATTCACCCATCACTTTGCTCAAGCGTATCCTAACTGTTTGTTCCTCATGCTCAACTCTCTTTGCATTCATGAATGCTCCACCGAACTTCCAAATAGTGCAAGCTAACTTTGATATTCAGCTTTCCATCTAAACAATCTTAATTTGTTTCCAATACTTTGTCCGCCTCAATCCCTCAAATTTTTAAACGCTCTTTTCATTGCTTGTTCCGATCTCGTCCATCTCTCAAGTCCAGCGATACTTCCATTTGCACAAGTCTGTTCTCGATTGCTCAACTCAACATTCGCTTGCTCCATTTTTTATTCTTCCTAACTCAGCCGATGTGCACCAACCAACTTGTATTCCTGTTACCCGTGTCCGTTGAGGCAATTTCTTTGAGGTCTGTCCAACATATTCCAATACTTTTACTCACTATGTGGTATACCATATACCACTCTGAATCAAGTTACTACTCGCATCATAATTCCTTTGCACAAATCCAAGATCCGTTTGAACCATCCCTGATGCGTGATCCTGCCATCCCCAACTTAAGTCTAACATGAAACTCATCCATCGCATGAACCATCTAACTCTTCTGTTAATCTCGCTATGCAACTTGTGCCATGTTCCATTCTCAATACTTCTGACTATTTCTCAAACCGTCTGATACTTTCGCTACACGAGCAACCCGTGCAACGATCTCTCTTCCAAGTAATCCAACCCAATACCCAACGATTTCTTACATTTGTTGTACGAGCAACTCGTGCAACGCTATCCTGATATTCCTAAGCCAAACTCAAACCTGCTCAACCAATGTGCCACACGAGCAACTCGTGCAATGCTCTCTATGATAAACCCAGCCAAAAATCAAACTCCATCCAACACATTCGCTATACGAGCAACTCGTGCAACGATCCATTCTTAATCGATGCTTTTACTCACAATATATCGCATAACCAATCTCGTCTACCAAGCAACCGATCCACTGATGCAATCAGAAACTCCCCGAACGATAAGCCAAGCCAACGCAATGACACCTCTCAACTTGCTGCACAAAAGCAACAACGCCCTACGATGCTAAGCGATCTACCAAAAACCAACAAAAGCAATGCAATAAAAATAACATGCAGCCACAACCAGCAATAGATAGACTTATTATATGAAACATCCAATGCGGCACCGAGTAGAGCCAAGAGATAAATGACACGCGGAAGCTATTTAGAGTTTGTGATGAAGCGAAGGACTAAGTCCGAGAAAATGAACCAGGCGCTCTGATACCAATGTGTCATGCCCCAATCTCTCGCAAGCTCAATCATCCCCGCTGAACGTGAATCACCATGTTACGGCACTCCCGTAGGACAATCGTTCTCATTGGGACATGATACCGTACGAGCCTGGAGTTGCGCTCGCACAAGGCGATATTGTTAAACACCAAAGTTATCATCGAAACGACCAAGTTGCAGCAAAAGTCAAGTATTATGTACCAAGCATACATCAGAGTATATGCAGCGAAGCTCTCGATAGGGTCCAAATGAAATGCCACAAAGAGAATGCCACAAAGGCTAATGCAATACTCTTGCTCTTTCTCTAGTCCACAAAGGTACTTACAGTTCATACATTATGTCCCATATATCCAAGCAGCGCCACTACACCTGCGTACCTGAAATAAAGCCCACAAACGTGGGTCAGTACACAGACGTACTGGTGAGCGGGGTAACCCACTCGTCTAAGCCGACACTAAGTAAAATAGTGAATGCAAAGAGTTATATGGTAATCTTTCTAGTTGAATCCTAGATTCGTTTTATCGCATAGGTATGACATGTTAAGGAAAGCTGTAAAGAAGGTTAAGCAATGCAAGCATTCAACTCAAGCAAATATACAAGATATACAACTCAAAAGGAAACTAGCATGCAAACCTTCCTACTCAAACCCAAGCAACTCGAGAACCTATCGAACCATTATCCAAGCCTCAATATCCATCCTCAATGTAAACCTTGTAATCCAATCTTCGATATGCACACTCTTGCCGAGGCAAGGTGGCCGCCTCCTACCCAAAAAGTATAAACCAAACCAAAATAAAGCAAACTAACTCTTATCTATATAAAATCACTGGCCAAGCCATAAAGGACTGATCGGACTGATCAACTGCAGTTCTACCCGATCCAGACCGGGTAGCTAGCCCGCCTAGTCGTATCGAACTACCAGCACCGCGCCCAAGGCACGTTACCATTGTTTCCTCCATGGCCGAACGGTCCCGATGCTCCGGAGTCTATCCCGTTCGAGGAAACCAAACATCGTGCAATACAGGTTGTCTGTGACCAATGCAGATACCAAGTAGGTATGACGAGAGGATCGAGCATTCTCTCCCCACCAAACGATCCTAGACTCATCCAACCAACTATCCAACCAATAATCCATAACCATTATCCAACATATAGCCCAAGGCACAAATCTCAAGTTATCCCCATAGGCACTATGCCGCTTCTCGATACAGTGTTCCAATTGGGTGCAACACCCCTCTCTCAGAACAATCTCGTGGCACAATGCCCCAACAGTGGCACAATACCCTCGCCGATGCAGTTGCCCAGTTTTGAACCACAACTGCACGCTTTGCATGACAAAGCGTCCAAGTGATACTCGTGCACAGATGCACGCTCGCTCGTCCGAATTCCCGATGTTCCAACCAAGATATGTAATTCCAACTGTTTCTCCAACTGCCCCAAGTATATAGCCCAACTCTAGCTCCAACTATCCAACGCGAAAACCAACTCAAGCCACAAATCTATCCAAGCAAACGACGTACACTCTATGCACGCCACAGTGTAGTGATTCCCAAGTTCCAGTCCAAGTGTTCAAGTCTTTACGTGTGTTCCATATTATTAGGCATGAAGGAGTAGAGGAGAAGGGACAAAGTCCAATCACCAAGTTTGATTCCGTAAAGCATCCTGCCATGCCGATACGGCCGATCTCTTGAACTCGTGGTCCGATGCAAAGCACGATCTACTCAATTGGTATAACCGTTCGAGCAGACCGTGCTCTCCAAATCATCCGACCGATCGGACTAAGGAAGACGGTATTATCGCTCCAATCCAGCTATCTCAGTACTACTCTGAACAAACATCTGATTCCATCGAACTCCGTTTGCGATCTGCACATGAAACCAACTTAAATCAATACTCGTTCTCAAATCCAACAAATTGAAATGTAACCAGCTATTGCCTCATTCAATCTGACTCAGCGTAACGTACCGTGCGGTTGGGGGCATTACAGGTCGAGCAGAGGATCACATTCAAGTACTAAGGAGCAGTACGATTGAGTCACAACGAAACTTAGAGGATATGGACGTTAGCGCTCGAGAAGTTCGACTCAGAGTATAGTGGATGCAGATTTAGTAAAACAATGCAAAGAATGTACGATTTTTCAAGTTTATAAAATCTTCCTCTCCCAGTTGTTGTAGTGCTCTCCATCAAACTTTTCAAGTTTATAAAAACTTGTCTCAAGAAGACTTGTATGATTTTTTATCTTTGTTGCTCGGATCTTACTTTGAGATTATTGGTTCTGGATTACGAGATCGTACAAAGTACATTAAAAATCAAAAATTACAACTTGTACAACGATGCTTACAACAATGAAAATGAATATTACTTCTGAAAATGTAAAGCTTACAAACTTTGCAACACAGTAGCTAATATGACAAAGAAACAGAAATCGAAAGAACACTTTAAAGAGAAAAGCTTGCTGAGGTGATAAAGATCACTAATGCTCAAACCAAGATTTGATTCTTTTTTTGTCGATCTGCTTCCAGGGACTAGTAAGTTCAAAGAGATGAACGTCTGGAACGCTCATTTGTCACCCTTTGCATGGACAAAACTTTGGTCCTCGGAATGCACGAATGGACAATACTTTTGTTGCTTCACGTAGTTGTTGCTAACTTTTCTCTCGTAACATACAATCACTTGGTCTCACTTGCAAAAGAGAAAAACTTGTAATATATAGGGGAGCCAACCCCCTATCAGCCCACTACCCTTAATGTGCAATAAAATCGGAGAGTAACTCCCCATTAAGTGCGCGATTACAACAGTAACCTCCACTAAAGGGACAGTTACGCTCAGAAACAGCGAACAACTATTTTCGCGTGGGCTGAATTATCACTGAAGCATCCATCCGAAAAATACAATTTTCGAGTGAGATGCATTTCTGCGGAATCACCCTCTGAACGAAAATATTGTGCTCCACTCCGCTGCTCCCGTGCAGCACCTACCGAAACTGCGAGAAAACTCGCGTTGAAATGAGCAGAATAATGCACAAAAGCATCATTTCACGGACGATGCGTACGTATAAAGTACAAAGTGCACCATCAAAGCACCACTTTGCATCATTTGCCCACACCCTCATCCTAGTCCGAGTCGTTAGGCGGGGCCTAGCTCCTAAAGGAAAACTCTCAAGAAATGAATGACAAAAATATAAATGTTTCTTGGAAGTCTTGAATATTGCCCTTTAGGAAAATACCCCATCATACTAACCATATGGGCTACCACTCCCCATATGCACAAGTCAATAAAAGTATAATCTTATATTAAAATACACATTTGGAGTTGCCACATGAATGGGGGACTAATAGAGACCAATTTCAATAAACCCCAACAGATTGTCTATAGTTATCTATGTTAGAAACGAAGCATACAAGATTTAACGCCACCACACACAAGTTATTTTTATTAGTTTTGAGAAAGTTACAATTACAAGAGATGAAAGCCTATTTTAGGCATTCGACTTCAGCCAGATTACTGAAATTCCTCTACTAATTTACTGGTACAAGCTCCATAATCTCTAATAGCATGTGTCCGTGCAATACTATTTTTACATATACATCAATCTTGGGAACTACTAAGAAGGATTGATACAATTGGGGGTATATATATATATATATATATATATATATATATATATATATATATATATATATTACAAGAAACAAGAAATTATAATATTTAAAACACAAATTTAGTTATTTATCACTAGAAATGCAAATGGCGGATGCTAGATGTTTATTTGCCACAAAGGGGTCTATTTGGTTCGGCAAAGTGAGTTGAAGTGAAAAAAATCCTAAAATTGACATTTTTTTTACACAAGTCATGCGTACGCATATTATTTCACTTATTTTGTTTGCATGTTTTGAAAAAGTCGATGTTGGAAGTAGCAATTCATGAATCCGTTGTTTGGATATTTGGATGAAGTAAAATTTGGAAATAATAAATTCATTAATTTTTAAATTATTTTTAAAAATGTAATTAGTTTTTAATTACATAATAATAATAATATTTTCATTTAATACTAATTATTCATTATCATTTAATACTAATTATTCATTATCATTTAATCTTATTATTATTATTATTATTATTATTATTATTATTATTATTATTACTTATTTGTTTTTCATTTAATTTACTTTTCTGTTTGCTATTTCTTAAGCACCTATTCTATTCCTGAGGAGCATCTTCATAATCAGAACTCATTGTCTTCTTTATTATTCAAAAACCATGTTCAAAAACGGAAGAAGAAGCATCATGAAGAAGCACCCATCTTCATTATTTCTCTTTTATATTTCCAAAAAATTTTGTACTGAAAATTAAATATTAATAAATTAGTTTTAGAGAAAAAAAAATTGCTGAAATTAGTATCAAAGAACAAATACGCACTTATTAAGTGTGTTGTAATTTTAGCCTATTTTCAAAAAGTAAAAATAAATCAAAAATATACTTGTTATGTGTGTTCTGAATAAAATTTGTTATTTTTTTTTTCTCGGAGAGAAGAAAATCCAGACAGAAACACATTTAGTAGGTGAATTCTCAATATTTTTTTTTATATTTTGGCCAAAAAAAAAACATTTAAAAAACGAAAAAAAATTGAGTTCTATTTTGAAAACACACGTAGTAGATACGTTCTCAATAAATTTGTTTATTTGGTAAAAAAAACTATATTTGAAAGAAACCAAAGAAATGTTTGAGAAAAAAATAAGGATAAAAACGAATACATACGGTTTGGACCAAAATTTTATTTTATTTGGTGGAATTTTTCTCATGTGAAGACATGTCACTACCATACAAGCTTTCTCTCTTGGGAAAGGACCATTAAGTGCATTTTGAATTTTTTTTTTTTTTTTTTTAGTACGCGTCTGTTAAGTGCATTTTGATTATCTGTCAAAATATATATATATATATATATATATATATATATATATATAGAAATTAGTATCAAAGAACAAATACAATACTTATTATGATTTAGCCTATTTTTTTATAAAAAAAATTCAAACGAAAACACATTTAGTAGGTGCGTTCTCAATATATATTTTTTATTTTGGCCAAAAAATGAAACACACACAGTAGCTGCGTTCTCAATAGTTTTTTTAGGCTTTTGATAAGGGCACTGCACATATTACTTGGGGCTAGCCCAGGATTGGGGCTAGCCCAGGATTGAGCAAAGTTTACTCACACTAGCCCATTATTTTACTTGAGGCTAGCCCACATTCCCAAACCCTTCTCCCAAACCCTCCCCGCCCCACCGGAGCCCTCCCCCCTCCCGCCGGCGGAGCTCTCCAACTCTCCGAGACTTCGTCCTCCTTGTCGATGGCTCCCAAAGTCGACAATGTAGAGAATCGAACACGATTTTAGGGCATAAAATGTCGAGAATCGTCGACAACGTCGAGCAGTATCGGACGGGACTGTAGATTTTCCTACAGTCCTATATAGATTTAGGACTGTAGGAAAATCGACAGTCCTATGTATATTAAGGACTGTAGAATTTTCTACAGTCCTAAATTTATATAGGACTGTAGGCATTTCAACAGTCCTAAAAATTTAAGGACTGTCCTAAAAATGTATGTTAAATTTTTAGGACTGTCAAAATTTTGACAGTCCTACCAATTGAAAGTACTGTCAAAATTTTGACAGTCCTAAAAATTCAACATATATTTTTAGGACTGTCAAACTTTTGACAGTCCTACCAATTGTAAGGACTGTCAAAATTTTGACAGTCCTAAAAATATATGTTAAATTTTTAGGACTGTCAAAATTTTGACAGTCCTACAAATTGGTAGGACTGTCAAAATTTTGACAGTCCTACATTTTTTTTTTTTCTGTTAATTTATTTTTGTTAATTGTTGACGGGGCCAATTTCAAAATATCCTTGAAATTTCTATCCTTAAAATAATTTAAAGTATTCTGTTATTTAAAATAGTAAATTTATTAATGGTACATTAAAAATTTTGTAAAAAAAAAAAATTACAAAAAGTAAAATTTGAAGGTCGAAACATCGTTTTTTTGCGATTCTAAAAATTTGAGAAGTCCGTCAAACGGTAAAACCGTTTATCCCGAAGTACTTTTCCATACGGTCATTTTGGCTCAAACTGGAGCTTGTTTCGATCTCCCAGTCAAAAGTTATGATACTTTAAAGTTTTATATTTTATATTTTTGCCCGTAATATGTACGTCTTACTTCGGATGAAAATTCTCTCTACACGAATTGTGTTACTCTCGTCGAAAACATACAAATAGACCTATTGTGTGACGAAAAACGATTTGAAAACAAATAGTTATGGCCGTTTGAAGTCTGATCGACGGCAGACGTAATATTCGTACGGTAGATTTTTTATTTTATTTTTATTTTGTTCAATGATAACATATTTTATTTTGGATGTTAAACTAAATAAAAAAAAATCAAAATCCAAAACTAACTAAATAGAAATAAACTTAAAAAAAAATTCTGACAATTAAAATGAGGACTGTCAAAATTTTGACAGTCCTCATTGTTTGTGGGACTGTCAAAATCCTGACAGTCCTAGTTTTATATAAAATTTTCAGTGGGTTAAAATTAGGACTGTCAAAATTTTGACAGTCCACATAGCTTGTGGGACTGTCAAAATTATGACAGTCCTAACAATTTGTAGGACTGTCAAAATTATGACAGTCCTAACAATTTGTAGGACTGTCAAAATTTTGACAGTCCTTCCAAGTGGTAGGACTACCAAAATTTTGACAGTCCTGATTATAACAGTGGGCTAGCCCCAAGTAACTTTCATGATGGCAAACTTGTAATTTTTTCTTATTTTTCAATGGGCTAGCCCCGAGTAAAATGTGCAGTGCCCTTATCAAAAGCCTTTTTTTATTTGGTAAAATAGCTAAATATTTGAAAGGTTAAGAAAAAATATTTGAAAAAAATTCTCTAAAACTAATTTATTAATAATATTTAATTTATCTGTACAAAAATTTCTGTTATATTCCCCATTCCCATCTTCAAAACCCATCATGAAGAAAAATCCTCGCTCCGCTTTCTTCTCCTTAAGGTACTCTACTGTCGACCCGTCCGCCGCCTTCTCCGGCGTCAATCATATACTCTGCGGACCGAGTTATCTCCCTCTCCTTCGGCAACTCCACGCCAGCTTCCCGGTCTCTCTGGCAGCCTCTCCCCCTCCCTCGACAAGCTCACCCCCGTCCTCGACCTCTCCGTCGTCTCACCGGCTTACTTTTGCGTCCACTAAAAACTCGGATGTGAGAATGAAATTTCTTTTTTGCACTTTTTTACCTGACAGAAAGTGCATATGCACAGATCATGGCGGATCCATTCCCTCAACCAAATAGAGGAAATGGACGCGGAAGGAGCGAAATCCTCCAGATCGGCGTTCGGAAAAATTCATTATTTTGGAAAGAAAGAGATGAACTCAATTCCCTATAACAAATTGTATCATCTTTATCTCTTCGTGGGAACTTGTATGGTGTTCCATGGTTCCCGTGAGCTAAAATTGCATAGCCAAAAGATAGGTCTACCTCCCCATTAACTAGCTTTCTAGGTTTTATGAATGGACCTTTCATGTTTATAATTTACATTGGCTAAGATTTTGACGCCTGACTTTGAGGGTCGACGTTATGTTGACAAAAGGTCATAAACTTTGGCAATTATTTTATAAAGCTTTGTTGTGCTCCATACATGACCCTATTCTGCCGGAAGAAGGCTCCAATGATGATGAAAAAAGAAAGAAAAGTATGATAAAGATGCAACCATACTTTGCATCTTCCAAGCATTGTTCCATCTCCCCATAAGCATTAATGTGTTGTTTATTCTCCCTTAACTCATTGATGTACCTCACAATAAGTAATGATTTAAATATAGGATACATTAGGAAGTGTATCCGGGACGTATCTTGAAGTATTAACGTCCTAGGATCTGCTAACTATGATTACAATGCCTCAATTGAAGTATCTGTGCAACAAAATTTTATTAGCTCTGGATGTTTAATTAGTATAACTTCCTAAAATTAGCCTTGCAATCTTGCATACACCTATTCAATTCGTTCCTGATGTTAAACAAATATAACTACTTCACTTTGGCTTATATAAGTTATGGTATGACTATAATAATCATTACCTCGATTGTAAGTAGTAGGTTGGCAGTTGTCTCCCTTACAAAGTCTATCGTATTAAGCAAGGTTCATAGTATCGGTATCAAACTCTTCCTATGAGTATCATGATAGTTTCGGTTCGAGTATTAGATTTTTTGGTATTGGAAAGCAAATGATTACTAATAAATAATTAAAATTTATGAAAACGTATTTTATATATTTAGGCTAATCGTAAGTATTTCATGTGTTGTTTTTTAGTAATTTTGGAATTGAATGAAATAGTAGTCACCCTTCCCTGTTTGGTTTACTTACTATAGCTAAGTTTTCTTCTTTTACATGCATTTACAACTTTAGTGTACTTTTACACCCATGTTGATTTGTCTTTTCATTCAATTTTTTTGCTGAATTGACTAGAAAGATCCCCGATATTGGTATCACTCAAGTATCACTCTGTATCGGATTGGGATATGTCAAACTGTATCAGCATCCGCCGGATCGTTGTCAGCCGATACTGCAAACTATGTATTAAGACCAAAGAATTCAGTTACTGTGGAAAAAAAACTGAATTGAAGAACTATCTCAAGAATTCACAGTATACCATATAAAATGTTCAGTTGATGGGTTATTTATGATGCTTAAGAATAATAATCTAAAACAATGAAGTAACAAACGTGATAAACAGGAATGCTAAACCCAAGAATACTAGAAAGATACATGAGATATTAACTTTAAAAATTAGTTTTCAGTCTGTCAATATTGTGTCTTGAGCTTTAACTGAAATATAATGACTAATGTGGTGGACCTTCTGTTTAGAACAAAAAGATTACAAATAGAAATATGTTGTTTTAAACATATTTATCTAAGTCTCAGGTATTTACTCTGACCAGTTTGTTTAAATTGGCAACTGCAATTGAGGATAGCTCTATTGACATCGGTGATTTCTTTAGAGGCCCTCTGCCTGGGAAGTTCCTGAAGCTCTTAGGTTATTTAGCTCTGTCTCGACTTGGAATATATGTACCCTTAGGTGGAGTCAACAGAGAAGCTTTTGTTGGTAATTTTGACCAGAACAGTCTGTTAAGTACATTGGATTCATTTTCTGGTGGTGGCATCGGCAGGCTGGGCATCTGCTCCCTAGGAATAGTTCCTTTCATAAATGCATCAATTGCGTTCCAGCTTCTTACCCAGATTTTACCCGAAGTTGCAAGATCTTCAGAAAAGAGAAGGGGAAGCAGGCAGGAAGAAGATTCTTCATTACACACGGTATGTTTCAGTAGGGTTCGCTGTTGTTCAGGTAAGGCACTGTGTCCTTTAGACATGGAGTTAAGAACTTCGCTGTTGTTCTTTATGCCGGAAACTGTAGAGTTTCACAATCTATAGGATAACTAAATTGCTAGTTACAAGAGTGATTGATTATTTTGACATAGCTAGAATCTTCTATATATAGCTTGAGGGCTCCTTTATGTTTTACTCGCACAATATGGTGGAATTATGTGTGTGTAGCTTGTTATTGTACCTTCCATGTATACTTGTAATTGTAGGCCAGATTTTTTTTGTGCGACTTTTCCAGTGTGGTCAACTGAGATATAATACTTCACTTGTAAACGTTCTCTTTAATACTGATTAAGGTCACCCGTCCACAAAAACAGCCAATTCTCAGTGAACTTGCTATTAGATGTATGCTAATCTGATAGATTACTGTAAAGACAAGGTTCTAGCTGTTGATGTTTATTTGATCACCGTCTCCTTTCTCTTTGGAGTAGAGAAATCAAACTGAATTTCTGTCCCGCTTGACACTAAAATAGGTGGATTAACCATCTCTTGCTTAACCAAACAACTCCTGTTTTTCCCATGGTATGTGGTAAACATGTTGACTTGCTTTTGAATCTCACTTAATTTATCTAATAAACATAAATAAAAAAATCTTCTTCAAATAATTTGCTAACTTTCCATATTTGTGTGTGCTGGAAATTTGGTTGGGAATTAGTCTTTATATGGAATATCTGACAATGTCAGAAGTCATGCTTTCCTATGCATTTTGTATACAGTAGTTTAAATATTGCCATCTTCTAACTCTATCAATGATGGATGTGCAAGGCTATTGGACAAGTATTCTTCCTCCATCCCTATGTCAATGATTTTAGTACAGAATGGGTGGTATCATCAGTGACATTATTGACGCTTGGATCAGTATTCACTACTTACATGGCGAAAGGATAACCGACCTGAAACTGGGAAATGGAACATCTCTATTGATATTCACAAGCATCATATCGTACTTGCCTGCATCATTTGGAAGAACAGTTGCAGAGGCATTTCAGGAAGGGAACTATGTTGGACTAGCTACCATTATTTTATCCTTTTTTCTATTGGTTCTCGGTATCGTATATGTCCAGGTAAGAAGACATAAGTCTTATAATTCCAGTTGATTGAGTTATTACACCTAACGAGCATCCTGACAAAGGGATGCAGGAAGCCGAGAGGAAGATACCACTTAACTATGCTTCAAGATACAACAGTAGGGGGGGGAGGACTTCAAAATTCTGCATACCTTCCTTTCAAGGTTTGTAACTGTTTCTCTTTACGTGTGTCTTTCGTTTAACTTTATTATATACGTATTTTGGTGCATAAAGGTTGTTTTAATATTTCTTACAGTACAGCACATTATGGTAGTTAGCATTAAATATTTCTTATTGTACAAGCCACCTTTTCCATTTTATGGTTGATGAACTTGTAACGAAAAATGTGTGCATTGACTACACTAAGGTATCCTAATTAACATTTGTATTTTTTTTGTATGACCAAGGTATCCATTAAGTCTGTAAGCAAAAAAAAATTAGTGGTTTTAGAAGTTACAAGGGTTGTTAATGTGTAAATTTACAGCTTTAAGGCATACTTTATCTATCTAGAATATTAGGTATTCAAGTAAAAATACTATGTAGCTACATACCAACAACGTATGATTCGATTTAGTTGGAGAATGGATTGAAAACCATCAAGTGGCCACTTGATAACGGTAAGCCAATTGGTATTATTATCACTGGCCATAACTTCAAGGAACCCAAACCTATTGTAGTGTCAAGTCTTGACTGTTGCAGTAATGTGGATTTGATCACTTCTCATATTGGCAATAATAGGGTGAGGCTATATGGATTCGATGCTTGCTTGTTTTTGTCTCATTCTAGTCCTTGCATGTTTTATCATGATCTGGACTTGGGTTAGTGGATCATCACTTCCTGAATTGCTGAACTTATTGTGTACTCTCCAGTATCAATGTTATCTTGAAACATCATTCTTCCCCCTTAGAATCTTGCTTTGCTTTAAATAAAGATGTGATCTTTCTGAGTCTCACTTGAAGAAAAAGAAAATTCATTCTTTTAACATAGAGAATATTATTTCACTTTAAATATGTGATCTTTATGAGTCTCATTTTTTTGCTTATGAAGGTGAATAGTTCTGGAGTGATGCCCATTATTTTTTCAACATCTTCACTAGCTCTGCCTGCTACTCTGGCACGCTTCACTGGCTTAGCTTCTCTTAAAAATGCTGCAGTTGCTTTGAACCCAGGACGTAAGGGAATTTATTGTAAAGTAAGAGCAGAGGGCTAATAATATTATTGTAAAGGGGGTGGGTGTGGTGGGTGGTGGGGGTGGGGGGGGGGGGGGGGGGGGGGGGGGGGGGGGGGGTTGGGGAGGGGTTCTAGCAATCAGTTATCCGTTATTGTGGCCTTCAAAAGATGGAGAGAAATAGGATAAGACAATATAATCAATTACTTCTCAAAACAAAAACAAGTTGCTTTATGATCCGTATCTTCCCTACACACAACTCTTAAAAAACCACTTAACCATGTAGCGGAGTGGTTAAGCCTATGTCCTTGTATCACGTACCAGGAAAGCAGCGGTACCATGACTCCACTTATTCAACCACTATATTATATGATAACTTATTGAACCTTATTTACTGATAATCACTCTATGACTCTACTGACAACACATGCACTGAATCACTATAGTTGCCAATGAAGCTCACTATAGTATAGGTACATATGCTATTTTTAGTTGACATACATGATTTAGCCGAAGAAATTTTGAAAAGAAAAGTGAAAGATCACATGAAAAATGGGAAGGATTTATAAACCCTCAATCTCCCAAAAGAAAAGGCATACATGACATGATCTCATCAGTGATTCTAGCTAGTGTTTTAATGCTATGTAAACTTAACCGGATAGTTGGGAATGTCATTCATTTTTTCTCTTTGGCTTACGTCATGGAGATTAGTGCAATTCCCTATCGCAAATGTATCAACTTATCTCTTCGTGAATTCTCTTTATAATCTAGACTTGGAGAGTGATCCTTGGTTGCATGACCTTAAATCGCGTAGCCAAAAGGTAAGTCTACTAGCTCCCAACCAGCCATCTAGATTTATGGCATAGTCCTCTCATGCTTATAACAACTTTTGCTAGAAATTTGGCACCAAAATAGAGGGTTGATCCTCTGTTAGTTCTTTTATGGAGCTTTCTTATGCTCTATAGCCGACTCCATGGGAGAAGACTTTGGATGAGGATGAAACTTAACAGGACAATTCTTTTAAATGCTCCATAGCCACCCATTTTGACACAATCTGAACCTTAAAGTAAGGTAGATTTAAATACACATATTTTTCCTCAGATGCAGTATATAGATGCTTAGTGTAGTAATAACAAATCACTGTAGCTGGAGTGTACCAGATTGGTTGAGAATTTATTGTTATACATCCCAATATCCTGTTATCATGTTCTCTTTAGGTGAACTGTCAATTGCTATTGACTGCCTTACAGCTATAGCTGTTGCTATGAAAAAGACATTCAACTCGGAAGCTTTTCTAGCTCCATCAAATAGCTCAAACGCCATACGTTAACACCACAAGCCGTTGTTTCCCAGTATGAATTAAGGTATGGAAAGGATAGCTTAACTTTTCCTTTTGAGTAAACTTGAAATTCATGGCCTTTCTCTTTCCATTTCCAATTCAAGCACTTTATATGCTTTCTGCTGCTTATGATGTTTCCTGAGTTCTTGGTAGTCTAACTTGATTATTTGTTTCAGATGCCTTTTATCTTCCTACTAATATAATGCTTATAGCCTTCTTCAATTACTACTATACCTTCCTACAATTGGATCCTGGAGATTTAAGTGAGCAGTTGAAGCGTCAAGGAGCTTCAATCCCACTTGTTAGGCCTGGGAAGAGCACTGCTGCGTTTATTAAAACAGTATGTGTAGATCATCGAACTATCATAGTTGTTTGCCTCCGTAAATCCATATATTTTGGTATTCATTTTTCAATAAACTGAAATATATGCTGCTTAATAGTAAGACACAATAACTAGTAGTAGACCGGTTTCTCCATTAGTCCAAGACACCGGTCTATATGATCAGGATTCTCAGTATGTCTGTGAAGAGCCAAGCTAGAAATTGAGCTCAGCAAGACATGTTCTGATGTTCATGATTCAGCTGCTTGATCTCGCCTTTTTCCTCTACCTGAAAAGAAAGGCAGCTAAATAAAGGTTGTCTTGTACGTAGTTAGAGTCGATTGCTCTGGAACTGAACAACTTGCATTGCTTCAAAAAGGAAAATAAAAATATGAAGGAAGTTTGCTATCTATTTCAAGTTATTTTTAATTTTTCTCCAGACAACTCTGCAGGCCTATCTATAACCATATTTGATTAGGACATCATACTGCACGCACGAAATTTTTGACACGTGTATAGGTGCATGAAGCGTCTTGGAAAAGACTCATCGTTGCTTATGTGATTTTGAGTTGACATTTTAGTAGATTTATTTTAGTCACGTTAATTGTGGAATGTTTATTTCTTTTTATTCACATATTTAATCTCACATTGCATGTGGGTTAGCACTTTGTTCTTTTGTATGCCTATATATAGGCTTGTTCTTTTAATATGAAATCATCAAATAATCAATGAAGTATTGTGAGAGAGAAAAACTCTTGTGGTCTATTTTTTTGAGGTTAGAGTGTGAAACATAATCTTCTTCCCTCCCCCTTCCTCTCCGGACGTGTGAAACCCTAGGGTGATCGTCCGTCGAGCGTCATCAACCTCCTCTTCTCCCCAATCTCATCGCCAAGTCATCCACCTCCCGATCTAGACGGTACCAGCAGCTCCCTGACGTCCTGCCTCATGTCCCGATCGTCACCTTCCTCCGTTGGTGCAGCAGGTCGTCCGTCGTCAGGAGACAGGACGTCAGATAGTCGTGCTAGAAACTTAGCACGGGTGAGGCGGGAGTTTGTAGCGGGGCTCGCTACCTGCGCTGCAAGCATCGCCGTCTACCCAGACTATGGTCCATGATGGCTAGTCAAGACGGTGATCTTTATGTATATTTAAACTGTACAGACTAACTATATCTTCGTGGCAGGGAAGTTCATGGTAAATTTTGTAAAGGTGGTTCAGACGGTACAGGTAAAGTCACCGAACGGTGGCGCATTTTGTCACGTCATTCCATTCTATCATATATAAGAATTGAACTAAGACAAGATAGAAAGATCACATAATAAAAATGTTGCATGTTCACATGAATACGATGTTGATTTGGTATGCTGGGTTAGCTCGTCCTCACCGGTACTTTTCGAAGTACTGACCCTCGTTGCAGCAAATTTTCCGAGCCGAGGCGACGCGGCGAGGAGCTGAAGCTTTCTCCAACCCTTCCCTGATCAGGCGCGTTCGTGTTGTGACTTTTGGAGCCCAACTACATATTCAAGAAAGGAGCTCGCACTTCCCTTTTGAAGCTCCTAGGCGATGGTGCTGACTCGTACCCAAGGTGTTTTGTGCTTTTGAAATATTAGTAAGGGATGTAATGTATAGAACGGATATCTCATTTTGCGTCCAAGTTGTAAGTCCGTGCGGCATCTTCATTACTTTTGGATCAAAAGTCTGTAAACAGATGTTCATTATCAATAAAGAGAACTTTTTTATATCTCAATGTGTGATATCTTATTTGTGTATTTTGTTGCATTTGTTCTAAAGTATATCATTATGTCTAGGCCTGGTGCACGCGCGCCTTACGCATGCACGGCATCACGTCCAGAGGACGATTATCGATTTAGCGAAAATCAGGACGTGACATATTGCTAATTCAGATACAGATTTAATAACTTATTTTAGTCGGGTTTGGATTTTACAAAGATCCAACCCAAGCCAAACCGTTGCCAGCCCCATATAGCAGACCGTACACCTCAAATGTACAGGTATTGCAATCCATACGGGTATGTAAATCATTTCATAATTTTTGTAAGGGTACAAGTAGCAGTCCAACACTTTTCTGCCTTAGCATTCCTTTGAGATTATGTGCTGAAATATGAGGAAAAATATACTGCCATTCATTTTCTTATTTTCGTTCATGGTATTTTTGGCATCTGTTAAAAGAATGTGAGATATTTGTAGGTATAGTGTAGTGTGATCACAGCCTCAAGTGGCTTGATCAAGGTTAATTTAGAACTTTAGCTTTATACGTTTGGATTTCAAAAATGAAAGGAAATTCTTAATGGTTTTCTTTCAATGCAACTAATTATTTGCACGACATCTGCTTCATTTGCTCATGCTCATTTTCCATCAATTCTGAGTTTCTTTCCCTTAAAGGAAATATCAGAACGATGATACTCGGATCCCTTGGCTGACAGGTTCTTAGCCGGATATCAGTCCTGGGTTCTTGCTTCTTGGCTTTGCTAGCAGCTGGTCCAGCCGTGGTTGAACAAACGACCCATCTTACTGCATTCCGTGGATTTACCGGCACTTCTGTTCTCATCCTGGTTGGTTGTGCAGCCGATACAGCTAGAAAAGTGCAAGCTGAGATCATATCACAGAAATTCAAGAACATCGAGTTCTACGGCATCAACAGGAATGACCAGTGAATCGGGATTAAGGTAAAAAATGATTCCTGTATTGGAAATCTTCCATTTTGTATTTATGAAATATGAAAATGTACATAACATTTGTTAGCAAGAAGAGTACTACTGTTCAGATTGTTGTTGTTTTTTTTGTTATTATGAAAATTATACAGACAAATCATTCTTAATACAGGGTTAGGTCGCAACTAGATCAAAGTCATAAGGAAATCATATGAATTATGGCCACAAATGAACGAGTAGCACGTGAGCTCGACTCGCATTTCTTAATGAGCGCCAAGCTGAGCTTGCGAGCTCATGAACAAGCTCGTCTCTAAGCTTTCTCAGCTTGACTGACTCTATTATAGCTTGACTCAGTTTGGTGCATCGTGAGGGTACTAGTAAGTTTAGGACCAATGCCCACAATGGTGGTGAACTGAGCTGTATAAGGGCCTAGCATTCATGAGCCACCTATTAATGATCGGAGTCCGAACAATATAATCAAAACTGGAGCCAAGTTCAAACAGTCGAGTCAAACTGTGTAATTGAGCTGAAACCGAGCTCAGGCAGGTCGCAAACTTTTGCTGAGTCGACTCTGAACCAATTTGAGCTCGATAAAGTTTTTTTTCTTCCATAAATGAGTTTCTTTTTATAAATGAAACGAGCTTGCACATGATACACTCAAATCTCATTAGTTTTTATTTTTCATAAATGAGCCAAGCTTAAAACATGACAAGCTCGATGAGACTCAATTGTACCCCTAATATGAATCATCTACAGGCTAGCCCCATCATATTGGAGGGGTTTATATTGGGAACTCTGTACAATACATTCCTACATATTTTATCTAGCCATCTAAATTTTCTTTTCTTGGGTATAGGTCAAAAGTCTGGAGCAAATGAGGGCCGATGTAGTATGAGTAACTCTGATGTTCCAGGTTCAGATACTACTGGGGCTATAAACATCCCCATTCTATACCCAATGTTCTGAAGAGCTGACCCTTCGCTCTAGGACGCCAAAACCACATGGATAATCTGCTAACTAGTTGCATCAGCAATCAAGTAAAACTCTGGTCGAAAGTTTCTGCAAAAATCTTGCCTTTTGTCGAAAAATTTATATACAACTTGCAACTTTTTGTTTATAAACTTGCGTACTTTGCTGTAAAGTACAGAGGTTCCAAGTACAAGTTACTTATTTCCAAGTACACAAACTAGTTTCTTTTTCTTCTTCGTCTCCGCAGCAACAATACCAAAGAAATAATTCCACAAACAGTCCTTGCATCTAACCGCACATGTGGCTCTGGTACCGAGATCAGGGTACTAAATATTTGTCAACATCAGACTGAGCTTAACTTCAGCAACCAGGCAACCACACAAATCAAGGTAAATCGAGCTCACCTCGTGATAAGAAACTACATAATACACCACGTGCAAAGTTAAACAGCAAACACAAAAACCAATGATCCTAATGAAAAGGTGTCGCCATCTTCACCAAGCAGCAATATTGTATTTTTACACTACCGGAAAATCCTGGGTAGAACTTTCACAAATGAATCCCCTTCGAGATGATACTAGAACCAACAGCAGCATCCATATCCTGTACTCTTATGATTCCTAGTATAAAACATGTTGCAATTGTATAACAGGGGTATATGGTAGAAATACCGAGTTTGAAACATTGGATGGCAACAATATAGCCATGATCCCAACCAAAATGAAGATGTTCTGTGAGTTACAAACTTCAATTTGGTTTTCCGGTGATGCAGCAGATTAAGAGGCCAATAGTGTTTACTGGAGACCACAGCCGCTCAATAAAACAGTATTACTGGTACACCAGTTACAACTTCATAATTAACCAGAGTATAAGGTTTTCAAACTTCTACAGCAGAAATTTTTTCATGATGACTGCAGTGATTTTGGCAAAGAAAGCAGAATCTGTCGAAGGAAACTATTGAGGATTTCAAGCTGTCCCGATAGCTAATTGGCAAGTTCATTGGGACCTGTAACTCTTAAAAGTTAAAGACTAAAGTGCCTCAATGATTCAGGATATGGCCTGGAATTTACCTGCTAACTTTGAGGCAGAACATTCTTTGCCCTCTTTAAACAAAGGGCAAGGGAGAAGAACCATCACAGATGAAGTGTCCAAGCACAGAGAAGCATGTGACGAGGTATGGAGGGGTGTGGAGGACAAAACCAATGCATGCCGAGGCAGCAAAGTTGTGTAGCATGTTGTTAAAGCAGGGCGAAGCCTCCTCGACACAAAAGAAAGATGACAGGAGTGGAGGGGTGCGGAGGACGAAACCAATGCATGCCGAGGCAGCAAAGTTGTGTAGCATGTTGTTAAAGCAGGGCGAAGCCTCCTTAACACAAAAGAAATTTGTCACTTAGTGCTCATATTCCATTCATGCTAAGATACTCATACTAATATGTTAAGGTAATTAAGGACAAACAAAAGGTACAAATAAAGTTGAAATAACCTTGTATCCAAAATCCAAGCAGAAATAGTGTCGCTCTTTTTAAAAATAATAGTCCAGAAGAGCCAAAGGAGCGAAGGAACTAGCAGAAATGCAGCACATATTTGTCACCATGCCACCAAAATTAAAGCTCAACTCCTGCTTCGCTCCCTAGCTTTCACAGCACCATTCCTGGAAACAAAATAAAAAATGTTAAACATTTCAAGTATAACATGTGAACTGGACAAGTAGAGAAGAGCTTACCCATTGTTATAAGGTGACTCCTCACGATCACGCTTATAAGGTGACTCATCACGGCCACGCTTATAAGGAGGTGATTTGCTATAGCTACGACCACGAGGAGGTGGTGATTTGCTATAGCTACGACCACGAGGAGGTGGTGAAACACTACGACGTCTTGGAGAGCGGTCTCGAGGACTGTAGCTCCTGCTCAAAGGCAATCACATAGTCAAACATAAAAGAAGCATAGAATCGGAACCAGCTTAATATAAAGCATACAACAGTTTACACAGATATGAGATGCCACCCCATATTCAGATAAAACATTTTATAACTAATCTATCCATTTTTATTTCCTTGTGTTTATCTTAATGCAGAAAGTGCCAATTGGAAATAAATAAAACAAGAGTAAATCATTGAACAAAAACAGTACCAACATGTTTTACTAGCCATAATAAATGACATTAAGAATCTCAAAACTAAGAATTAGGGCAAAATAGCAGAAGACTGGTCTCTAAATATACATAGGACTTTTATGCCTTCAACTGGTTGATGTCCAGTCCATAATTTGAGTTCAGTAATGAAAGAACTGAGCCCAGAATATCCAGACCCAGAACAGGGCAGATGGGTACTTTATATGGAAGCCTGTTTATTTACATAGGATAGAGGTGAAACAAGATTTAGAAGGTGAGGCCATACAGTAGCTGGGTTAATATACCAAGATTGTACCTTACACATACATAATCACTGGATAGTAGAATACATATTTTGGCAAACATAAAGTATGCACTCACTTCTAAACAATTCGCTAGGGCTCCAAATAAAGCAGTACTGGACCAGTCTTTTTTCAACGACAAAGACTGATAAGAAACAAGGCTAAATTTCAACTTGATACCCTCAACTATCCAAGTTGTTCAACTTAATACCCTAAACTTTTTTTATCAACAACTTAATACCATCAACTATTAAATCTTTTCAACTTCATACCCAAAAAAAATAAAAACCCCAAACTACCCCTCCCACCCCCTCCTCCTCCGGCCGGCGATGAACTCCCCCGTCCCTCTCCGGCGGTGACGACCCCCCCCCCCTTCTCCCCCGCCCTCCTCTCTCCGGCTGTGCACACGGCGGCAGCAGCGGGCGGCACCGGCAGCTGCCGCCGTCGCAGGAGGGGTGGGGGGGCGCTGACGGCGGGAAGAGGGGTAGGGGCATTTTTGGGGAAAAAATATCAAGTTGACTATTTTGAAAGTTTAGGGTATCAATATCAAACATGAATAGTTGAGGGTATCAAGTTGAAATTTAGCCAAGAAACAAACATTGTATAACTACATGTTCAGGATTGGTCAAAAGAGTTGAAACCATCAAAAACCTTGTATAACTATGGTAATAAGTTAGTTTAAGAGATACCATCTCTGTTCGGTCAATAAGTTCTCTAAAGCATATCAGATTATCATAAGAACGGCATTGACTTGATCTATGGTACGGCTTTTCACTAGTATCCTACGCGACCAGGGTTCGTTCCAGCGAAGCATCGTCTCCATAAAATGAAGGTAAGTCCCACATATATATTCACCTCAACACCTCACGGAGGCACTAGTATACCCGTCTTCAGAAACAGCCACTCAATAAATGGGGAAAAGGATGCATAAACATATGAAACAGCCACCCTTGATCTTCTCAGCTACTTGCGTTAGAAGGAGCCTCATGAAAAAGGGATGCCCATTATGGAACGACTGAAGATTAATATTTCTATGTTCACAGCACAACTTATTATGCAAAAATTTAAAATCTAGGCTTTGCTCTACTATATAAGAAAAAGAAATTTCTTTATTGCCATTGGTTCCACAAAAAAGTGCAACTTTTCCTATTGAACCCTATTATAATGTTTTTCTAATTAAACATCTATTCATTTTAGTACATATATTTATACATAGGATTAAGTTTTTGTAACTAGCTTTCTTTCTTTTATTGCCACTGATTCCACAAAAACTTGAATGATCCCCTATCTAATGGGTTTGCTACCTTTCTACAAGAATCATACCATTTTTAGATATATCCTGGTAGGCTGGTAGGTTTAAGCTTTGGTAATTAGGTTCCAAATGCAAAAGGGTTATGGATGGGGCTTTCTTCTACTTATTTCTCTATGACAAATTAGGCCCAGATAAGTTAGTAACTAAAAGTTATCAACAGATTATTCTCTCAACGTGCACTTTCTTTCTTCTATTATGAAGGCAAAGTCACTCTTTGAGCAGATGCATGGACTCGGTAGACAAACGATTCTGCATCATTGATAACTATTAATCTTATTTTTCTGAAAAACAATAATATTCTCCATCTTTTAATTAAAATCTGAAAAGTGAACTTGATATTCACGATTAAAATCCGAAGGTATAAACATTGCCTTACCCTGGAATTGCACTTTAAGGTAACCAAACAGACAATAATGCAATTCTCCATTCTAGGATTTCTCAAAACCTTGTAAAGACTACAATACCAAGCTAATTATACCAAGCTAATTATGTTTTGGAAAATGTTATGACAGAAAAAGTAACAGGAAGCTCAAGGACAGGAGTAACCAATGTCACAAGACCGGTTAATTTCTTGTATACCATTCTAACGATACATAAAGCTAACATCTGTATAGGCTTGTATCAGATTCCTCATGCCATTAAAACTAAATGAATCTCTAAATCAAGATAATACTATTGAACTTTGCAAAATTTGTATTGTTTTTGTAATGTCCTATAATTCTTGCACCCTGTCTAAGAGATGATTAAGAAGCCATAACTCAAAATCAAATCCTAACCTATATTATGTCTTTGAGCTCTCTTTTATTGTTGGGCTCGTGAAATGCACAGTGAGAATACATGTGAATGGACTTTAAAAATCATGGAGACCATACTAAAGCCCATGTAAGAAAACCCACTAGAAAAGAAAAGTTGTTATGATCATACAGCTCATGCTCTCTTTAGCGGACACGTCATGCTTCTTGAGTTTGACTCATGTTTTCTTGAGTTTGCGTCTCATCCTTTTTGAGTTTGTGATTTGTGCTTTTAAGTGATGACTCGTGCACTCTTGAATTGACATCATGCTTAATATGCTTGATGACTCATGCTTGATAAGCATAGGACTCGCCTAAAAGAGGTAACTAATCAAACATATAGTTGTACCTTATCAAGCATGTGTCATCGAACCTATCAAACATGAGTTGTTACCTCAAGAAACATGAAGGATCACTCAAGAGCTCGAGTCGCCAACTCAAAAGGCATGAGTTGTCGACAATCCAAAGAAGTTCTGATCGCTCTCATCTTCTTTTTCATCGTTTCTGTTATTTTCTTTTTTTTACTTCCTTATAAGCTAAAGGCCTTACCAACTCGAGAGGGCAAGTCATAGGCTTATCAAGCATGAGTCGTCATTCAATTGCTTGAAAAACTAACTCAGCTAACTCAACTAAGTTGCTTGAAACGCTAACTAGAAGGCATGACTTGATAACTCAAGAGAAAAGAACTCATCACTTAAGAGCATCAGTCACCAACTCAACTAGTATGAGTCATATGTTCTTACCAACTCCCCCTCTGTAAATGACTTCATATATGGGGGCTTTAGTTATGTGCTCCATGAGCTAATAAAGCCCATTCACATATGTTTTCATTATGGGCTTCAATAGTCTAAATAAAAGAGAACCCAAGACCAAGAGACACAATCAAGGCCAAGGATCTATGTTGTTAGTATCTCACAATACACAATACCATCTTACGATAAGATATGATATACTACCATTCCATCACGTACCGGTTGATCCGATAAGTTATATATATGCTAATAGGTAGTAGTAATTTTTTTATTTAGTCGTGTAATATATATTGAAGTATCTAGGTTCTGAAACTATATACACTTGTAAAGTGAAGCAAATAAAAAATTATGAGAAAATTATATCAAATCGTGTTCCCATATGGATTTAGAAGTATAGGCCTAAACTCCTAGAGTTATTGTATCACACGTTACACACGATACAACACACAAGCAAATCGATACACGATGAAACCTGCCAGTTGACAACCTAGGTTAAGATTTGATTAAATGATTCTGAATGCTAGCTCGTCTTGTTAATCAACTTCTAAACATGGTAGAGTAAATATGGGACATCACAGTTTTCTCTTAAACTCTCATAGACAAATTTATTGGCTATGTGACTAGTAAGAGAAAAAAGTCCATAATATCAAAGTGACAGGTTATATAGTATAATTACCTTCTACCATAGCTTGGACTCCTGCGGTATCTGGGTGGAGTTCGGCTGCGACGACGTCCACTACCTAGTCCTCCAGAACCAACTCGCAGACGACACTCACGAGCAAAATGGCCAGGTTCACCACACTCGTAACACTTCAAATCTGAACCTCCAGAACGTTCGCGACCACGACCACCACCACCACCTCCTCCACCGCGACCACCACTTCCACCACCTCTAGAGTTATGTGAAAGCTCAACCCTCCATCCATTCTTACCTGTACCCAATTATTTCAAACAAAAAGTAAGTTCATATATATATATATATATATATATATATATATATATATATATATATAAAGCATCTAGCATGTTAGCTGATAAGCTATTCCTCAGTCTATATTAGCTATAGTAACAGAGTAGATATACTTTTTAAAAGAACCGCTTAACGGAGTTTCTGACCCATGGCACCCACTTCTAGAAGTTCCCTAGTAAATTAGTCTCCGGTTAAAGTAGTAGCATCAGATAAACAATATGCTGATCAGTGAAGCAATCTATCTGCTCGCAAGGCAGATAAATTCAATTAAACGTTGTGGTTAAAATGTAAATAACTGACACATCATACATGAGAAAATAATAGGAGTGTCAAATTCTATCAACTTGCAAGATCGAATTTATATGCAAACTAGTTAAATCCACACTTATTCACAGTTCACACCCTGCCTCTTCTGTTCTTTTCCTATCATTTCACATTTATTCCCTCCAGTGTCCCGTCAACGTGTATACTGTATGTTTATATCTTATGGATATGAAGTTAAAGAGTTTTCAGGTCTACTGTCATTGACGTAAATGCTGAAATAATAGCTTCGTTTGTGTTGCAATATGCACACAAATGAAATAGTGAAAATAGTATCCTAAAGAGAACATTTAAATGATAAGATCATGTGTACACACACACACACATGAAGATAAATCATAAAATAAGCATGGTAATACAATTATTCATATATTAGATGCAAGGGTTATGAATTGTTGGGGCAATGATGTCAAAAATTGGAAGTATCCAATATATTGTCACTGGTGCGCATGGTGGTCTTGGTTCTGTAGATTTACATGCCAAATCCTGAACTGTGCAAAAAATTATTATCTCAGAAGTTCCATCATTCCTGATAAGAATTCTAGGCTTCTAGCTTCACCCTATGTTGCACAAGTATGGACACAGATACAGTAAGGACATGATACGGAAACAGGGTATGGACACTTTCAAAAAGGTATAATATAGTCACTTATATTGCACGAATATAGGCATGGCTATGGTATGGACACAAAATGGTTACTGACATCATTTTACAGTGTCCGTGCAACATAGGCTACACCTTTTACCTTCGTTTGGATCCATTCCTGTTATACAACAACAACAAATTTGTTTTTGTTTCAGCTGTTTGAATCCTCTTCTTCCATTCAAATCTGTTAAGAGTCATGTAACTCATGTCCTCTGTAACACAAATAAAAGACCATGTCCTGTTATGTTGACTTCAAATTTATGTTAAGTCACACTATAGAATCGAGTTGAGTTTATATCATCTAGGAAGCATGGACACTTAAAAAAATGTGGTCATGATGTGTCAAACACACATTGGACATTCCAAAACACCCTAGGACCAATGTTTTAAAAGGCATAAGGTGCTAGGGTCCTTGGAGCCTAGTTACAAGGCACACGGAGAGGCGTGGTCTTCAGCGAAACAAGGTGGACATTTTTAGAAGTTTTTAAATAATATTAGATTGAAATAAACAAACTCATATTGTATCTAATTAGTTCATAACACCATTAAATATTAAAAAATGAAGAATGATCAATTCATAACCCCGTTAGAGCTAATACTCAACCAAAGTCAAAACTCAAGAAACTATCACAATTTCATAATAATAGAAATTGACAAAACCTTAAAGATTATCACCACCCATCTAATCATCTTCATCATGAACACTACCAACAGTTTTCTATCATTCTTCATCATCAATACACACCTATTAATTACAACAGAAGGATTAGTTGCTTCACTTGATACATATTTGATATTGTTTCTATCATTTAGATCAAGTTGGGGATAATATTTTTAAGTGTGTCTTGGTTGACTTGAAAAATCAAATTTTAAGATAAAAACCTATATAAAAAGATTATGAATAATAATATACATTAAACTACTAAGATATCTATTACGAAAAGAATAAAATAAAATAAAAAGAATATAATAGAAAGAACAATAGGTCAATGAACCTCATGTGCTTCAGCTATACCTTAGAAGCAACCGTAGTTGCAGAGGCGCACGAGGCGTGTACTTCAAAAATAAGTTTGAGGCGAACGAGGTATGCGCCTCGGGTGAGCCTAGGTGAATGAGCCTCACCTCATATAAATGAGGCACAAATGTGAGCCTCGAGTCAGAGGCTCGCTTAGGTGCCAGCCTCACGGATTTTTTGAAACACTTAATATGACACCAAAGTAAGTGACGTGTCCTTGTTGTCGTATCCTTATCATGTCGTGTCGTATTCATGTCCGTGCAACATATTATATTAGATAACACAGACAAATGAATCAATCACATTTAGAAAGAAATTATGCAAGAAACATTTCAAAATAAGAACAAGATAAGTCGTATTAAATATTTGTTATATTCATAAAAGTATCTACAGAATTCGACAACAGAACAAGCTTGACAAGAGAAAATAAAGATTAAATGTTGGTTTTGCACAATTTATAGTTCATTGTAGATAAAGAACTTGAATTAATGCGCCAAACATGAATTATGCATTCCCAACATACCATCAAGTTCGCGAATTGCATCTTGAGCATCCCTTCGGTCATCAAAATCAATAAAAGCATAGCCTGGTGGTTTTCTAGCAACCCAAATGCTGCATAAAGATAATGTATTATAAAACCTTATGGTATGAAACAATATCATATCGTGGAAATAACCTCCATGCATATATTACCATATTATTTTAAAATATAATTAAAGCTCACTATAGTACGCCTATGTAGAGAGACTTTCAACAAAATGCAAAGGAGAAAATCTCCTCTTGTGAATAAAAATACTAGAATTGAACTATGAATTGAGAATTATGATAATTCACTTCTAGTATTTTTATTCACAAGAGGAGATTTCATAAAGAGAAGTTCCAGTATCTTAGCCTTTGGTCCATTCATGTTCACTGGTATTGCCCCTTTTTCATTTGGGACCTTCAGTATAACCAAAGAAAAGTCGACTCTAAAACATTTACAATACTAATCATAACCAACACTTCCAAAGTTACAAATCTTCTTCACCATTTTTATGACTATTTCCAAAAGGCTTGCTACTTTATGGCTCCTCTCTTCTTACACTATCTCAGTTTAGAGATCCTTGGTATCTTTGTCTGCATCTATACCATCTAGGAAGTCCAGAGAGATCTCATTCATGTTCATCTCCTAGCTGATTCTGTATAGAGATTTCAACATTTACTTGTTTGTTTATCCAGACGTCAATCTTTTGCTTGGGTCCCATCTATTGCCTAAATAACTTGTGCCTTTGATCCTCCAGAAGAAGAAAAAAAAGAACTAAAGTAATGCTTCATATCTTACTTGGGCAAGTCCTGCATCACTCAATCCTAGTGGAACTAGAGTTTTACTATTTCATTAGCAATTTAGCATATCAAAGCCTTAAGAATGTTCTCAGTCTTCTCCATGACATGACACAATACCATGAAAGAATTTCCGCCTTATCCACTTAATTCTAAATCCCAATGAACTTTTTTCTTCACTGTTCATATAATTTGAAGTAATAATGTAACAATATTACTCGCATATATGTGTCACAAAGCAGGCTGAGACCGAGCCTAAGCCAAACCATATGCAGGTTTGAGCAGGATTTACAAAAGATAATAGATCAAGATAACTAGCCCCCAAGCCTATTGGGATTTGTTTTAGTTTGAGATAAGCTGAAGTGCCAAGTAACCAAACCAAAACTTTTGTACAAATTTAGTACACAACTGATGCTTGCGTGTTCCAAGTTAAATAGTTAAACTATACATAAAAACACGACTTTCTACTTTCTGGAAGGTGGCAATTGGCAAAGAAACACCAATCACAAACTTTTAAACAATGGAAGGTCTTGAAAGAAAAGTGAAGTGCATATGTGGATATATTTGATTTACACATTAACATGTATGGCCCCTACTACATCAACTTAGATCAGAAAATTGCTAAACAAAGACCTGTGCAATATTAACCCCAAAGTGCAAAGCTCTAAATGGGATTCAGCAACCACAAGTTTAATACCTGACAAGCAAAAAGGAGTTCTACTTGAGTTGTTTAGCTCCAAGTCTATTTACTAGACTTTGGAATCCTATCTCAAGGTCAAACTTTTGGTCATTGTAAGTTCAATTCTTGAAGAAGGGCAATTGCGGAACAAAAAACATCAAGTAGATGCCCTGACTTATTGTGTTAATTAATCAAGTAATCTTTTAAAGTGAAATTTCTGTTCTTTACTTCAATAAAGATAGTAGTGAAGATTGAACAGCATTGATCATGACCATATGTCATATGATTAAGCTAAATTCCAACCGCAAATACCTTGTACAATTCAAGAGGGAGTAAACAAAATAACTTCCAAGAAAATTATAGTTCTAATGCCATTAACACTCTTAAACTAGTATATATCATCACCAATATACACCATAGGAAATTAAACAAAGTTACAAATTAGTGGTAGAAAAGAAATTAAGGTTAGATCTTTACCTTCTTATCACTCCGAAAGATCGAAACTCATCTTCGAGATCCCGCTCGGAGACTCGTGCTTCCAAATTACCAACATAAACACGAGCCATCTTTTGACAATCAACCTGTCCCACCATTCATCGACATGGAAATAAAGGTAAGCAAGATAACTGCAGCAATACAGGAAAAACAAAGTAAAGTAAAAGATAATGTGCACATGTATTTGCAGTCTTGCCTAAAAACACTTGAATGGCAATCAAAATGACATTTTTCACCCGACATTTCACAGATTTCAGAGGAAAAAGTATTTGTACGCTCCTCTACACTCAACTAGTCCCTTTCCGATTTAGGACCAGTATTGGACATGATACAAACTACCCAATTACACTAGACACGCCAAAACCGGCGACACTGACTCCGTGTCAGCATGTCCATTCGTGTCCGTTCGTGTCAGTGCAAACTGGGCTATAATTAACAAATAAATATGAACAGAATCGTCGAGATATAAATAAATATCTAATTTTAGCAAGAGATATTGTCAAACATAGCAGATTTATAAGATCGGTAGCAAAAGCAACTTGATTCTAAAGATCTGTTGATCTAGAATAAAGATCTAGACCAGAGAAAAAAGAAAAACCTGGTAAAGAGAATATTTCTTTAGCTTTTAAAAGGAACAAACGAGAAACCATCAGATCTAAATAAGATTCAAAAGGGTTTCTAACGTAATTATTGTATATTTCTAGGGTTTTAAGGAAACTAAAGGATCAGAGATCAGAGGAATTACTTGGAAGATTCAAAGATTGGAGAATTTTGGAACCCTAAAAATCGCTATTTGGTGAAGATTGGGAGTGAGCGGACCAACAGAATAGTTTGCGCTATATAGAGGAGGGAGAGAAGACAGGAGGCCTTTCAGCACGTGAGCTGCACGTGGAGCATTTTGATATTTTCACAATGAGTATTATTGATCGACTCTTGATAAGGGCACTACAAAATTCACTCGGAAAAGTCCAAATTTTTACCATTGATAATTACAAGTTTGTCACTCCCAAAATTCACTCGGGACTGCCCACTCTTATTTTTTTTATAATCAGGACTGTCAAACTTTTGACAGTTCTACCAATTGGAAGAACTGTCAAAATTTTAACAGTCCTTCCAATAGTGCACCCGTCCATGACTTGAACGAAAGTTTCTATAAGTTTGAGTGAACCCCATTTGCTTGCACCTCTCCACACTAAAGACTACATTGTATTTGAAGGTAACAACCAACTCTTGTTTCCTATAGATAGTTCCAACATTTTCCATATGCCTATTTTATCAACGTTGTCATTTTATCTCTCGTCACTGGTCTTGTTGTTGTTGTGTTGATGGTAATTGTTGACTGGTCTTCCTGCTGTTGTGTTGATGATAATTGTTGGTTATCTACTAAGTTACTAACAATATCACCAGATGTTGATCTTAACGGGATAAGCACCAGAGATGCTTGAGCAGCTGAAAGATCACCATTACAAAGCAAAGCAAAAGAATGATAGGAAGGAACACTGTGTGCATAATCGACAGGGACAAGATTCAGCAGAAATCTTGCATAGGTTCAACGTGTGGTAGACGTATCAAGATCATCAAAACAAATAATACGAGGCATGACACCCTCGATAACACATAGCCATTGTCAAAAATTTGGAGTTTGGATATGTTCAGAATTTGGCATATACTCGATTATGGAGCAAAAGTTCAGGGGAGATGTATACAATTAGGTCTGTGTTTAGTATAATTTGGGCATAGGTAGTAGTCTTCAAATTTAGTATAATTTTGGAGTAGGTAGTTAGGATATGTTCAGAATTTTATAATCTTATATTTTTAGGACTGTCAAATTTATGACAGTCCTTCCAATTGGTAGGACTGTCAAAATTTTGACAGTCCTGATTTTTTTTACAGTCCTCCACGACGCTGGAGTGGAGGACCTGGGGGTAGCGGCGGAGGAAGGAGGGAAGGGAGGAGCGACGGACACCGAGGGTGCCGAGGTAGTCGAGCTTGAGCTGGGCGAGGGTGTGACAGGGGTAGAGGAAGGTGGGGGGAGGGTTCGGGTGGTGGATCCTGTGCGGAGGCCGAAAGGGGGGACGAGGCAGAGGAGCGGGAGGGGAAGGAGGCGGCGACGGAGGACGGGGGAGGAGGCGGAGGTGGAGCGCTCACGCGATGGGGCGGCGGTGCAGGACGGGGGGAGCAGGAGGAGGGAGGTGAAAAGTTTGGGCTAGCCTGAGTAAAATTTCTTCATAACTGGGCTAGCCCCAATACTGGGTGGGGCTAGCCCTGAGTGTATTTTGTAGTGCCCTTATTAACAGCCTATTGAACTGGGGAGGAAGTAAAGTTTTCAAGTTTTTAAAGGTTCTTGATAAAGACACTGCAAAGATGACTCGGTCTATACCAATTTTTTTTTCTAAATTTTTCACTTAAAATTTTACTTATGGCTAGTCCAAAAATATATTTAGGACTGCCAAAATTTTGACAGTCCTTTCAATAGTTTGGACTATCAAAATTTTAAAAGTCCTAAATAATATATGCAATTTAATGGACTGTCAAAATTTTGACAGTCCTAAATAAATTTTTGTCTAGCCCCGAGTAAAATTTTAAGTGAAAAATTTAGAGAAAAAAAATGGGCCAGCCTGAGTGTATTTTGTAGTTCCTTTATCATCAGTCTTTTTAAACTATCTACTTTATACTAGTAACGTGTATCTACTTTGTACCAGTAACGTATACACATGTATTACACGTATGTAAAAAAAAATGCAAAAAATAAAAATAAAATATGAATTTATTAGAAATTGAACTCAAACAATCAAAGAAAATGTCTCTCACCTTAATCATTTGATTTAGAGTTGTTTAGTTATAAGTAAATCATATTAGGTAGTTAAATAATTAGTTAAATTTTTTAATAATTAATGGAGTATTTACAAACGGCTTAGATAGTTCAATTTTGAGTCATTTTCAAGTCATCTTATATTAGTAGAGAAGTAGATATGATGCACGTACGTTTTACGAAATTTAACGATCTTTTAATTCATTCTTTTTTTTTATGTGGACATAACAAAAAGTACCATAAGAGCAAAAAAATTAATTCTATACATAATGTCTAGTTGTCCTCATGAAATGGGGGTTGTAGTAATTAAATTTAGAGTTATTTGTATACCCCTCTCACCATTTACTATTTAAAATTTTGTTACCCTCTTATTCTTAAATAAATTACTACACCCCACCCCCACCCCCACCCCTACCCCTATTTCATACAAGTGTTATTTGTATTTTTTTTCCCTATTATTTAATACTATATAAGGGAGATAATAATAATAATAAAATTAAAAATGGGGAGGGGGTAACAGAGTTTGGAATAGTAAATGGAGAGGTAAATACAAATAATTTAATGAGAAAGTTAGGTAAAAATATATTTGGAAGAAAAAATTTCCGGTGAAACCAACTTTTCATATTATATAGTAGTATAGAAGTTGCTTACTAATATATAATTCAAATAGCAGAGGTATCGATATATTATGTACAACATTAACTTACTAAAATATAATTATTTAAGGGTAAATGTGTCATTTACTCTAACCGCTTGAATGAGATAAGTTAGGAATTCTTCGGTTAACTATTAGTTAGATATTTCTATCTTTAAGTTGCTTAGAGAGAGAATTTTTTTTACTTACTATATCTTAAGTTTAAGATCAACTCTAACAATAAAATCAAATTTTAGCAACTCTTTATAAGTATAAATTCTATAAAAGCACGAAGATATGAGAATTTATGAAAGTTATTGGTCAAAGGATAATAGGATAAGAAGTATTGCAAAACAAGCATATTGCAAGATTCAAAATTAAAGTGATGGTATAGGAAAGAACACAATCCAATAGATAAGGTTGGAGATAGAAATAGAATTTGTGCATAAGCACAAAGATATTACGATTAGGGAAAGCCAATGGTCGATTGACATGTTGCAAAATCCAAAATTAAGGTGATGTTAAAACGATGAGTATTACAGGAATGAGCACAATCCAAGGAATAGGATTGGAGATTTAAATTCAGTATCCAATATCATCTTATTGAAGCTTAGTCTTCTTCGACGTTTCTTGCGTACAGGTCTTTCTAGCTTATTGCTAAGGTCGCCCTCTTATCTTATTCTCCTCAATCATTAAAAACTATGCATAGCTATGTATTGTGATTGTGTATATTTTAGGGATCTTTTTCCTATGATAATTAGAGACCGTGTATCATAGCTTAGGGTCATTCCTTAAGGATTTCTATGACATGTATAGATTGCATATGATATTGAACTTAAGGACTTGTGTTGTTCCTAATTTTCTGGATAATGATCTGTCACGACTCGTACCCGAAAATTGGGCATGAGTCGTGGGTACGTCCAGCCTACGCCGCAGCATTGAAGGTAGAACGATATCTAGGTCAACAATACTAACTATCAACATCTCACAATAATATATCATAACATGTCAATGATATCTCAACTCCATAAGAGGGACAATATGACAATATAATGATAATATCAATACTCAATCACAAAAGATCTATGAGGAAGACAAATGGCACGAAATGATATTATATGATAATCCAAACACAAGTCTAGAAATAGTCATCTCAACACAATGATGTCAAGTCTAAGATTCTAGCAGTCTCCAACATAAGTCTAGAAATCAAAATATAACATCTCAAAAGTCTAAGTCACTGGAAACAAATCCAGTACAATAGAAATACTAAAGGCTACTAAGCAACTACTAGATGTGCCTCCTCCACGGTAACTTGCTCCTCCTGAGGCTCCTAAACATACTCATCAGCTACATCGGGTTCATAGTAAGTAGGACAAAAGTCCTCCAAATCCTCTGAAAATTGTTATCCAGTTATGATTGGAGCGAAGCACATAAATTAACAGCAGTTCCATTAAGTTGACAAAGACTATAAAACAGTAAGTAATGATAATGCATGATGAAAAGTAAATGCTAGAACAGTAAGGGAACTGGTAAAACAGATAATCATATCACAGGTAAATAATGAGCAGTAAGTAAACAAGTGAATGACAGTATCATCAGGTATAAACTGGAATAGAGGAATGAATAACTAGCTAAGTGCCTTAAAATATTAGTTTATTATGTGATCGGTTTGGGACATGATCATGCTCTACCATATATGGTTGGCTATGCACAGGTGTATATATATAGGGTCAGGCACAACCATATATGGGGAGCTATGCACAAGCAAGTGATATGATCACGCTATACCCTACGTGGAATATGGGTGAGCTATGCACAAGTATATGTGGTATGATCACATAATCAACTAATACTTTCCCATTCCCCAAATAATACAATGGTTCTGAATCACGACATCTCCTGACTAGAATCCATATACTAGCCCGTGTACCATCGTGTCAGGAATCAAGTATAACGCTACTAAAACTGATATTATAGCAATCATCAAAATAAAACAAACTGTCAGAGAATGTACTCTCCTGAGGTCCCGAGCAAGAAACTGCAAACAGTGCTAGAACTAGAGTTAAAAAGTCCTAAACAGGAAATTATAGGTCAATGAGTGATTTGGAATAATAAACATGCTTTATTTACTATAGGTTATGCTTTTGGGTTATTTCTAGGTCTCTTGGTACCATACTAGGTCAATTCTAAGGTTAGAGTCCATAGTTATCTACAAAGTAGATTTCTAAAGTGATACTAGGTCTATACTAGCTCATAGAGATCATTCTATATATATATATATATATATATATATATATATATATATATATATATATATATATATACTTTAGTATCTAGGTGCTATCTTAACCCCAATACCTTATAACTTAACTTAATATAACATTACCCTAACTATTCTAATTATCATCTTAGCTTATTACCTATAACTAGACACTAGATACTACTTGTTACATGTATGATACCAATAACACCCTACCTACATACACTACACTCAACAATACCCTCAGGATATACACTAACATCATTAACTACTACACTAAAAACTGAACACCAATTGATCATAGTGTTCCCCTTGAACACATGTGCTTTTGCACATACTCCATCACCCTGGTATCAGATCTGATACCAACTGAACTTACTGCAGTTGCCTGAACCTTAGCTCTAGACTGCAACCTGATGCAGACCCCAAGCTACTACTCAGGTATTCTGTTGTGCCACTGCCTTGCTGTTGCAAGGACTGTACCCCCTCACTTGCACTTGCCTGCAGTGCTTATAGTTCCCTCACTCATTGATACCACATCAATCCCACACAAGCTTCACACACTATCAAACACCTATCACATATAACCTTCTCTACCCCACATACTGACACCCATATAGGATACTCATTTATAGTTACCTGGATAACACATACACCACCTGCAGAAACCAAGTATGCCTGCATTGGTTTACCTGAGCCTCTCATCTTGTCCAACATGGAAAACATACCAACATGCAATTGCTTACCTGTAGCAACCTAGCACCTGAACATCCTAATGCACAACCCTCACTCTCAAACACCACACACAAACACAAGTATATATATAAACACTCCTCTTGCACAGAAACCTCACACACACAAATGATACTGCACTTAACCTTAGACACATACCCATAGTTCTTTATCCCCTTATTGCATTACCAAGGCCTGCAGTTCCTCTATACTGATACACCACACTACTGTACCAAACTGGGAGCATTGCTAAGTGTACAAATACACTGCACTCCCTCTACCCGACTTCTACCACACCACTTCTACCACCACAAGTACATAAACACAATATGAAACATATACATACATACATACATACATACATACATACATACACATACATACATACTAATGTATACACACCCAACATAATACCCAACTAATAAACTCCCCATCAAACACTTGGCATGCACAATTCTAGCATTCCATACCAATATCATGATATTCAAACCTATTCCATCATGATACATAATCCAATAATCCCGGTCCATCACTTATAATTAAAATATGATATATATATATATATATATATATATATATATATATATATATATATATATACATAATTAGAATAGTGGAATACATTGCAATTAATGAAGAACTACTACTAATTGGCTAAAAAAAACCCAAAATACCAACACATATCATGACGTATCATGATATGTGTAAACCCCCGACCAATTTAGGGATTAATTTGAATTAAATCGAGAAGACTAGGATTGAATTGGATTCAATTAGGATAAATGTACGACAATCATATGTCTTATTACACCTCACCGTTGTTACGAGGATTGGAATGCCACACTAGCAGTTACCTTCGACCCAATATCACAAATATCTTCTAGACATGCCAGACTACCCATCTGACCATTGTGTAACCATAGATACTCATTTTTGCGTCCCATTTTAACTATGCAATATTCGTGTAAAAGAACGTCTTGCGCATTATTAATCAAATTAAATTGAGGCCAATTTTACCTCAGTCAGACCCTAACCAAGCCCACATGCACTCTTTCACGTGGACCAGCCCGACCCCAACAAGGCCGGACAGACCCAACTCCCGAGGCCAGCCCATTAACTGCCCATATAAATATACATGTTCCATTCATAAGAAACCCTAAAACTCACTATTCATCATCCCACCCTCAACCCTAGCCGACCCCTCTTTCAACCCGAGTTACCCCCTCCCTCTACTTCTGGCCAGTCGCCACCCTAGCTACCGGACTACCCCCTCGCCGCTGGACCACCACCCCAACCGCCAGCACAGCATCCCCATCCACCATCACCAACATCTCCTTCACCATCACCAAACTTTCCATTAAACCGAGCCCTCCTTTCTCCGGCCAGACCCTGGCCACCGTCTCCAGCACCCCCGACCGCCGCTGGCAGGCCTACCCCGATGTCCCCCACGACCCGACCACCACCCAGTCCCAGCGCCGTCCCTGCCGCTGCAAACCGTCGCTGCCGCTGCTGCGACTACTGCAGTGCTGCCGCTGCCGCCGCTGTCTTGCCACCGGCCGACGCCGGATCCCATCACTCGCCGGAGGACGACCCGTCAGCAAGGAGACCCTCGTCCAGTTAACTAGGTAAACACCTTACTCTTCCCTCCTCGTATCGTGTCCATATATGATCGTTGTGTCATCGTGTCGAGACTTGTAGTTTTGGACACAAACTCATTTAACCCTAACTAGGTATATGATGGTATGATGATTAACAAGTTTTAGAATTTGTTTGATAACTAGCAATTACCTAAATCGTGAGACCTGTCATCAACGACTAGTATTTCACCGGAACACCTGGACATAAACCAAGTATGTTGAACATGGAAACTAAGGACACGTATTCGCGCAGATCAGAAATAATTGGTAACCATAACTCGATAATTTATTGTCTCAAGGCACACGATAACCGAGGATAGAACACGTGTACACCCTAGCTACGTGCACACGTGACGTTGTATTCGATCAGCCGTGAACTTGCGACAGTATCCAAGAGTAGCATCGTAGTCGCATGTATTTATTGTTTAGTGTCTGATGTCAGTATTTGTTATATTATATTGTATGTCTAGGGTCTTTGGATCAGCCAGAAGATGCTACAGGAGCAGGCTATTGGCATTCATAGCTTCAAGACCCAGGCAAGATACCTTGCTATATTTACTGTTTAATTTAAATTATGCATATGTTATATTGTTATCTTGTTGCTTTCTTTTATACAACTGTGCGCGTCCGAGATTGACTCGGGTGCAGTTGACGGATACGTCGATGATTAGTGTACTTGACCTAGTTGCTAGCAGACTCACCCCATTGGGAGGATACTCTGGTATCTTCCGAAGACCTGACACTCTTACACGTTCACAGTGACAAACTCATATTGGGATGCGGGTCCGCGTACTCGACTAGCTATCGGTGCGTGTGACATGCATCACGGTTAGTACGTGTAAACATCCTAAATTTTCAGAGATTTTTTTAAAATCAATTTTTGGAATTAATATGCATTTTTCAGGAATTTACATAGGACCTGTGGTGAGTTTGTAATTTTTAAATGCCAATAACTAACATTAAAATAAAATGAAAATATGATTTTATGGTGTAAAATAGAAAACCGGACTTAGGGTAATTTTCTGGGAATTTATTGGCCTCAGACCTATTTTTAAAAGCCTAAAAACTATTTTTATAATTAATTAATTATTTCTGTTATTTATTATTATTATTATTATTATTTTTATTATTATTATTATTATTATTATTATTATTATTTATTTGTTTTTCAGTTTTCTTGGGCCCGGCCCGGCCCAGTGGGCCGAGCCCGTTAGCAAGCTGACCCAACCCAGCCTCACACCCCTAGCGGGTCGGGCGGGTCCGCTCACCCGGAGCCCGCCGCCCGACCCGACCCGCTTCTTCACCCCTCTCCCCTGTCACCCCACGACCGGGCGAAATCCCCGCCGCCGCCGCGATTTCCGGTCGGCCACGACCCCACGTCGCCTCCCCTCCGGACCCCTCGCCCACGACGCCCCGGCCAGCCCTCCCTCGACCCCCTATAAAAACCCCCTAGCTCCGGTCCTCCTCCTCCCTCAATCCTTCCCTACCCGAGCCCTCGCCGGAACCCTAGCCCTCGCCGGAACCCTAGCCGCTGCCTCAGCCCCTCGCCGGAGCCCGCCGACCAGCGCCGACCCCGGCGACCCTTCCTCCTCCTCCTCCAGCAAGCAAACCCCCCCCAGGCCGAGCCGACCCTTCCCAGGCCGAGCCGACCCTCCCAGGCGGACCCGACGCCGGCCGACCCCCTCGGCGCTGCCCTAGCCGGCCGACGATGCCTCGACCGTCCAGCGCTCCTCCAGCGCAGCCTCGGACACGCGGACACAGCCCAGTCCTAGGCCGGACACAGCGGACACGGCTGATACAACCCAGGACACGAACTCGCGTGTCAGACACAGTTCAAACCCGGTTTCTCGGGTCCCCTTCAGGTACTCGTAACTTGCACCTCGGATCTCGATTTTCAATTTCGTAAATTTCTACGCGAAGCCTGTATGACCCTCTCGGTGCCCTGACAAACCGCTCGGGGCATCGCGTCCTGTGGTGATCGCACACCGCGATCCAAAAACAGGAAAAACCAGACCCTGTTTCACCCCGGAACTGAGTACGCCCCGCCAAACGGGACAACTTGGTCGCGTGCGGTCTTCACAGATACGTGCGCCTCGTCGATACGGACGTGTGGGATTTCGCAGAAGCTGATTCGGGTGTGCGTGCACACCGGAATCAACGCGTATCCGCGGACATCGTCCCGTATCCGCATTTTCTGTATTTTACCCTAACTTCGTGCACACACGTCGGATCAAGACGAAACTTGCGCCATCGGACTCATAGCGATACGCTGGTCATGTGGGTCAAGTTTGGTCCGATTCTGAGAACGTTGACGAAATCACGTGTCGTGGGCCCCACAGGCCCCGCTTGACGGGCGATTTTGTGATCGGCTCATCGGAATTCAAATCTGAAAGTTCCGTTGGGTTTGTATCAGCGTTCCTGACCTGTTGACACTAAGTTTGATGAATTTGGAGACCGTAGACCCTGACACATTTTTCGGTGCAAAGCGGGCCCACCGGTGGACCCCGTTTTGGGCCAAAATTACCGTTTTTGCCCTTGTCTCCAAATTGGACCCAAGAACAGGCAATCCTAGCTGTTTGACACCTTCTGAGCGTGATGGTACTATTTATTTCAGCTTTCGGAGATATCTCTGGAAATTTCCGAAACCAGGACCTAAGTGGAATCCAAACCTTAGGCAAGTGCACCTTGCCAAACTTGCAGTCATTATTTTTATATTTTCTGTAAAAATACTCTGCTGGATTTCTTGTGCAAATTTATATAAACTGATTTAAACTGTTTAACCTAGGGAACGTATGACGTACCTAGTGTCCGATCGTAGTCGGGTACCGACACCGTACGCGGTGTTGGATTTGTCATTTAGAGATGGATTTGCGATTCCCTTACTTTGTACTTGACCTATCAAGTACCCTACAACCCAGGACACTTGACACTATCATGGACAGAATCCTTCTGAGATATTCGTGGTGATTCTGTATAGGATACAGGACTTGATAGAGACATTTATTATAGACTGTATGACTTGTTGCATTAGTTATAATTCCGCTGACATGGACATGAGACGTTATGGTCATGGCTTGCGTGATTACATTGGATGGGGAGAGACACACAGGCTACAGGCTGTTCTATATATATATATATCTACTATTATTGTGAGGTTGTAGACTCTCCAGCAGAGCTAGACCCTTTACGTGTTATTACTGCTACCGGCTCCCCGACACAGAGCTTGTAGCGGTCTCAGCCTGAGTACTAGTGTTGCTCTCATTTGCATATCACATAGATGGTTACTTAGTTTACCCTGCTGTTCATTTATTTATTGCATTGCTTATTCAGTTGGCTTGTTTTATCTTGTGCCTTGCTATGTCCACTGAGGACCTGGAATGGATTATGTCCCCAGGTTTAGCTGAGGAGCAGTATCCCGAGATATACGGGACCGGAGCTGAAGCTATTGCTGGAGCTGAACCGAACACTGAAGACGAGGTGACTGCCGAGGACTTCTCCTGAGTGCCTGTTCCAGTACTCATTTATTTATTTCATGTTTATATCTCTTGTTCCTGGCCTATAGAGCCAGTTTATTCAGACTTAAGTCGGATTGTTTCTCCGACTGACTTGCTGTGATGTTGTTGCTACTTATTTCCATTTGATTATGCAGTTTATTTCTTTATCTTTATGGATGAGATTAGTGTGACTTGTTGTAGTAGACCTTATTTACAGCTTAAGTACGCCCTGATGATTCCATTAAATTGGGTTATCCATCGGTGCGTGCTGCTGGCCATTGCCACGCATCTCCAGTCCCTCGGCATTTTGGGACTGGGGCGTGACATGGTTTTTGTGGTGGCCCATACAGGTCCTAACTAAATAGTTCGGTTTCAACTTAGGGACCGGACAGGCCTGCAATAAGATAGGTTATAGGATCTCATCCATTGATTGAATCATTTTTGAACTCTATGTCGAATTCAATTTAATTGCTTGAATTGCATCCTATTTTGATTCCTCTGTGCGTTCTCATTATTTCCTTTTGGTGCAGAGTTATGGATCCCAGAAGTGGTGACGAGACCCCCTTGGGTACACCGACTGAAGCAGGGTTTACCTGCAAAGCTGGAATGACGCCAGATACCAGAGGACAATCCTCTCAGAGCAATCAAACTGGCCAGCCAAGTTCCAGGTTCAGGCGTGATGACATTCCGCCTCCTCCCCAGTTCCCTCCTGCGATGCCTGTCTTTCCCCCAGGACAGGCAATGGACGGCCAGCAAATGTTCCAGATGTTCTACGCTATGATGCAGGCACAACAACAGATCCAATAGGAGACCCAACGCCGAGAGGCCGAGAACTTAAGGAACAGCCTAGTCGCAGCATTGGAACATACAAATCCACCAAATAGGCGGCCAGCGACGGGATCTATTATAGATTTCTGCCAACTCAAGCCCCGTACCTTCTCGGGCAAGAAAGGACCAACTGAAGTGCATGAATGGCTTACAAACACACAACATCAGTTGGAGGCCGCCGAACTACCACGGGACAAATGGATGACTGCCGTCAGGATGCAACTGACGGACAACGCACATCATTGGTGGCTGTCCGAAGAAAGAAGGCTCGGACATGATCAAGTTACTTGGGAGGAGTTCTCCAGGCTCTTCCAGGAAATGTACATCCCCGCTGTGGCTCGGTCAGAACTCCGAGACAGATTCAACCGCCTGATCCAGGGCAACATGACGGTGGAGGAATATAACGCCGAATTTATTCGCCTGAGCCGCTTCGCCCCTTCGCTAATTCCTACCGAAGAGGAGAAGGCGGAAAAGTTCTTTGATGGGCTCAGGTTCGAGCTTCAGAAGTTAATCGGATCGATCGCACCCACCTCTTACACCGATGTCCTAGCTGCAGCACGTCGGTTGGAGCGCGTTACTCGGAGGGAATCAAGCCTGAAACGTCCCTTCTCCTCAGCACCGTCCAAGTCATCACCAGGAGAATCTGCTAAACGGCCCCAGAAGAGCCCGCCTCCAAGAGCAGCAACTAAGAACTTGCCTACTTGCCATTACTGCAGCAAGGTAGGACATATTGAAAAGGAATGTCGACGCAAGCTGAGACTCTGCCTGGTTTGCGGATCTGGATAACACTTCTCAAAGGACTGCTCGGAACGTCGAGAGGGAGTTCCGAATCGACCAGCTCCACCTGCAGCTCTTCCAGCTGGGGGAGCAACACAGACAGGGCCTGGAGGAGCCAGGCCACCTCTACCATCTCAGGCAGCATTGTTCCAGCAAGCTCGTCAGCAAAGGGGTCCCGCTCAGGGACGAGGTCAGGCATATGCACTAGCAGTCACTGAGGAAGCTACTGCAGGCGAAGTGATAGCAGGTACCATATTAGTAGCTTCAATTCCTGCTATAGCATTATTTGATTCTGGAGCTTCGCATTCATTTATTGCTGCTAGCTTCGTAGCCACACATAGAATAGCTACCGCACCTCTCTCGAAGATGAAGAGAATTCTAACGGGAGGTGGAATTATCCCGGTTAGTGATACTTGTAGATCATGTTCGGTAGTAGTCTGTGGCCGAGAGATGCGAGCCTAATTCCTTATCTTTTTTATGCCTGATTACGATGTTGTACTTGGTATGGACTGGTTAAGTCAGTACCATGCGACACTGGATTGCCGGCTTGGAAAAGTGATATTTAGACCCCCTAGCCTTCCTGAGTTTGAATTTCTACGAGGAGTTGTAGAACAAGGGGTCCAGCCAACTCTTAGGGTATTGACTGTAGAAGAAGATTCAAGTTACCCAAGAGTCATAACGGAATTTATGGATGTGTTTCCCGACGATCTTCCAGGTTTACCTCCTGATCGGGAGATAGAATTCACAATAGACCTAACTCCAGGAGCCGAACCTATCACTTCATCGGTATATCGGCTAGCACCTAAGGAGTTAGTGGAGCTGAAAACACAAGTTGACGACCTTCTGGAGAAAGGATTTATCCGGCCCAGTATTTCACCTTGGGGAGCACCTATACTTTTTGTACCCAAGAAGGACGGATCTATACGGCTGTGCATTGATTACAGAGCCCTTAATGCTGTAACTATTAAGAACCGGTACCCATTACCACGCATTGATGATTTGTTTGACCAATTGAGTGGTGCTAAGGTATTCTCAAAGATTGACCTTAGATCCGGTTATTACCAGATTAGGGTAAAGAAGAAAGATATCCCAAAGACGGCCTTCAGAACTAAGTATGGACATTATGAGTTCCTAGTTATGCCGTTTGGTTTAACCAACGCACCCGCCGTATTTATGAGCTTGATGAACGGGGTCTTCCATCAGTACTTGGATAAGTTCATGGTGGTATTCATTGATGATATCCTAGTCTACTCCAAGAACCACGAAGAGCACGAGGAACACCTTAGAATTATGCTAGAAACCTCGAGAAGGGAGAAGCTGTATGCCAAACTCAGCAAATATGAGTTCTGTATGGACAAGGTGCCATTCTTAGGACATATTATCTCGGGTGAAGGACTGTCTGTGGACCCAGAAAAAGTCACTGCTATAGAAACCTGGCCTACCCCTATCTCTGTTGCGGAAGTGAGAAGTTTTTTTGGACTTGCTGGGTATTACCGGCGGTTCGTAGAAAAATTTTCAAGGATCGCAGAGCCGATGACTAAGCTGACACGGAAGGATCAGAAGTTCCTATGGACGGAAGAATGCCAGAATGCCTTCGAAGAACTAAAGAGGCGTCTAACAACAGCACCAGTCTTGACTCTTCCCTCAGGGTCAGGAGGTTTTGTTGTATACAGTGATGCGTCCGGTAGTGGATTAGGTTGTGTCTTAATGCAACATGGCAAGGTTATCGCTTATGCATCGAGGCAGCTGAAGGTCAACGAGAAGAACTACCCAACACACGACCTAGAGCTAGCTGTAGTGATTTTTGCATTGAAGATCTGGAGGCATTATCTGTATGGAGAAAAAGTCAAAATATTCACTGATCATAAGAGCTTGAAGTATGTTTATACACAGAAGGAGCTCAACATGAGGCAACGACGTTGGCTTGAGTTGATGGTGGACTTTGACATCGATCTGCAGTACCACCCGGGGAAAGCAAATATTGTAGCCGACGCCCTCAGCAGAAAACCTTCGGCTTATTTCTTAACGGAGCAGCCTCAGCTATTACAAGACTTGCAAGATCTTCAGATAGAGGTTGTTCTACCTGGACAAAATGGTTTGCTGGCTAACCTCGAAGTAAAGTCATCGCTGGTGGAGAGAATCAAGGAAGCTTTGCCTAATGATGCCAGATTCTGAAGGCTGAAAGAGAGAACAGAAGCAGGCCTGCAGACGGGACTTCGCATCCACGAGGACGGAACATTAAGGTGCGGAAATCGTCTATGTGTTCCAAATGGAGAATTAAGGCAGGAGTTGATGACAGAAGCACATAGCTCCATATACTCGATTCATCCAGGAGGGACCAAGATGTACCGGGACCTAAGACAATATTACTGGTGGCATAGAATGAAAAGGGAGATTGCCCAATTTGTGGCAAAATGCTTAATCTGCCAGCAGGTGAAGGCCGAGCACCAAAGGACTGCAGGTATGTTGCAGCTGCTTCCCATCCCTGAATGGAAGTGGGAGCATATTACCATGGACTTCGTCACAGGATTTCCAAGAAGCCCTAGTGGTAAGGATGCAGTATGGGTCATCGTGGATCGGCTCACTAAGTCGGCTCACTTCTTGCCGTTCAGAGTTGGACAATCCACAAAAGTACTAGCCGACATGTATATGCGTCAGATCGTAAAATTACATGGAGTGCCGGTTAGTATTGTATCAGATCGAGACTCGAGGTTTATATCTCACTTCTGGCGAAGCATGCAAGAGAGTCTCGGCACCAGGCTCAAGTTCAGTACTGCCTATCATCCTCAGACAGATGGACAGTCAGAGCGCACAATTCAGATCCTAGAAGATATGTTGCGATCTTGTATACTGGACTTTAAAGGATCTTGGGAAGATCATCTGCACTTAGTGGAGTTCTCCTACAATAACAGCTATCAGGCAAGCATTCAGATGGCACCTTTCGAGGCGTTGTACGGAAGGAAGTACAGATTTCCAATATGCTGGAGTGACGTTGGCGAACGTCAAATACTGGGTCCAGAGTTGGTATCGGAGACAGTGGAGAAAGTAAAACAGATTCAGAACCATCTCCGTGCAGCCCAGGATAGACAGAAGCATTGGGCCGATGCACACAGACGACCCCTGGAGTTCAAGGAAGGAGAGCATGTATTTTTGAGGATCTCGCCCACTAGAAGTACTATCAGATTTGGCAGCAGAGGCAAGTTAAGCCCAAGGTACATTGGGCCATTTGATATCCTGGAGCGCATTGGTGAGGTGGCTTACCGTCTTGCAATACCTCCATCCTTAGAGGGAGTGCATGACGTATTCCACGTCTCACAATTGAGGAGATATGTGACGGACCCAAGCCATATAGTTGATCATTCTGAGATTTCGGTGGGACCTAGCCTGAGATACGAAGAGCAGCCAGTGGGTATACTCGACACCAGCGAAAAGACACTGCGAGGGCAGACAATCAGGCTGGTTCGAGTAGCTTGGAAGCAGCACTCTCTTGGCGAATCGACCTGGGAGCGAGAAGATGTTATGCGGCAGCGTTATCCACACCTATTTGCAGAATCAGGTAGAACCTAAGCATTCTTTAATTCTGTAAATCTTGCCTTTATAGTTTACCCTTCGATTGCGAGGACGCAATCCTCTTACGGGGGGTAGATTGTAAACACCCTAAATTTTCAGAGATTTTTTTTAAAATCAATTTTTGGAATTAATATGCATTTTTCAGGAATTTACATAGGACCTGTGGTGAGTTTATAATTTTTAAATGCCAATAACTAACATTAAAATAAAATGAAAATATGATTTTATGGTGTAAAATAGAAAACCGGACTTAGGATAATTTTCTGGGAATTTATTGGCCTCAGACCTATTTTTAAAAGCCTAAAAACTATTTTTATAATTAATTAATTATTTCTGTTATTTATTATTATTATTATTATTATTATTATTATTATTATTATTATTATTATTATTATTTATTTGTTTTTCGGTTTTCTTGGGCCCGGCCCGGCCCAGTGGGCCGAGCCCGTTAGCAAGCTGACCCAGCCCAGCCTCACACTCCCTAGCGGGTCGGGCGGGTCCGCTCACCCGGAGCCCGCCGCCCGACCCGACCCGCTTCTTCACCCCTCTCCCCTGTCACCCCACGACCGGGCGAAATCCCCGCCGCCGTCGCCATTTTCGGTCGGCCACGACCCCACGTCGCCTCCCCTCCGGACCCCTCGCCCACGACGCCCCGGCCAGCCCTCCCTCGACCCCCTATAAAAACCCCCTAGCTCCGGTCCTCCTCCTCCCTCAATCCTCCCCTACCCGAGCCCTCGCCGGAACCCTAGCCGCTGCCTCAGCCCCTCGCCGGAGCCCGCCGACCAGCGCCGACCCCGGCGACCCTTCCTCCTCTTCCTCCTCCTCCTCCAGCAAGCAAAACCCCCCCAGGCCGAGCCGACCCTTCCCAGGCCGAGCCGACCCTCCCAGGCGGACCCGACGCCGGCCGACCCCCTCGGCGCCGCCCTAGCCGGCCGACGATGCCTCGACCGTCCAGCGCTCCTCCAGCGCAGCCCCGGACACGCGGACACAGCCCAGTCCTAGGCCGTACACAGCGGACACGGCTGATACAACCCAGGACACGAACTCGCGTGTCGGACACAGTTCAAACCCGGTTTCTCGGGTCTCCTTCAGGTACTCGTAACTTGCACCTCGGATCTCTGTTTTCGATTTCGTAAATTTCTACGCGAAGCCTGTATGACCCTCTCGGTGCCCTGACAAACCGCTCGGGACATCGCGTCCTGTGGTGATCGCACACCGCGATCCAAAAACAGGAAAAACCAGACCATGTTTTACCCCGAAACTGAGTATGCCCCGCCAAACGGGACGACTTGGTCGCGTGCGGTCTTCACAGATATGTGCGCCTCGTCGATACGGACATGTGGGATTTTGCGGAAGCTGATTCGGGTGTGCGTGCACACCGGAATCAACGCGTATCCGCGGACATCGTCCCGTATCCGCCTTTTCTGCATTTCACCCTAACTTTGTGCACACACGTCAGATCGAGACGAAACTTACGCCATCGGACTCGTAGCGATACGCTGGTCCTGTGGGTCAAGTTTGGTCCGATTCTGAGAACGTTGACGAAATCGCGTGTCGTGGGCCCCACAGGCCCCGCTCGACGGGCGATTTTATGATCGGCTTATTGGAATTCAAATCTGAAAGTTCCGTTAGGTTCGTATCAGCGTTCCTGATCTGTTGACACTAAGTTTGGTGAATTTGGAGACCGTAGACCCTGACACATTTTTTGGTGCAAAGCGGGCCCACCGGTGGACCCCGTTTTGGGCCAAAATTGCCGTTTTTGCCCTTGTCTCCAAATTGGACCCAAGGACAGGCAATCCTAGCTGTTTGACACCTTCTGAGCATGATGGTACTATTTATTTCAGCTTTCAGAGATATCTCTGGAAATTTCCGAAACTAGGACCTAAGTGGAATCCAAACCTCAGGCAAGTGCACCTTGCCAAACTTGCAGTCATTATTTTCATATTTTCTGTAAAAATACTCTGCTGGATTTTTTGTGCAAATTTATATAAACTGATTTAAACTGTTTAACCTACGGAACGTATGACGTACCTAGTGTCCGATCATAGTCGGGTACCGACACCGTACGCGGTGTTGGGTTTGTCATTTAGAGATGGATTTGCGATTCCCTTACTTTATACTTGACCTATCAAGTACCCTACAACCCAGGACACTTGACACTATCATGGACAGAATCCTCCTGAGATATTCGTGGTGATTCTGTATAGGATACAGGACTTGATAGAGACATTTATTATAGACTGTATGACTTGTTGCATTAGTTATAATCCCGCTGACATGGACATGAGACGTTATGGTCATGGCTTACGTGATTATATTGGGTGGGGAGAGACACACAGGCTACAGGCTGTTCTATATATATATATATCTCTACTATTATTGTGAGGTTGTAGACTCTCCAGCAGAGCTAGACCCTTTACGTGTTATTACTGCTACCGGCTCCCCGACACAGAGCTTGTAGCGGTCTCAGCCTGAGTACTAGTGTTGCTCTCATTTGCATATCACATAGATGGTTACTTAGTTTACCCTGCTGTTCATTTATTTATTGCACTGCTTATTCAGTTAGCTTGTTTTATCTTGTGCCTTGCTATGTCCACTGAGGACCTGGAATGGATTATGTCCCCAGGTTTAGCTGAGGAGCAGTATCCCGAGATATACGGGACCGGAGCTGAAGCTATTGCTGGAGCTGAACCGAACACTGAAGACGAGGTGACTGCCGAGGACTTCTCTTGAGTGCCTGTTCCAGTACTCATTTATTTATTTCATGTTTATATCTCTTGTTCCTGGCCTATAGAGCCAGTTTATTCAGACTTAAGTCGGATTGTTTCTCCGACTGACTTGCTGTGATGTTGTTGCTACTTATTTCCATTTGATTATGCAGTTTATTTCTTTATCTTTATGGATGAGATTAATGTGACTTGTTGTAGTAGACCTTATTTACAGCTTAAGTACGCCCTGATGATTCCATTAAATTGGATTATCCATCGGTGCGTGCTGCTGGCCATTGCCACGCATCTCCAGTCCCTCGGCATTTTGGGACTGGGGCGTGACAGTACGTAACTCAGGATATTTTATTTGTAGAGACTGGCATATAGATACTTGGTATGCACGTCGAGTATTCAACTAGTGTATCTACATTGGGCGAGGAAGACAACTAGTGGGCGTATGGGATACACACATTGGATTCCGTAGTATCCGGAGGAGCCACGGGTCCAATGACTTTCTTTATTGCAGACACCGCGCTCTTCGGAGTGATACGGACGTATATATATTGCAGATACCTCATTCTTCGGAATGATGGACGTTACAGATACCACGATCTTCAGAGTGTTGGACGTTATGCCTACGCCTACCCATACGTACCAAAGTTGTCTTCACATTGCATTCACTTAGATGGTTAGCACACCCTTTTATTGTATTTATTTTATTCAGTATTTATATATGGCATGCTTCTATGTATCTTGTTACGTCCCTCTGAGGACCTGGTACCTTTCCAGATTTGGAGGAGGCATATCACCCTACAGTGTACGGCCCAGGACAGGAGACGAGGTACGCTACCGCGGAGGAGCTAGAGGTTCTACCGTCAGAGTTTTCGTGATCAGTTGGTAGGCCTTCTGCCTAGGATTGGGAGCATCATTACCTAGTCAGCCGATGCCCTAGTTATTACTCTTTTATCTATCATTTCAGTACTTTTATTTCGTCATAGTAGTGGGTTTGTCCCCACCAGACATTCTTGGTTGTACTATTTGAGACTCGCGTTTATCTTCCAGCATTTATATTTAGTACATTCTTGCTGTTTATATTGTGGATGAGATTAGATTACCTATTGTTGATTGATATGGGACATGTTAGTATTTTAGGACAGCGTAGTACTCTTCCTTAGGATCCATTAAATTGGGATATCCACGGAGACGTGACAGCTGGCTATTGCCACGTGGCCTGGTCCCGTGTACTTTTGGGACTGGGGCGTGACATGGTTTTATTGGTGGCCCATGCAGGTCAGACTTTATCGTTGAGGTATGATAACATGCCCAGCGAGCCTGCAATAGGATAGAAATTTTTAGGTCTCATCCACTTTGATTACGTCTTTGAACTTCCTTCGTGTTACTTCTAAAACATTTGCATCCTGTTTGCTTGATTCTGTACTCTTTTTAATGAAGTCCTATCTCTTGCAGCAAGATGAACTTGCGTAGTGGACGAGGAGCACCCAGTACTATGGTGCAAACCGACAACACCCAAAGAGAGGAGGTACCCCAGGGACTACCTGGAGGGCAACCACCGCTACAGGCCCCGTTGGCATGAGACTTCTCAGGGCGATCCTACACAGCAGCACGAGGGACAGACTTCCCAGATGATTCCCACGCAGCATTTTGAGGGCCAGACTTCAGAAGCTACACCGATACCACAGACTGAGAGGCCGACATCAGAGGAGACACCTACTGCATAGCCAGAGGTTCCATTACCAGAACCTCCACCTTATCCCCCTCAGATGCCATAATCAGATGGACAGCCACAGATGCTTCAGTTCTTCCAAACTATGATGCAAGCACAGTAGCATCAGACCGAGACGTTGAGACAAAGTTTGATGGCAGTACTAGAGAGGACACCTGCCCCAGCACCAATACTAGCACCTCCACCAGCCCAGACATGTGGCACTGTCCGATGGTTACGACAGATGGGACCAAATACTTTTTCGGGCAATGAGACTGCAGAGGAGATCTCGGATTGGGTCGCCAATACGGAGATGTTACTAGAGGCTTCACAACTGTATCCAGACCTTTAGATGACCGCCATGAGGGCCCAACTAAAAGGCAACGCCCATCACTGGTGGGATTCTATTGAGCGCAGTGTAGGCAAGAACCAGACTTGGGAATAGTTCTTAGAGTACTTCAATGCGAAGTATTTCCCGGCTATAGTCAGAAATGCCCTGTACTCCTAGTTCCTATATCTAGAACAAGAGAATATGACTGTAGACGCATACGATGCGGAGTTCAGCCGTCTTAGTAGATTTGGTGCCGTCCTGATACCCAATAACCTAGAGAAGGCTCAGAGATTCCATTACGGTCTCACTTTTGAGCTACAGAGGTATACCACCACACATGCGAGGATTTCTTATAAGGAGGTTCTTGCAGAGGCGATGATCCATGAGGCCATCGTCAGAGGAGCTAGACGTTCCAGCATGACTACACCAGCCAGAGCCCAACCCGGAGCAGGAGGACCGATTCGTCGTCCCGGAGCACAGACATAGCAGAGGGCAGCACCATACCCACAACAAGAGCTTCCGACTTGTCACCATTGTGGCAAGAAGGGACACGTCATTAGAGATTGCTAAAAGAAGCAAGGACTATGCATGATATGTGGAGCGAGTCAGCACCTTGCCCGAGACTGCCCACAACGTAGAGAGGCAGCACCGCAGGCCGGACAGAGGCCGACAGCACCAGTCCCGAGGATACTACCCCCACCAGGAGGTCAGCATCCACCAGTACCCGGAGGATTTTAGAGGGGACCATCTTGGGCCCCACAGCAGGCACAGTTTGATCGAGCTCGATAGCAAACCGGAGGGCAGAGGCACGGACAGGCCTTTGCATTAGCAGCTACTGAGGAGGAAACAGAAGGGGAAGCAATCACAGGTACCATTTTAGTTGCATCATTACCTGCGACGACATTGTTTGATTCTGGTGCTACATTATCATTTATATCTAGTAGATTTGTAGCAATGCATAGAGTAGCAACTTCCCCCTTACCTAAGAGTTGGAAGATTCTTACCGGAGGAGGTATCGTGCCGGTTACCAACACTATTCGAACGTGTTCGGTAGTCGTATGTGGTAGAGAGATGAGAGCACGATTCTTGGTGTTACCCATGCCATACTTTGATGTTGTGTTAGGCATGGACTGGTTAAGCCAGTATAATACTGTATTTGACTGCTGAAAGGGTAGCGTCACTTTTAGACCCCCAGATCAACCGAAGTTCGAGTACATGTGAGGGACTGTCGAGCAAGGAGTATGATAGACAGCTGGAACTTATATGGCTATGGAAATGGCACCCCCACCAATAGTTGCAGAATTTGAGGATGTTTTTCCCGAAGAATTGCCAGGCTTACCGCCAGATAAGACATAGAGTTCACTATTGAGCTAGTACCCGGAGCAGCACCGGTATCTTCTAATGTATACCGATTGGCAAAAAAGGAGCTAGATGAATTGAAGCTACAGTTAAAGGAATTACAGAGCAAGGGATTTATCCGTCCTAGTGCATCACCCTGGGAGCACCAGTATTGTTTGTACCTAAGAAGGATGGAACAGTACGCATGTGCATTGATTACAGAGCCCTTAATGCTTTGACTATCAAGAACAAGTACTCCCTGCCATGGATTGATGATTTATTCGACCAGTTGACAGGAGCAGTGGTGTTCACAAAGATCGACTTGAGATCGGGTTATCATCAAGTGAAGGTACGAAGAGAAGACATTCAAAAGACAGCATTCAGGACTCGTTATGGTCACTACGAGTTCTTAGTGATGCCTTTTGGACTAACGAATGCACCTGCTGTATTTATGAACTTGATGAACAGAGTCTTCCACCAATACTTAGACCAGTTTGTGGTAGTCTTCATCGATGACATTTTGGTGTATTCGAAGAGCCATGAGGAGTACGAAGAGCACTTGAGACTAGTGTTAGAGACGCTGAGGAGAGAGAGGCTTTATGCCAAACTGAGCAAGTGTGAGTTTATTCTAGACCGTATCGTTTTTCTTTGACACGTTATCTCAGAAGATGGCATTTCAGTAGATCTGACAAAGATTTCATCAGTGGAGACATGGCCAACCCCTACCAATGTCTCAGAAGTAAGGAGTTTCTTAGGACTTGTCGGATATTCTCGGAGGTTCGTGGAGAACTTCGCGAAGATCGTAGAGCCGATGACCCGCTTGACCCGTAAGGAGCAGGAGTTCACTTGGACAGAGGAGTGTCAGAAGGCATTCGATGAGCTGAAGAAGCGCCTGACTACAACACCCATCTTGACCATACCTTCTGGACCCGGAGGATTCGTGATATATAGCGATGCATCCGGGAAAGGATTATGATGTGTTTTGATGCAGCACAGAAAGATTGTGGCTTATGCCTCTAGGCAGTCGAGGACACATGAGAAGAACTATTTCACCCACGACTTAGAGCTTGCAGCAGTGATCTTTGCTTTGAAGCTTTGGAAGCACTACCTATATGGAGAAAGAGTGGAGATATTTATTGATCATAAGAGCCTGAAGTACGTATACACCCAGAATGACCTTAACCACAGACAGAGACGTTGGCTCGAGGTGATGACAGACTTCGAGATTGAGCTACAGTACCATCCGAGAAAGGCCAACGTAGTAGCTGACGTATTGAGCAGAAGATCCATGGCATTCTTCTTGACTACCCAACAACACCTATTGAGAGATCTAGAGCAGATGGGTATAGAGGTTGTTATGCCCGGAATAGATGAACAGTTTTCGAGTTTCCAGTTGCAATCGACATTAGTGGAGAGGATCAAGGCTGCTTTGCCGACAAATGCTAGATTTTAGAGGCTTAGACAGAGGACAGAGGCTGGAATACAGACAGGACTGCGTATACATGAAGACGAAACCTTGAGATGTAGAGATCGTCTCTATGTTCCAAATGGAGAACTTCGTCAGGAGTTGATAACAGAGGCACATAGTTCCACCTATTTTATTCATCCAGGAGGCACGAAGATGTACATAGACTTGAGGTAGTACTACTGGTGGCATGGAATGAAGAGAGAGATAGCCCACTTTGTGGCGAAGTACCTGGTATATCAGCAAATCAAAGCTGAGCATCAGAGATCTGCAGGATTACTTCAACCACTTCCGATACCGGAATGGAAATGGGAGCACATCACTATGGACTTTGTTACGGGCTTTCCGAGGAGTCCTAGTGGTCGCAATGCAGTATGGGTAATCGTAGATAGACTCACCAAGTCTGCCCACTTTTTACCCTTCAGAGTTGGGCAATCTACGGAGGTCTTAGCAGAGATGTACATGAGAGAGATTGTGCGACTGCACGGAGTACCAGTTAGCATCGTATCTGACAGGGATACGAGGTTTACATCTTACTTTTGGCGGAGTATGCAAGAGAGTCTCGGTACCCGCCTGAAGTTTAGCACATCGTATCACCCACAGACGGATGGCCAGTCAGAGTGCACCATTCAGACATTGGAGGACATGTTAAGAGCATGCATGCTTGATTTCAGAGGATCATGGGAGGACCACTTACACTTGGTCGAGTTTTCCTACAATAATAGCTATCAAGCGAGCATCCAGATGGCTCCCTATGAAGCGTTGTATGGAAGGAAATATCATTCCCCAGTATGTTGGAGCGATATAGGCGAGGGACAGATCCTAGGGCCAGAGTTGGTTGTTCGTACAGTGGAGAAGGTGAAGAAGATCCAAGGGCACCTGCGAGCAGCACAGGACAGGCAAAAGCATTGGGCGAATGCGCACCGACGACCCCTAGAGTTCCAGGTTGGAGATCACGTGTTTCTAAAGATCTCACCTACTCGAGGGACTATCAGATTTGGAGGCAGAGGGAAGCTGAGTTTGAGGTACATCGGACCATTCGATGTGTTAGAACGCATCAGAGAGGTTGCTTACAGGTTAGCCTTGCCACAGACTTTAGAAGGAGTCCATGACGTCTTCCATGTATCTCAGCTGAGGAGGTACATACCAGATCCGAGTCATATACTTGACCATTCAGAGATCACAGTCGGCCCGAGTTTATCATACCAAGAGGAGCCTGTTGAGATCCTGGACTGGAGGGAGAAGGTACTGCAAGGTCAGACTATACCCCTAGTTCGTATCGCATAGAGGCATCATGCACCAGGAGAGTCGACCTGGGAACGCGAGGAGGATATTAGACAGCGTTATCCCCATCTCTTCGGAAGACTAGGTACGTATTAGCATTTTAAATTCAGTCTGTAGTTCTTACCATGCGTATGTTTTAATTTCGAGGACGAAATGCTCTAAGGAGGGTAGATTGTAAACCCCCGACCAATTTAGGGATTAATTTGAATTAAATCGAGAAGACTAGGATTGAATTAGATTCAATTAGGATAAATGTACGACAATCATATGTCTTATTACACCTTACCGTTGTTACGAGGATTGGAACGCCACACTAGCAGTTACCTTCGACCTAATATCACAAATATCTTCTAGACATGCCAGACTACCCATATGACCATTGTGTAACCATAGATACTCATTATTGTGTCCCATTTTAACTACGCAATATTCGTGTAAAAGAATGTCTTGCGCATTATTAATCAAATTAAATTGAGGCCAATTTTACCTCAGTCAGACCCTAACCAAGCCCACATGCACTCTTTCACATGGACCAATCCGACCCCAACAAGGCCGGACAGACCCAAGTCCCGAGGCCAGCCCATTAACTCCCCATATAAATATACATGTTCCCTTCATAAGAAACCCTAAAACTCACTATCCATCATCCCACCCTCAACCCTAGTCGACCCCTCTTTCAACCCAAGTTACCCCCTCCCTCTACTTTCGGCCAGTCGCCACCCTAGCCATCGGACCACCCCCTCGCCGCTGGACCACCACCCCAACCACTGGCACAACACCCCCATCCACCATCGCCACCATCTCCTTCACCATCACCAAACTTTCCATTAAACCGAGCCCTCCTTTCTCCGGCCAGACCCCAGCCACCATCTCCAGCACCCCCGATCGCCACTGGCAGGCCTACCCCGACGTCCCCCATAACCCGAACACCACCCAGGCCCAGTCCCAGCGCCGTCCTCGCTGTTGTAGAGCGTCGCTGCTGCTGCTGCTGCGACTACTGCAGTGCTGCCGCTGCCACCCCTGTCTTGCCACCGGCCGACGTCGGAGCCCACCACTCGCCGAAGGACGACCCGTCAGTAAGGAGACCCTCGTCCAGTCAACCAGGTAAACACCTTACTCTTCCCTCCTCGTATCGTGTCCATATATAATCGTTGTGTCATCGTGTCGAGACTTATAGTTTTGGACACAAACTCATTTAACCTTAACTAGGTATATGATGGTATGATGATTAACAAGTTTTAGAATTTGTTTAATAACTAGCAATTACCTAAATCATGAGACCTGTCATTAATGACTAGTATTTTACCGGAACACCTGGACAAAAACCAAGTATGTTGAACATGGAAACTAAGGACATGTATTCGCGCAGATCAGAAATAATTGGTAACCATAACTCAATAATTTATTGTCTCAAGGCACACGATAACCGAGGATAGAACACGTGTACACCCTAGCTACGTGCACACGTGACATTGTATTCGATCAGCCGTGAACTTGCGACAGTATCCAAGAGTAGCATCGTATTCGCGTGTATTTATTGTTTAGTGTCTGATGTCAGTATTTGTTATATTATATTGTATGTCTAGGGTCTTTGGATCAGCCAAAAGATGCTACAGGAGCAGGCTATTGGCATTCACAGCTTCAGGACCCAGGCAAGATACCTTGCTATATTTACTGTTTAATTTAAATTATGCATATGTTGTATTGTTATCTTGTTGCTTTCTTTTATACAACTGTGCGCGTCTGAGATTGACTCGGGTGCAGTCGACGGATACGTCGATGATTAGTGTACTTGACCTAGTTGCTAGCAGACTCACCCCATTGGGAGGATACTCTGGTATCTTCCGAAGACCTGACACTCTTACACGTTCACAGTGACAAACTCATATTGGGATGCGTGTCCTTGTACTCGACTAGCTATCGGTGCGTGTGACATGCATCATGGTTAGTACGTAACTCAGAATATTTTATTTGTAGAGACTGGCATATAGATACTTGGTATGCACGTCAAGTATTCGACTAGTGTATCTACATTGGGCGGGGAAGACAACTAGTGGGCGTATGGGATACACATATTGGATTCCGTAGTATCCGGAGGAGCCACGGGTCCAATGACTTCCTTTATTGCAGACACCGCGCTCTTCGGAGTGATACAGACGTATATATATTGCAGATACCTTATTCTTCGGAATGATGGATGTTACAGATACCACGCTCTTCGGAGTGTTGGACGTTATGCCTACGTCTACCCATACGTACCAAAGTTGTCTTCATATTGCATTCACTTAGATGGTTAGCACACCCTTTATTGTATTTTTTTATTCAGTATTTATATATGGCATGCTTCTATGTATCTTGTTACGTCCCTCTGAGGACCTGGTACCTTTCCAGATTTGTACGAGGCATATTACCCCCACAGTGTACGGCCCAGGACAGGAGACGAGGTACGCTACCGCGGAGGAGCTAGAGGTGCTACCGTCAGAGTTTCCGTGATCAGTTGGTAGACCTTCTGCCTTGGATTGAGAGCATCATTACCTAGTCAGCCGATACCCTAGTCATTACTCTTTTATCTATCATTTCAGTACTTTTATTTCGTCATAGTAGTGGGTTTGTCCCCACCAGACATTCTTGGTTTTACTATGATATTTTAAGACAGGAGTTTATCTTCCAAAATTTATATTTAGTACATTCTTGCTGTTTATATTGTGGATGAGATTAGATTACCTGTTGTTGATAGATATGGGACATGTTAGTATTTTAGGACAGCGTAGAACTCTTCGTTAGAATTCATTAAATTAGGATATCTACGGAGACGTGACAGCTGGCTATTGTCACGTGGCTTGGTCCCGTGTACTTTTGGGACTGGGGCGTGACAATACATCATACACGTATCCAATTGTGGACACGAAACTACCCATACACAACCAATTTAGGCACAAACAAACCTAATTGACCAAAGAACAAACACTTGGTGTTCAAATTTGAAATTTCCCTAATTTAGACACAAATACACATGGGTCTCCTAGATTTGGGGACAATACCACCTAGAACTTGGCCTAATGGATTGGTCATGGCCATGGGTGAATTCCTAAGGCTCAAATGAGTGAAATAAGATTGAACTAGATTGGAGAAAAGAGATTTATACCTATTGGGAGATGGATTCCCAATAAAGTCTTTCAAATGGACACAAGGGGACACAAGCTCCTAGAAATCCCTTCTCCTTGGTGCTGCTTGCCACCTCCAAGCTCCTAGGCCTCCTTGATGGTGAGAATGAGTAGAATTGAAGGTGGTTTGAATAAAATTGGTAGTAGAATGGAGTGGATTGGGAAAAATAAATTGGGGATGAACAAATGGAGCAATGAAGTGCTAATGGAGGCTATTCCTCCTTAGGAATAGGGCCGGCCAAATAACCTAGGGTTGGGTGATGGTGGTTGGTCCATAATGCCCTCCACACTCTCTAGTTTCTTCTATATTTGCCATGAAGGATCCTAGTCATTAAGATGGCATCTATATTATTTAATGAGGGTATCAAGCTAATGAATGGAGAAAATATTCTATCCTTCTAACTAAGCTAATTAATTAATATAACTAACTATGTCATGAACCAATATAAGTGGCACTAATTATCACTAGTCTATTCTAATTGACTAACACAACAATTAATACCACATAATATATATATATATATATATATATATATATATATATATATATATATATATATATATATATATATACACCAATCAATCTGAAATGACAAAAGTATCCCTCTCCTAGTTTTAGGTGGTTACAAATTCTACCCCCCTTAAAATAATTTCGTCCTCGAAATTAAATTGCGAAACTAGCACTAGAATAGAACAATCACAACAAGAAAGAAAAGATACCTCACGGCTTGAAAAGATAGGGTTAGCACTCGCTCATCTCATTCTCCCTCTCCCAGGTTGACTCACCCGGAGAGTGATGCCTCCATGCGACACGAACCAAAAAAATTGTCTGGTTCCGCATCACATTCTTCCTACGATCCAGAATCTCTACCGGCTGCTCTGTATAGCTGAGAGTCGGACCCATCTTGATCTCTGAATGATCCAATATGTTACTGGGGTCTGCTACATACCGACTCAGTTGCGACACATAGAACACATTATGAACTCCCTTCAGTGCAGGCGACAAGTCTAGTCGGTAGGCTACTACACTGACCTTCTCAAGTACACCAAAAGGTCTGATGAACCGTGGACTAAGCTTCCCGACTCTACCAATGCGAATCGTGCCCTATGTCGAAAAAATCCGCAGGAACACCAAATCACCAACCTAGAATAAAACAAGGCCTTAACACACAATCTAAAATAATCAATCACAAGAAATCATAAATAACAAACCTATACCTCAAACTCCAAAGGTCTCCGGTGGATATCGGCCCAATGCCTTTGTCTGTCTTGTGCCACCCGAAGTCTATCCCTGATCAACTTGACCTTCTCTGTAGCATTTATAATCATCTGAAGCCCCAACAAAGCTCTCTCTCCAACATCATCCCAAGACAAGGGAGTACGACACCTCCGACCATATCGAGCCTCAAATGGTGACATCTCTATACTAGTCTGATAGCTATTGTTATAAACAAACTCTACCAGGTGAAGATGGTCCGCCCAAGAAACCCAGAAATCTAGAACATATGTGCGTAACATATTCTCCAGAGTCTGAATAGTCCTCTCTGACTGCTCATCCGTCTGAGGGTGATATGCGGTACTAAACATGAGATGGGTGCCTAAGCTAGCCTATAAATTCCTTCCGAAGTGGATGTGAAGCGACTATCTCGATTTGAAACTATGCTTACAGGAACCCCGTGCAACATGATGATCTGCCTCACATACATCTCTGCCAGCTTCTCCGTAGACAAACCCACTTTGAATGGCAAAAAGTGGGCCGATTTGGTCAACCTGTCTACGATGACCCAAATCGTATCATTTTCTCCTGGAGATCGTGGAAGCCCAAAAACAAAATCCATAGTGATATGCTCCTACTTCCACTCTGGGATAGGTAATGGCTGAAGTAGACCACCTAGCCTCTGCCTCTCTGCTTTCACTTGCTAGAACACTAAGCATCTGGATACGAAGCGTGCCACCTCCTGCTTCATACCATACCACCAGACATGCTCTCTCAGATCCCTATATATCTTATTGGCACATGGATGTATAGAGTACTGAGAGCGATGCGCTTCCTGTAATAACTCCTCTCTCAGATCCCCGTTCGGCACACATAATCTAGTACCATGCCGCAAAGAACCATCCTCAGGAATGGTGAAGTCATCTGCCAATCCTGCCTGAACCTGTGCTCTGATGCTCCTTAGAGCCACATCCTCATACTGTGTAGACTTGTTCCTGTCCATCAGCTCTGACTATATCTGCAAGCCCATAATTGCATCTCCATACCAGGAATCACCACCTCAATACCCAAGCTCTCTATATCGACCAACAAGTGTCTGTCTAACGTCAAGTACATAGCTACCGGATACCTGCTCAAAGCATCGGCAACTACGTTGGCCTTCCCTAGGTGATACTACAATGATATGTTGAAGTCCTTCATCAACTCCAACCACCATCTCTGCCTCATGTTTAGCTCTTTTTGGGTGAACACATACTTCAAGGTCTTGTTGTAACCTCCCCTATTTTTTTAATTTTTTTTTATAATAATTGGAATAATGATAAGAATAATGACAACATACCAATAATTAGTAATAAAATGGATAAAAATAATATTAATCCAATAAATAAATAAATAATTTAAAGTAGGAATTTTGAGTTAATAATAAGAATATTAGTGATAATAACCAATATGGGTGTATTTTGTAGTAATACTAATTATAATAATGATATAAAGATGATTAATAGTAATAACATAAAGGAAAAGTTATAAAAGAATATAAAAATATTTGTGAAACTAATATACAACAACAACAATAATAAGCTGCATACAACCACATACAATAGCAACAAGTAGTAGCCTTAAATCCAACCCGACCCACCCCTTCACGACCGCGGCCCAGGCAACCCGCGGATACCCCCTCGACCCCCTTTCGATATATATATATATATATATATATATATATATATATATATATATATATATATATATATATATATATATATATATATATATATATATATCCGAAACAAAAACCTTAACCCTAATCCTTCCTCCTCTTGTCTTCATCGAGTCCTCACCACTGACCTCAGGCCGCTGCACCTACCGCCGACCAACCCGAAACTCCGTGGCCAACAACAGCACCGACCGCAACCCCCCTTCGTTGAGGGCTCTTCTCTTCCTTGTTGCTTGCTCGATTTCTGCACCGATTTTTTAGGTACGAAGACAACCTCACCCTCTTTGAATACCCATAACTAGTTTCAATTTAATCTCTTAATCCTGTGAAAAATCTAACCAAAAATCTCCAAAAAAACTGTTTCGTATGGATACTAGGTTGACAGATTTTTTTTCGATATCCTCTGTTGAAAGGACAATTTCTCCTAAACAACTGAACCAAAGTTCGATGTTAGTCTTTTGATATAAAGCTTATATAACCAGGATCAAAACAAACTAATATTTGCATATTTATGATCATTAATTCTATGATAAATTAATAGTTAAAAATCACGAAAAATAATTTTTAAAAACTTAGAAAACTAGTGATATAGAGTACGTCCCGACAAAATGGACCACCACGTCATATACTAGGTACACCAAAAGACGCGTATGGTATTTCCTCACGTACAGGCTTTTGCGAAAGTTGATTTTGACTTGTGTGCAAGCCGAAATTAACCTGTATCCGTAAAAAGTCTCCTATATCGACGTTTTATAAATTTCTCAATTATTAGGTGCACGCTGATTAAAACATGATAAAACTTGCGCCAATGGATCCGTGGTATCACGCTGGTCCTGTGACCCAAGTTTCACGCAATTCTGAGATAGTTGACAGAACCGTCGTTTTGCGGACCCCACGGTTAAACTCGACGCGCGATTTTGTAATCGGCTCACCGGAATCCAAAATTTGACATACCATTGAATTTATATTATTATTTAGGATTTGTTTGACCTATAATTTATCCCATTTAGAGACCTTTACCACTGGCACGTATTATGGTGCAAAGTGGGCCACATGTGGACCCCGTTTTGACCAAAAATTACCCTTTTTGCCCCTGTATCCAAATTGGACAAAATGGTAGAGTTTTTTGACTATCTCGCTGATTCGGGAGATGTTGGTGATGTTTATTTCAGCATCCGAAGACATTCATTTAGAGCTTGTTGTTTCTGATCCCTTGTGCTTGATGTTAGGACGCCTACATTACACAGATTGCTTGTCAGGCAAGTATACCTTGTCATTACGCTGTTTATTACATTCATTATTAGCATGCATATTTGTTGTTGTTTATTTAGTTATTTTATTTTTCTATATAAAACTGCGCATCCAAGAATAACTTGGGTGCAACGACGGTTGCGTCGCCTTTTGTCACTTGTTTAATATTTTGTATGACGTCCCAGTGTCATGAGACCACCCCATGATGTTGAGGCATTCTTATGTTTCATTGGCTGTGACACATTGGTTACACGAGTGTGAGTCTCATGTTGGACACAGACTTGCGTGATAGGCTGGCCACTTGTTATGGGACGTGAGACGGATAGGAAATAACTGCTGATAGAAATTTATGCTAGAAGACTTGGCAGTTATTAGAGGTATCACCGTGGCATGGTTATGACATGGATAGAGCATATGGTGGGGAGAACAATACGTAGGCATATGGCTCCTTTATACTTTCCTTTTTGTAACCCGTACTCTCCACCGGAGATGCGTGGTCAGATGACCCTTATATTATATTATTTACAGGCGGCCTCTGACGATCGAAAGACATTACGCTTTTTAGGCCACTGATTCTCCGAGAGAGTCACGCCAATCCCATTTTTAGCCAGATAGCCATACGTTGGAAAGTTGTTCTAAAAAATGCATGTCACATAGACGGTTAGGCGACCCTTTGGATGCTATTTTCAGTATATTATGGCATGTACTTTTTGTATCTTGTTACGTCCCTCTGAGGACCTGGTCTACTTCCAGGTATAGACGAGCAAGATTATCCACAGGAGTATGGACCCGGGCCCGCATCATTCTCTATTGAGGAGGTCTTACCTTCTGAGTACCAGTGATTACTTCATTGCTGATGGATCCTTAGCTGATGTTTCTTTATTAATATTTATTTCATATTGGGGTTTTGATCTCCTCTATCATTTTAGTTTTTGATATAGTCGATGGGTAGTGGATTTGTCTTTACCCGACTATTATTCTTTTGATACTTCTGACTTGAGACATTTAGCTATTTATTTTGATATTTCTTTACTTGTGCTTATGGATGAGATATAGATGCATGTGACTTGTGTTGACAATATATGAACCACTTGTGAATTAATATTAATATTACAATGTACGTATGTGTTATAATTTTCCAACATATTGGATTTGTCATATACATACGACTGGTATGCTATGTATTCCTAATCCTATGTATTTTGGGACTGGGGCGTGACACTTGTGGTCTGTAAAGTTCTCCATAAGCTCTCCGTATAAATAGTATTTCCACAGTTTTAGAGCAAAGATAGTCGATGCCAACTCCAAATTGTGGGTCGGGTAATTCTTCTCATGTGGACATAATTGTCCGGAAGCATAGGTAATTACCTTCTTGTTCTGCTCAAAAACACAACCCAAACCCATCACATAAGTATTACTATAGATAGTGAATCCATATGTCCCTGATGGCAACATCAAAATAGGAGCTATTGTCAACCTCTTCTCCAGCTCATCAAAGGCAACCTGACACTTCTCGGTCCACAAAAACTCCACGTCCTTCCTGGTCAGTCTAGTCATAGGCTCAATAATCCTGGAAAAATACTTCATGAACTTCTTGTAGTAGCCTGCAAGACCCATAAAACTCTGAATCTCTGCAACTATGCTCGGTATAGACTATGACTCAACTGCTACAATCTTCTTTGGGTCTACTGAAATCCCCTCTCCAGTCACATGTCTAAGGAACTTCACCTGGTCCAAGAAGAACTCATACTTCGATAGTTTCCCATATAGCTTCTCCTTCCTGAGGGTCTCCAATAATCCTTTGGTACTCATCATGCTCCTCTGGCATCTTCGAGTAGATCAGAATATCATCGATGAATACTACCACGAACTTGTCAATGTACTGGTGGAATACCTTGTTCATCAAGTTCATAAATACCGTCGGGGCATTAGTCAACCCAAACGGCATCACCATAAACTCGTACTGGCCATACCGAGTGCGAAAAGCAGTCTTCAGAATGTCTTCCTTCTTTACTTTCACCTTGTGGTAGCCTAAACTCAAGTCTATCTTGGAAAACACCTCCGCGCCACTCAACTGATCAAATAGATCGTTAATCCTCGGCAGCGGGTATTTGTTCTTGATTGTGAGGTTGTTCAATACTCTGTAATCGATGCAAATGCATACCGACCCATCCTTCTTCAGTACAAATAATACTGGAGGACACCCCAAGATGATCAACTGGATCTGATAAACCCCTTATCCTGCAACTCATCCACCTGCTTCTTTAGCTTTGCTATCTCATTGTTGTTGATCTTATAGGCATGCTGTGATATCGGCTCTACTCCTTATCATGCCCCGATCCCGCAAGGTTGATCATCCTTGCTTGGATTCTTTGCGGAACCGATCGTCCTCGCTTGGGCGTGATGTTGCGAGCCTGGAGTTGCGCTCGCACAAGGCAAGAACGTAAAGTGATAGTAATCCATTTGAAACACAAGTTAGAAATACATTTACAGATAATTGAACACAAAGTATATGAAGAAAATATGCTTTTTATTGATAATTCAGAGTAATTTACATAGTGTTTACATTTGATGTGCCTCTCGGCTATATTGATTGCATTACAAAATGAAAACTCAAAAGGTAGGACGTGCTCCATCAGATAAGCTTTGTCTTCCGTATATTACGTCCTTGTATAGATTAAAAATTCATGCCTCCAAAATGAACTGGCTTTACCTATAATTCAAAATAGAAGAGCTTCTAACGCTTCCTCGTCTATCCACTAGCATTGCACACCCTGAGTGCCTGAAATATTTGCCCACAAACGTGGGTCAGTACTCAACTGTACTGGTGAACGGGACGAACCCACTCGTCTAAATAAATACTTGCTTATTAGGGGCGAGCATGCATTAAAATGATCTTACTATTAAGAACTAAATAAATTCAGTTCATATCAGTTGCATATTTTTAGAGGAAAAATAACATAGAAACCATATAGCACATCGGTTGCTTACTCAACCGATGCGCTCCTTCCCTGCACAGAAATACAAGTATCCTTACCATATGCACAAGATAATAGATTAGCATATTTTCTATCTATATGCGGTCATTGGTGTGATCGACACCATGGGGACTAATCTAAGGTATTGTGGCGTGCCCTATCAGCCCGGGTAGCTAGCCCCGCTGAAGATCCTATAATGCATCGCACCAAGCACGATCAAATATTTCTCTCCGGGTCAATACGGTTCTAGTGCCCCTAAATACCATTTTGAAGAAATGCCAAATCTTATGCACAAGTTGTCCCAGACCATGCAAATGCATGAACAACTTAACTATCATAAAATGCATGAGATGAAACAAAAGGAAGTAAAGCAGCTATATATATACTTATGCAACATTTCATATTTTCTCAAAGTCGTATTCCAATTTTGGTGTTCCGTGGGTCCAAACTCTCCGAGGCACTAGGCAACAATCGCTATTTCCAATGTTGCATTCCATCAAGCAGTTCCTTGGTTTTGAACTACAACTGCCCGCTTCATTGCGAAGCTCGTGTACATTCAAATACTAGTTAGCCTATAATTATCCATGTTTCTTTCTTAGTGACTGTCATGCATTATGGCTAGGGATTTCCTAGGGGTTCAGCCGGGCATCATCGATTGAACGCTTGAAATATTAAGGATGTGGGCATGAAGAAGTAGGAAAGAAGGGTCCGAAACATCCACCGATTAAAGAAAGTGCTGAAAGGAGTCCCGCCTAGCGACGATCAATCATTAGTTACGCGGATCTGCAATAGCACGAGCATCGAATTAGAATCCTTTTGCCTATCCTTCCTCCTAAAATCTCTAAGAATCAAAGTTCCAAGCAAAAAAGCCAACAACAAAAACCAAGCAAATTGAAAGCAACACCAAAATAAAATCCCAAAGCAAAATCAAGAATACCAAGAAATCAAATACGAAAACTATTGGACTAGTTTCAATAGAGGCCTATCCATGAGGATCATCGTATTTTGTCCGTGGCAAGAGAATACCGAAGATTCTAAACACAAAGTTACGACTCAGATAGACTAGCCACAAGTCCATTATATAGTACGCATCTTGGTCGGATCAGAATTTGAGGCACTATAATATACCATTAAGAAAAAATTTTGTCCCGAAAAAATTTGTCCCGAAACTTAAGAAAAAATTTGAGGCACTACAATACTTGGATCATACACATACTTCCGAAGTTGAGAGACGTAGAAGACATCGTGCACTTTAGCCAGGTAGGGGGTAGTGTAATCCGATAGGCCACAACTGCCACTCGCTCAAGTATCTCAAATGGGCCAATAAATCTGGGACTTAATTTGCCCTTAATACCGAAGCGCATCACTCCTCGTATCGGTGTCACTTTCAAGAAGATGTGATCCCTGACCATAAACTTCAAGGGTCTTCGATGAGCATCGGTGTAGCTCTTCTGTAGTCTCTGCACAGTACGAAGTATTTCACGAATCAGGCAAACTTTTTTAACGGCCTGCTCCACCAGCTCTAGCCTGAGTACCTGTCGCTCGTCGACTTTGTCCCAGCAGATTGGAGATCGATACTTCCGCCTATAGAGCGCTTCGTATGGTGCCATCTGGATGCTCGATTAATAATTGCTATTATAAAATCCCTCACCAAAAAATAGGTATTTTATGTGTATTCTATATTTATTGTGTTTATTTAGAATATTTTAAAATCAATTTAAATTCAGTTGTTGCATTAGGACACCTTACCGTAGTTTGAACATTAATGACATAGGATGACTCCAAAATCTACATCACCCTTCATAGGAAGTAGCCTACATGGGAGACACTACCCGTAGGATCTTTATGTGACAAAAAATTTGACCATTTAGCATTAGTATGGCACTAACGTAACAACTGCAGTTTATTGTGTTTAAAATTTAGATATTTTTATATATAAATAATTTATTTGTGTATATTTTTTAATCCAACCTTTTTCAAATAGCAACCCATAAATCCTCCATGCCAATTTAGGCCACTTTTCTCTGTTATAGGATTTATTTATTTATTTATTACTATTTTAATCCCATAGAATCAAATCAAATCTTTATCAAATTAATTAATTGATTAGTTGTTGACTTTTAAATAACTAATTAGGAAAGCTCCTAACAAACTACCAACCTAATCCTAATTCTACCCCTCTCCCCATACCCGCGGCTACCCCCTCCTACCCACGAACACCCACGCGACCCCCCTCCCTTTCTCTCTCCTTATATCTATATGTATATATATATTCTCCTTCTCCTTTTTCCTTCTAAAACCCTAACCTAAAATCTTCTCATCTAAAATCCTAATTTTTCTCTTTACCTCCTTCCTCCATCACCATAGCCTCCACCTTCACTACCAAGGCTGACCCCCCTTAACGTGGACACAATATTACCTCTTTCATCCAAGAACCCTAGTTCTCATCCTTCTTCTTCTTCTTCCTTCTAGTAAGTCTCATTCTTCCTCAAAAACCTCTCTAATGTGTATGGTTGCATGAATAATTGTTGTTATATATAAATAAATAATTTTTATATTTATTTATAATCTATTGCTATGTTCTTCATTGTAGGATTTATTTTAGGGTTTGCATGTAAAAAATTGAACCCATGAATGCATGTATGCACCCATAGGTAAAAATATTGATTAAATCATGTTAATAATAAAGAAATATGATGTTTAAATAATTTTTATTCATATTTTTACTGTTTATTCTAGGTTATTAAATTATTATTATTTTTGGAATAAATTGCATGTACAATGGGAATGGTGACCTAGTTTTATGTTTTCTCCAAAATTTCGTATCGAATCCTTCTAAAACTTTGTAGATAATTAATATATGATGTTATTAACCTATATTAAATTAGTTTTAAAATATATTTTCCAAAAATATTATTTTTGATTTAAATGGTTTTTATGCATAAAAAGTTACCTAGTTGACCTAATTTTGATGTATGCATGTTAAAGACCCTTGGACTTTGTTAGGACTTAATAGTAGATAAAAAATCTAATTTTTTTAGGTGAATTACTATTTTTCCAGAATATATATATATTCTAAAATTTATTAAATAAATGTAAAATTGATGTCTATGATGTCACAACAACCATGTACCACCCTTTTTGCATGCATACTAGTAAGTTTGGTTACCAACCCTAATAGGATCAACTTGTAGATAGTAAAACCCTAACTATTTTGGTATAGATAAAAAATAGTATTTATTGTAATTATTACTAATTTTACCATATTTATTCATATTTATTTACTATTTAGAAAAATTAGAATTCTAGGGTTTATGTAACAAGTTGACCTAGTTTTGACAAAATTTGACCTCGATAATTTCAGACTTAAACCCCGACCAAAAATATATATTTTCTACATCTAATATTATATTATATTATTTTAATTATAATTTTTAAGTATTTATTCCGGAATTATTCTTTTATCAAAAATTGGTTTTATTGACTTGTCGGTAACATGTTATGACCTAGTTTTGGTTTCTACTTAGTTTTGGACTCATAGAAATTATAGTAGATGACCCTATCACTAAAATTCTTATTTTCTAATAAAAATTCCAGAATTAATATTTTTGATAATTAATGTCTTTAAAAAGGATTTTCGGTAATGTTTAACGACTAGTATTATTTTGAGGGCTAGTTACTTGCATGTGCAATCAACATAGAATTAAGAACTAGTTAATAACCTAATTTAAACTTGATTATAAGAGTCTAATTAGAGTAATAATTAATTGATAGGTATTTGAGACGTTCCTGTGAAGAGATCCAGACCAGAATTGTTGTGCTCGCATCTTGGCTTGGAAGGCAAGTACACATTGCTTATTTTTATTGTGCAGTTTACATATGCCTAGATCTTTTTATTTTGTTAGCTGTGTGCACGCATTTTAAAGTAGCATACGTACCCGTTATGTTGTAAAGATACGTGGTATCTTATTACCTGATACTATTTCAAACACGTTCATTGAGTGAGTGAGTGCATAGACTGGCGTGTTGACTGGCCATCGGTACGTGAGTTCGCGTCTTGTGTTAGCTGTTGGTGTTAGTTTCGGTTCTAGATTTTATTGACGTTGTTGCATTCTGTCTGCACCGCGTATACGGTTCAGATAGTTCATTGGGCTAGTGAGCGTATGGAATTTCTATTTCTTACTGTACTGTAAAAATGGTACAACTGTGTAACCCCCGAGTTCTTTGGAGCGCCTAGTGGGACGACTATTCTTCTATTTCTCCCCCCTCATGCGCCATTAGAGATGTCTTGAGTGCATTACATATAGATGGTTTAGTTACTCTAATTGTTTACTACTTTACTTTCATGCATATCAATTTTTTGTGTACTTGTTATGTCCCTCTGAGGACCTGGCACCTTTTTTAGATCCCGACGAGCACTTATACCCGACGGATTATGGAGTTGGAGATTTTGCAGACGAGGACTTCGAGGTGGAGCTACATGAGTTTCTTTGAGCATTCATTCATGGATGATAGTTGCTTTGTGTTTTAGAACTATTTCTTTATTGCTTAGTTGTATTCTTTCAGTATTCTTTTATACTCATTTTTGTGGATTATTCTGCACTGGATATTCTTTTGTAGTGGAGCCTGAGACTTATTCTATTTCATTCAGTTTGCTATTCTGTGATATTTTATGGATGAGACTAGATTGTACATGCCTATGATAGTGAGTCTTAGTTATATTTTACAGCGTTCTATGACTGGCTCGGTCCATTAAATTGGGTTCCTATACTTGTTCGTACAACTGGCATGTGTACGTATACCTGGTCCTACGTATTTTGAGACTGGGGCATGACAGTTGTTGTATGCGAACTCCGCTAACGACAGGTGCGTTGTCACGTCCCGATTCCGTGGAATCGATAGTCGTCCCCCGGGCGTGATGCCGTGTATACCTAGATTGCGTATTGCACAAGGCTAAGGTATTTTAGATAATAAGCACATATTCAGAGTACATAGATAATTAAAATACAATGTTGAAACATAGAAAAGTTCTCTTTATTTATAATGAACATCTTTTACAAACTCTTGAATGAGTCAGATAATTGTCGTACGGGCTTACAAAAGTGGACTCAAAATGAGATAGCCGTCCTGTAAATTACATTATTTTACTAAAACTTTAAAATGTTAAAGATCTTCTGACGAAGCTATCGCCTTCCCATAGAGCGGCATAAGTTTGTGCACGAGCTCCTGGAAACTCCAAATGCTTCTATAAGGCACGATCAGGATGTTAAGGTTGGTGGACTAGAACGGGAAGTAGCTTCAGCTCCTTGCAGGATCTTCTTAGTGCGGGAAACCTGTTTCAACGAGGGTCAGTATATCAAAATGCACTGGTGAAGTCAAGCTAACCCAACTATATCAATCTACACATTGTTTACATGAAGCATGCAAGTTATTTTGTGGTATTTCTATCTTGCCTTAGTTCAGTTTACAAGCAAGCATTGATATAAAAATTTACTGAAATGAACTTGCCACCGTTTGGTGACTTTTACCTGCCCGTCTGAACCACTTGCACAAATACTTACCATGACCATACCTGCCATGAAGATATGGTTAGCTTGCACAGTTTAAACATACATGGGGATCAATGGCATAATGGACGGGATATAGTCCGAGAATGATATGCAATGCAGGTAGCGAGCTCCGCTATATAACATTCCGCCCATTACCAAACGACCATACAATTTGTTCCGTCCGGATCGGATCGGTCCCAACACCCCAGCGACCGTCCGCGGAAACCAGAAACCTTGTGCACAAGTTGTCCATGATCAAATGACGTCTATATTAAGTTATCAATTAATTTATGCAGTTAAGGCAATACGAGCGCGATACAAGTTACATGGCAGAATATATTTTTGCATAGTCTTCCTGATCAATTTGTTGCATAGCAAGGTGTATTCTATATACAGCACAATTTATAGAAGAAGTATATATATTTTAACTAAAATTGAAGCATATGAAGAATATTCTAAACGAACTAGCATGCAATAAGATAACCATTCACAAGTTGATTGACAAGCACAAATAAATCTAAGTCTATTCCTTTTTATCTTGACATATTTTAGTTATTATGACATCGTTTGATCGGAACAATCAAGAAGGTAAGGATTTTAGATGTGAAGACTTAGAAGAAGGGTCAACTGAATCGAATATAGCCACTCATAAGTTGGTTGGAGAGAGAAAATAAAATAGGTGCTTCAAGACTCCGCTCGTACGACGTCTACTGCATGATCACCTATATTTCTATGAATAGCTGACCAATAAGTTAACTGAGGAGTGGTAAAATAACAATAAGTTAATTGAGGAGTAGTTTATATGGTAAAATGGTAATGAAGGTTATAAAATATTACTCTTTCCAAGCTCGGAATAAAATGTAATTCAATGAACGAAAGCAATAAAATCTATCAAAACCGTTCAAGAAAATACAAATCCAAAAACCAACTTAAAGCACGAAAGTAACAAGGCAACATCGAAAACTAGGTAAGAAAACTTGAAGCGGAGAGGTCCTGCCGCTAAGTCCATCCTCGGGACACGGTCCACTGAATATGGGAATCGATTTCGAAGAAGCAAATCGATAATGAGGATAAGATCTTGATTCAATCTATCTCGATCGAACGATACCGATTTGTATTTTTTAGCCGCGCTCCCCGAATAGGGGAAGCGGGGTACCACATGCGTGTCCCAACTAGTGTTCAGATCGATCACACACAGTCGCAACATATCTTAAAGTATCTGATTTGTCCTCTCTGTCTGGCCGTCAGTCTGGGGGTGATATGCAGTACTGAACTTTAGCTTAGTGCCCAATGCAGACTGTAGTCTAGTCCAAAAATGAGATAAGAAACGTCCGTCATGGTCCAAGACAATTTTGCCAGTTACTCCGTGTAGTCGAACAAGCTTCTCAATATAAATTTGTGCTAACCGATCGATGCTCTATGTAACTTTGATAGAAAGGAAGTTGAAAGATTTGGTCAAATGATCAAATATGATCCAAATCGCATCATGCCCCCGCGGCGTATTTGAAAAATTCACGATGAAATCCATGGCGATGTTGTCCCATTTCCACTCGGGAATAGCTAGGTTCTGCAGCTCTCTGCCGGGACTTTGATGTTCAGCTTTCACCTGTTGATAGGTTATACACTATGATACAAAGGTCGCTACATCTTGCTTCATACCGTGCCACCAGAAGGTTATGCGCAAGTCCTTGTATATCTTGGTGCTCCCCGGATGTAAGGAATATTTTTTTAGTCTGCCTTTGTCATGATTTCCTTTCTGAGTTCTGGATAGGTAGGAACGTATAATCTTTCTTTCACCTGTAGGGTACCATCTTCGCCATCTACAAAGTCTGACATCTTTTTCGTCGAGATCAGCTCACGTATCTTCTTTGGGAATTGAACTTCCTTCTAAGGAGACTTGATTCTATCACGCAAACTCGGCTTAAGATGGAGTGGAGCCAGCAGCATCCCTCGATGTCGAACTCAAAATTTGATGCCCATCGCCTCTAGATCAAGAAGAAAATGGTTGTTTATGGATAGCGAGCCCACGTTCTTTTGACTCAGAGCATCAGCAACGACGTTTCCTTTACCCGACGTATATGCGAACGTCAGGTCGTAGTCCTTTATCAGTTCTAGCCAGCGCCGCTGCCAGAGGTTCAGTTCCCGTTGGGTGAATAGGTACTTGAGGCTCTTGTGGTCTGTGTTGATTTTACAAGAAACACCATATAGATAATGCTGCCATAACTTTAGCACGAACACAATTGTCGTCAATTCTAAGTCATGTGTTGGGTAGTTCTTCTCGTGCAACTTTAATTGTCTTGAGGCGTACGATATCACCTTGTCCCTCTGAATGAGAACACACCCTAAGATGAGTCCTGAGGCATCGCTGTATATATGGAACTTTTCTACTCCATCAGAAAGTACAAGTATTGGAGATGAAATAAGCCATTGCTTTAGCTCCTGAAAGCTAGCTTCATATTCGTCACTTGTCACTACCATATTTTAGTAATTTTATAATTAATTAAATATTGTGCATATTAAATAATTATTTGTTGTATTATTTAATTATTGTTAGATGGTAGTTATTTATTTTGGACTTGAGTTAGTGGACCTAACTAGTTTAGTTTAGACTCTTGGACCAACATACATTAATTGTTAGAATTGAGCCCAATTATAAAGCCCATTGATTAGGAGGATGATTAAATTAATTGAACCATTAGACTAGAAGCTTTCCTCCTTAATTATTTCTTTATGAGGGGCCCCAAGGGGTATAATGGATATTATATAGTGGCTTGAGGAAGGGGTAGAGGGGGGCCGACCTATTAAAGAAGAGGGGGAAGTTTCTCTCTCATTTTTTCATTTGAAAACTAGATCTAAAATTTTTCTCAACCAAATTCCTTCATTCCACATCATTTTCCCTACCAAATTTTATCCTAATTCCTTCCTAAATCACCATTAGGGCTAGTGGAGCAAGGATCTACAAAGAGAAGCAATGATCTACAAAGAGGAGCAATGATCTACAAGTTGGAGGGCAATTTTATCATATTTGGAAGTTTTATTTGGAATCTATCTCCCAATAGGTATAATTCATTTTTTTTCTTCTTAATTTAGGTTCTAAATATGAGATTTAACTATGAGAAATCAACCCATATGCATAGGCTACCCATAGGATTTGATTTTGTGTTCATAGGAGGCCTATTGAGAAAGTTATGATACTTTTTGTGTCAATTTTGGGGGAATTTCGAGATTAACAATTGTTGTGTGTCAATTGGTCCTATAGATCAATTTGGCATGTGCTTGTGTGTTTGGGACTAGTGTCGTGTCCACAATTGGGTACGTGTAGGTCGTATCCCAATAATTTGGTGATACGTGTTGATTTGGGGTTTTTTCCTCCGACACGAAACTTTGTGCATGTCACATTTTGACACGGACACATAGATTTATGTTTGACTCTTTGTATTGTTATATTGTTGTGTATATATATTTATGTATTAGTGTCACTACCGTATTTTCTAAAAAAGGATATTTTGGTCATTTTATAATTAATTAAATATTGTGCATGTTAAATATTTATTTATTGTATTATTTATTTATTATTAGCATGTTAGATTTATTTCTAGACTTGTGTTAGTGGACCTAACTAGTTTAGTTTAGACTCATGGACCAACATGTATTAATTGTTAGAATTGAGCCCAACTAGAAAGCCCATTAATTAGGAGGATGATTAAATTAATTAAACCATTGGACTAGAAGCTTCCCTCCTTAATTAATTTCTTCATGAGAGGCCCCAAGGGGGTATTTTAGACTTTTATAGTAGCTTGAGGGAGGGGGGCAAGTGAGGCTTATATAAAGGGGATGAAAATTTTCTCTCTTCATTTTTTATTCCAAATCTAGATCTAGAATTTCCCTCAACCAAAATTTATCAAATCCCTACCAAATTTCCACCCATTTTCTTTCCAAATCACCATTGGAGACTAGAAGAGCAAGGATCTAGAAGGAGGAAGCAAGGATCTACAAAGAGGAGCAAGGATCTACAAGTTGGAGGTCAATTTCATCAATTTTGGAGGTTTTATTAGAAATCCATCTCCCAATAGGTATAATTCAGTTTTTGTCCTTAAATTAGGTTTTAAATCTGAGATTTAACCATGAGAAATCAACCCATATGCATAGGCTAGCCATAGAATTTGGTTTTGTGTTCATAGGAGGCCTATTGAAAAAATTATGGTACTTTTTGTGTCAATTTTGGGAGAATTTCGAGATTGACATTTGTTGTGTGTGTCATTTGGTCCTATAGATCAATTTGGCATATGCTTGTGTGTTTGGGGATAATGTCGTGTCCATAATTGGGTACGCGTAGGTCGTATCCCATCAATTTGGTGATACGTGTTGATTTGGGGATTTTTCCTCTGACACGGGACTTTGAGCATGTCATATTTTGACATGGATACGTAGATTTATTTTTGACTATTCGTATTATTTATAAATAATATATGTGACTTGTTCGTGTCCTTCGGGGTATGTTTGGATGTGTGGTGGACTCGTGTCGCATGAATATCCTAGATCTAGTGGGATACGGGATGATACGGTCCATGTGGGTACAATTTAATTGTAGATCTAATTCTTTGTGTTCTTATTTCACATAGAGAAGTGTAATTATATATATATATATATATATATATATATATAATATTATGTATATATATTTATGTAGTGTTGTGCCTTAGATCTATGTATCTATGTATATATTATATGTGTATATTTATTATGTAGCTATTTTTCTACGTGTAGATATATATTTATAAGTGGTAGCATATGTATATATAATATAGTAGATATATTTATATGTGGTTATATATATAGTTATATTATATATTGTTATGTATTTATATTATTGTATGATTATATATATGTATACATATATGTATAGTTATATATACATATTACTATGTGTGTGTGTGTATGTTTCTTATGTGGTATTTTATACAATTTACTATGTATAACTGTATGTATAGTTATATATAGTTTTATATGTATATTATATAAACATATATTGTGGGTTATATATATGTATTTAAATATATATTTTATAAATATATATATTGTGGGTTATATATATGTATTTAAATATATATTGTATAAATATATATTATGGGTTATATATATATATTTAAATATATATTGTATAAATATATATGGTGGGTTATATATATATATATATATATATATATATATATATATATATATATATATATATATATATATATATATATATATATATATATATATATATATATATATATATATATATGTTTTCAGTGACAACAGCGAGCCAGAAGCGTTGCAACAGCAGCAACAAATGCAAATAGCAGCAACGGTAGCAGCTTTTCAGCGACAGCAGTCAGCGACAGTTGCAGAAAACCGTCGCTGAAACAACAGTGTATCAACAGAGTATCAGAAGCTTCAGCGACAGTTTTTAGTGACATTGCAGAAAACTGTCACAAAATCTGCAGTGTATACACAACAGCTTTCTGCGACAGTGGATAGGGTATTTAGCGACAGTTTGGCAGTTTTTAATATATTAGATATTAATATATATATATATATATATATATATATATATATATATATATATAGATATATATGTATATATATATGGTAATTAATATATATATAAATATGTTCCTAATTGCTATTTGTATTATAGTATACTATATATGTATATATTTAGTTGTAGAATATAAATTTATTAGAATAGTTAGTATATTTTAGTTATCAATTGTTATGAGTATCTTTTATATATTATATATTTGTAGGTATGTATGTACGTATATATGTATTAATAGTTAGTGTGTAGTTGGTTGTCACGCCCCAGTCCCAAAATACCGTGGGACTAGACACGTGACAATGGCCAGCAGTACGCACCGATGGACCAACTCAATATAATGGATCCATCAGGGCATACTTAAGCTGTAAAACAAGTCTACGACAATCATGGCACAACTAATCTCATCCACACAAGATATAAAATATGATTCACAGAATAAATAAGGAATGTAAATCATCAGCAAGTCTCACAAAGTACTTCGGGGAACAACCCGATAAACATCTAGTACAATGGTTCGACAGACCAGAATAGAAAAGACTGAAATAAATAATAAAATCTGAGCATGAACATGGATGCTCAAGAGAAGTCTTCAGCTAAGACCTCGTCCTCAGATGGCAGTACAGCTCCTGGATCAGCTCCTGCTCCGGTCCCGTAAACCTCGGGATAAACCTCGTCTGCAAAATCTGGGGACAAAATCCGGATCCAGGTCCTCAGGGGACATAGCAAGGTACAAGAAAGCTCATGCCAAAATAAATACAGTGCAGCAATAATGAAATAAGTAGGGTAAGTATGTAAACATCTGTGTAAAATACAAGAGAGAATATCAATAGTACTCAGGTTGAACAACTGCAAGCTCTGTGTAGGGGAGCCGGTAGCAGTGATATCATGAGGTGGTCTAGCTTAGCGGGAGACTGAGTAGCCGGTATAACATAAACAACCTATAGCCTGTGAGACTCTCCAGCAATAGATGGAACAATAAGGGAAATACTAAAATAACCATCTAAGTGATATGCAAGATGAGAGCAGCACAAAAACTCAGGCTGAGACCACTACAAGCTCTGTGTCTGGGAGCCGGTAGCAGCAATAACTATGTATTTTACTATGTGTTTACTATGATTTATGTATATATAATCAGCCTGTAGCCTGTGTGTCTCTCCCCACCCCATGTAACCACGCAAATCATGAACATAACGTCTCACGTCCATGTCAGCGGAGTCATATCTAATGCACAAGTCATAATGTATATAGAATATAAAATCTAGGTCAAGTCCTGTATCCTATACAGAATCACCACGAATATCTCGGGAAGATCCTGTCTCATGATCAGTGTCCTGTGTCCTGGGTCAAAGTGTACTTGGTAAGACAAGTACGAGAATATAAGGTGTCACGTATGTCCATATCTAAATGACATTACCCAACACCGCGTACGATGTGGGCACCCGACTGATAATCGGACGCTAAGTATGTCAAACGGTCCTAGGTTAAGCATGCACAGTAAATATATGAAGTAAGAAAAATAGGTAACAATACTGCAGAGATGACAAGGTACACTTGCCTGATGTTTGAATATCAACTGTCATCCTGGTATCGGTGGATCCGTAGGTACTACTCCGAAAGCTGTAATAAATATCACCAATAGTCTCAGAAGGTATCAAACTGCTAGAAATGCCTGTCCTTACGTCCAATTTGGACACAGGGGCAAAAATGTCATTTTCGGGCCAAAGTGGGGTCCACGTGTGGCCCACTTTGTACCGAAAAGCGTGCCGAGGGTAACAGTCTCTAAATGGGACAAACTATGGGTCAACCAACTCTAAATGTCAAAATGATCCGAACGGTATGTCCAAATTTGGATTTCGATGAACCGAACATAATTTGGTCCAAAAAGTCAACTGTGGGGCCCGCCAATTGGCGATCTGGTCAACCGTCTCAGAAATGCGTAAAAATTGGGTCACGGGACCAGCGTGTTACCACGAGTCTAGTGTCGCAAGTTTCGTCGCAATCTGACAAGCGTGCACAAAATACGAGCGAGTTCCACAAAAGTGGCGACACGGAATGCGTTAGCGGATACGGCCTGATTCCGGTGCGCACACGCGTCCAAATCAGTCCCCACGAATTTTTACGTGTCCGATTATGCTGCGTGCACCATTCGGTATACTTGGCACACGGCGGGGCGGTCCCGTTTGGCGGGGCGCGCTCCGATCTCCAACTTTTAGAAAACCAGAAAAAGTGGGTACACGCAGTTTTGTGACGAGTACAATTTTGTCCACATCAACTAATAGCACTAAGTTATTATACAGAAAATAAACTAGGTCATGTAATCTACAGGTATTAAAAAGAATCATCGAATTCGGATCTCTGTGGTGGGAGATACGAACTCGACAATATGGGTGGTCATCGCAAGTTTCTGCGATTGCAGAATTCTGTCTGCTCGTGCTGACTTGGGCGCTGTTTTGCACCTAGGGGCACGCGTTATCCGAGGTTGACTATAAAACAAATATTGGAGAGGGTTAAGGGAAGATCATACCTATGAAAATGGAACGGCGTTTGGTCGAGCGAGTCGACGGGAAATCACGTCGGAGCGAAGGTGCCTCGAGTGGAAGACGGCAGTTCGCGATGTCGGCGTCGACAGGATGGTTGGATGGCTTGGGGAGGCTTCTCTGGCTGCGGTGACGGATCTAGATGGGAAGAGAAAGTCTGGAGTTTTAGGTTAGGGTTTTAGAGAGCTATTATATATATATATTATTATTAGGAGAGAGAAGGGGTTGAGTGGATCGGGTGAAGGGTGAAGTGGGCGTCGGCTCCCCAGGCGCTGAAGTAAGGGTTTTTGAACGCCTAAGGTGAAGGGGCTTCTCAGCAACTCACTGAGAAGTTAGCAAAGTTTCATTAAAATTTATTATTACTATATTATTATTATTATTATATTACTATTAGTTAATTTATTTAATAAATTCTTATACTTTCTTTTCTTTATAAAATATATATACATATATATATATATACTCATAAGAAAAATTTATAGATTAGGGTATTGCACATCGTTAGCCTAGCAACTGCTCCAGGGGTCTCCTACATGGAATAAATTCTGAAAAATTTCTGATGGTCCCATAAGTCCTCTAAGTGCCCGAACACCTAACATAAAAATTATTAAAAATCTATTTCTCCTATTTAGACCTAATTACTACAATTTAATTAATAATTAAATAAAAAAAAGTATATACGATTTTCTAGGAAGGGGGTTTTACATTCTACCCAACTTGTAAAAAATTTTGTCCTCAAAATTAAATTAGGGTAGGGCTCTCTTGTCAAGTCTCACTTGATTACAGTCTAAGAATTTCTCTCAAGTGAGCATTACGGTCTCTACCCAACTTAGAAATTACCTATCTATTATCTAAGACTATTCATCTAATAAATCTATGCCCCGACTCATTTAATCATATTATTGTATCCTCAAGTCTTTAACACCAAACCTATCACCTATGATATTCCCTTAATCATATATAAAATGGTAGCAATAATGTGACCGGCCTGTGGGGTATATCTAGTACTGTCTATATATCAACTTATACCAAGCACGAGGTTTCGTCTTTCCGAAGTAAGGGAAGATGGAGATCAATAATAAAGAGTTCAAGGGTGAGGTAATAGATTAGAAGTATGGGATCAAGGCGTTTAAAGAATTCAAATGGGAATGGTCAAGTTGTTGTGGATTGAAATCCTATTCTGGTAATCCTTTGTTCGCATGCTCGTATTAGTACAGTTGTGTAGCTGATACGGTATGCTCAGACATATCTAGAGGGCAAGCATACTAGTCAACTATATATCTCAATCCACGTGAAGTAGTCGTGCGAAGAGCGAACCAAAATGCACTAAGGTTGATCAGACCGTAGTACACTGATTCTGAATAGACAATTGTATTAGTGTACATGTCCACTAACACATATGTCATGAACAAGCTCGATAAAGAATAAGCTTGCAAAACTAGGCTATAGAATAGCAGCATAAGTCAAGTACAGCAATTATAAGTACGCTAGATGATGATGAAAGGAGGTACAAATTAATTCAAGTTCACAAAACAACACAAAATAAGCACAATAACAAAAGACTCTATAATCTCTACAGTTATTAATTAAAAATATTCTAGGTTATAAATTATTAGCAAGTTCAAATTAATTACTAGGTTAAGGCTAGGTCACGGATCAACATGCAAAAACTAAGCAAACCTAAAAGCAGAAAACTATAAAAACTTACGCGCATTAGCTACTCCATGAATCTGCGCGTCCTCCAAAGTCATAGCAAAAGCTTGTCCGCGTCCTTGCGGTGGATTCCTCTGCTGTTGCTGTGGGGCTTGCTGGAAGAGTGCTGCCTGTGGAGCCAAGGGTGGCCTTGGTTGATACCCTCCTGGCGTTGGTAGAGCTTGTCTGTTTAATGTCAATGCTCTCTCTCGATGATGAGGACAATCCTTGGCTAAGTGTTGGTTGGTTCCGTAAATCAAGCATAATCCTAACTTGCGTCTGCAGTCCTTCTCAATATGGCCTGCCTTGCCATAGTACTGACATGTAGGTAGTATCTGCAGAGAGGCTCTGGGTGGCTGGTGTAGGTGAGGCCTCTTTGTGGCTTCTTCTTGCGATACTTTGGCTGATGTGGAAGATCGTTTCAGACTGGTCTCTCTCCTGGTGACGCGTTCCACGCGTCGGGCTGCTGCAAGGACGTCTGAGTAGGATGTAGGTGCAACGGATCCAATTAGTTTCTGTAGCTCCAAGTTTAGTCCGTCGAAGAACTTCTCTGCTTTTTCTTCCTCCGTCGAAATCAACATCGGGGCAAAGCGGCTCAGGCGAATAAATTTCGCATTGTACTCTTCCACTGTCATGTTGCCTTGGATAAGGCGGTGGAACTTATCTCTGAGCTCTGCCCTCGCTACTGCGGGAATATACATCTCTCTGAAGAGTCTAGAGAACTCTTCCCAGGTGACTCAGTCCTGCCCGAGCCTCATCTCCTCTGCTAACCACCAGTGATGTGCGTTCTCGGTTAACTGCATTCTGACTGCAGTCATCCACTTCTCTCTAGGAAGTTCAGCGGCTTCCAACTGATGCTGAATGTTTGTGAGCCATTCATGAACTTCTGTTGGTCCCTCTTTACCAGAAAATATACGAGGCTTGAGCTGACGAAAGTCGGTGATAGATCCTATCATCGTTCTTCTCGCTGGTGGATTTGCCTGCTCCAATGCGGATACCAGGCTGGTTCTCAGATAATCGGCCTCCTGCCGTTGGGCCTCTTACTGAATCTGTTGCTGTGCTTGCATCATAGCATACATCATCTGGAACATCTGTTGCCCGTCCATAGCTTGTCCTGGCGGGAAAGCTGGCATCTGTGGAGTGAACTGTGGTGGAGGTGGGATGTCATCTCTCCGGAACCTTGGATTAGGCTGTCCGGTTTGATCGCTCTGTGATGCTTGTCCTCCACTCCCAGGAGTTACTCCGTCTCCATAAGTAACCACAGCGTCGTGTGGTGTCTCCAAAGGAGTCTCGTCTCCATTCCTGGGATCCATTGCTCTGAATTCAAAAGATAAACTATAAGAACGCTCAGAGGAATCAATACAGGATGCAAATCAATTACAGTTTCGAGTTCGATATAGAGTTCAATAAGGGTTTAAATAATGGATGAGAACCTAGAACTCATCCTATCCTTAGGGCAGGCTGGTTCAGTCCCTAAGTTGAAACTGAACAATTTAGTCGTAGACCTGCATGGGCCACCACAAAAACTATGTTACGCCCCAGTCCCAAAATACCGTGGGACTAGACACGTGGTAATGGCCAGCAGTACGCACCGATGGACCAACTCAATATAATGGATCCATCAGGGCATACTTAAGCTGTAAAACAAGTCTACGAAAATCATGGCACAACTAATCTCATCCACACAAGATATAAAATATGATCCACAGAATAAATAGGGAATGTAAATCATCAGCAAGTCTCACAAAGTACTTCGGGGAACAACCCGATAAACATCCAGTACAATGGTTCGACAGACCAGAATAGAAAAGACTGAAATAAATAATAAAAGCTGAGCATGAACATGGATGCTCAAGAGAAGTCTTCAGCTAAGACCTCGTCCTCAGATGGCGGTACAGCTCCTGGATTAGCTCCTGCTCCGGTCCCGTAAACCTCGGGATAAACCTCGTCTGCAAAATCTGGGGACAAAATCCGGATCCAGGTCCTCAGGGGATATAGCAAGGTACAAAAAAGCTCATGCCAAAATAAATACAGTGCAGCAATAATGAAATAAGCAGGTTAAGTATGTAAACATCTGTGTAAAATGCAAGAGAGAATATCAATAGTACTCAGGTTGAACAACTGCAAGCTCTGTGTAGGGGAGCCGGTAGCAGTGATATCATGAGGTGGTCTAGCTCAGCGGGAGACTGAGTAGCCGGCATAACATAAACAACCTGTAGCCTGTGAGACTCTCCAGCAATAGATGGAACAATAAGGGAAATACTAAAATAACCAGCTAAGTGATATGCAAGATGAGAGCAGCACGAAAACTCAGGCTGAGACCACTACAAGCTCTGTGTCTGGGAGCCGGTAGCAGCAATAACTATGTATTTTACTATGTGTTTACTATGATTTATGTATATATAATCAGCCTGTAGCCTGTGTGTCTCTCCCCACCCCATGTAACCACGCAAATCATGAACATAACGTCTCACGTCCATGTCAGCGGAGTCATATCTAATGCACAAGTCATAATGTATATAGAATATAAAATCTAGGTCAAGTCCTGTATCCTATACAGAATTACCACGAATATCTCGGGAAGATCCTGTCTCATGATCAGTGTCCTGTGTCCTGGGTCAAAGTGTACTTGGTAAGACAAGTACGAGAATATAAGGTGTCACGTATGTCCATATCTAAATGACATTACCCAACACCGCGTACGATGTGGGCACCCGACTGATAATCGGACACTAAGTATGTCAAACGGTCCTAGGTTAAGCATGCACAGTAAATATATGAAGTAAGAAAAATAGGTAACAATACTGCAGAGATGGCAAGGTACACTTGCCTGATGTTTGAATATCAACTGTCGTCCTGGTATCGGTGGATCCGGTAGGTACTACTCCGAAAGCTGTAATAAACATCACCAATAGTCTCAGAAGGTATCAAACTGCTAGAAATGCCTGTTCTTACGTCCAATTTGGACACAGGGGCAAAAAGGTCATTTTCGGGCCAAAGTGGGGTCCACGTGTGGCCCACTTTGCACCGAAAAGCGTGCCGAGGGTAACAGTCTCTAAATGCGATAAACTATAGGTCAACCAACTCTAAATATCAAAACAATCCCAACGGTATGTCCAAATTTGGATTCCGATGAACCGAACATAATTTGGTCCAAAAAGTCAATTGTGGGGCCCGCCAATTGGCGATCTGGTCAACCGTCTCAGAAATGCGTGAAAATTGGGTCACGGGACAAGCGTGTTACCACGAGTCTAGTGGCGTAAGTTTCGTCACAATCTGACAAGCGTGCACAAAATATGTACGAGTTCCACAAAAGTGGCGACACGGAATGCGTTCGCGGATACGGCCTGATTCCGGCGCGCACACAGGTCCAAATCAGTCCCCACGAATTTTCACGTGTCCGATTATGCTGCGTGCACCATTCGGTACACTTGGCACATGGCGGAGCGGTCCCGTTTGGCGAGGCGCGCTTCGATCTCCAACTTTTAGAAAACCGAAAAAAGTGGGTGCGCGCAGTTTTGTGACGAATACAATTTTGTCCACAGCAACTAATAGTACAAAGTTATTATATAGAAAATAAACTAGGTCATGTAATCTACATGTATCAAAAAGAATCATCGAATTTGGATCTCTGTGGTGGGAGATACGAACTCGACAATATGGGTGGTCATCGCAAGTTTCTGCGATTGCAGAATTCTGTCTGCTCGCGCTGACTTGGGCGCTGTTTTGCACCTATGGGCACGCATTATCCAAGGTTGACTATAAAACAAGTATTGGAGAGGGTTAAGGGAAGATCATACCTATGAAAACGGAATGGCGTTTGGTCGAGCGAGTCGAAGGAAAATCACGTCGGAGCGAAGGTGCCTCGAGTGGGAGACTGCAGTTCGCGATGTCGGCGTCGACGAGATGGTTGGATGGCTTGGAGAGGCTTCTCTGGCTGTGGTGACGTCTCTAGATGGGAAGAGAAAGTCTGGAGTTTTAGGTTAGGGTTTTAGAGAGCTATTATATATATATATATTATTATTAGGAGAGAGAAGGGGTTGAGTGGATCGGGTGAAGGGTGAAGTGGGCGTCGGCTCCCCAGGCGCTGAAGTAAGGGTTTTTGAACGCCTAAGGTGAAGGGGCTTCTCAGCAACTCACTGAGAAGTTAGCAAAGTTTCATTGAAATTTATTATTACTATATTATTATTATTATTATATTACTATTAGTTAATTTATTTAATAAATTCTTATACTTTCTTTTCTTTATAAAATATATATACATATATATATATATATACTCATAAGAAAAATTTATAGATTAGGGTATTGCACATCGTTAGGCTAGCAACTGCTCCAGGGGTCTCCTACATGGAATAAATTCCGAAAAATTTCTGATAGTCCCATAAGTCCTCTAAGTGCCCGAACACCTAACACAAAAATTATTAAAAATCTATTTCTCCTATTTAGACCTAATTACTACAATTTAATTAATAATTAAATAAAAAAGAAAAAGTATATACGATTTTCTAGGAAGGGGATTTTACATTGGTAGTTAGTATTATTCTATTAGTACATGCTAGAGTTATATTGGATTAATATATGTAATTATTGATGGGTAGTTAGTATATATATATGAGATTTTGGCAATTACCTTGAGATACCAAGGTAAGTATCAAGATATACCAAGGTATGAGTAGTAGGTATTGACATAAGTAATAGGATAGTTGTAAACTAATTATGGATTGGTATTAAGGTGACTAAAATTAGGTATATAGTATTATATAAATATTAAATGCATAGTAGTTTATAATTATTGTTGGGTAGTTAGTATAAATAAGGTTTTGAATTTATCTTGAGATGCCAAGGTAAGTATCAAGGTATTGGAGGATAATCAAGGTATTGGGTTTGGATATCAAGATAGAGGTTTAGTATTGCGATACCAAGTTGGTTTGAAACCAAGGTATCCATTTAGCATTTGTAATTAGGATTATATATATATAATATTGTTTGATATATACATATGTGTTATATTTATCCCTTGTTTGCGTATCCTGAGATATGGTATCTTAGTATCCTAAGATGTAGCTTGTATGGCCTAGATTCATAGTGTGTGAGCCCAATATCTTTGAGTTAGACTCATGCAACCTAGAAATAGGTAGTTGACCATAATTTGACTATATTTGACCATAGTTGACTTAGAGTTGACCTAGTTTGACTTTTGACTTAGAAATAACTTTATGACCTAGAAAGTTGACTAGTTTAATTTATTTCTCTTCCCAAAAACTTGTATTAATGCAATATTTCATATATAGGTCTGCGACACCAGTTCGGACATCATTTTTTTATCATTTGCTCTGGACCATAGGTGAGTACATTCTCTGATAGTTTCCATTATTTGATTACCACTATAATTCAAGTATTTAGAAATGTTACTTATGATTCTTGACACGATGGCACACGGATTGGTATTATTACTGGATCGTCAGTCTTGGGATGTTACCTTGATTATGGAGATGGTATCAGATACTGTCCTTGTTGGTATTGGATAACATTGAATATTGTAGATTAAATATTGGATACATTGGCTAGTGACGTATCATGATTCGATCCATCATATTAGTTGGGGCGGGAAAAATACCAATTAAATATGTGATCAAGAAACTATCGGCTAGTAGTGTAATCATTGGCTACTAACTAACCATGCAATTCACGTATGGTTGAGTTAGCTCCTTAGTGTAATCATTGAATCTTCCAGGCCGATCACATATTTAGTTAGTATCTCAAATCACATAGTTATTGTAGATTCCACTATTCAGTTCATTGATTACCTTGTTCTATTCTGACATTATAGTTTATTCCTTTATTCTTGTATGAATTGATTATATTATGTTGCTAGTATTGCCTATTCTCTCATTGTTCTTGATTATCAGTTATATCCTCATCGTATTATCTTCTATTGTACTGTTTTATAGTTTTTGTCAATTAATTAGAACTGCTATTGGGTTGTACTTTGCTCCATTCCTGACTGGAAAACATTTTTCAGAGGATCCGAAAGATTGGTGTCCGACATACTATGGACCTCAGCCTATAGATGGTGCAGACTTGGATCCACTAGTTCTGGAGTGACTGTCGAGAAATTTAGCCGGGTTCACTAGTTAGCCTAGTTAGTTCTCTTTAGCATTTTGGTACCGAATTTGTTTCCGGCATATATCGTGTTTGGATATTATTTCTATTTGTTGTTGTTATATTTTAATTGCATAGTTATGTTAAACTTCTGTGATATCTTCTCGTGCCATAGAAATATGATTGAGTATTGTGTTGAACTAAGTTAATTATACTCTCATCTTGGAGTTGAGATATTATTAGAGGTTTTGCTTTATAGTGAGATAATTAGATAGTATAGTTGACCAAGACAACGTACTACCGCCGATGCTGCGGCGTAGGCTGGGCGTTGTTCCCGACTTGCATCCCTACACCGGGTGCGGGTCGTGACAATTAGTGTGTCATGGATCTATATGTCTATGTGTATATATATTTATGTAGCTATTCTTCTATATATGTAAAAGCTATTAATTATTGTAGTATATATATATATAAATATTGTAGTATATATATATATATGTATATGTTATGTGTATATATATATATATATATATATATATATATATATATATATATATATATATATATATATATATATATATACGTGTACGTATAAGTTGTAGTTGTATATATATGTTACTATATATGTGTATGTTATATTATATGTATTATTGTGGATACATATATATGTATTTAGAGGAGTATACATATATTTATATAGTGGTAGTTATATATATATATATAAGTATATATATAATTATGTGTTATATATAAGAGAGAGGGAGAAGCAGCAGCTTTAGTGACAACAATTGGTGACAACAACAGCATTAACAAAAGCGTTAGCAACAACAGTAACAATTAGCAACAGCAGCAGAAGCAAATAACAATGGCAGCAGCAGCAAATAGCAACGGCAACAGCAGCTAACAGTGACGGCTGCAGCTTCCGCGACAGCAGCAACGGCAGCATTGGCAACAGCAGCAGGAAACCGTCACGATAGCAGCAGTAACAATAGCGGTATCAGCAGCGTTTCAGCATCTTCAACGATGGGCAACAGTGCCCTTTAGCGATGGTTGCGGTTATATATATATATATATATATATAATGTATATATATATATATATATATATATATATATATATATATATATATATATATATATATATGGTATTAGTATATATGTATATAGTTCCTAATTGTTATTATACTTTAGTATACTATACTTTTAGTAGTGGGTTCTTAACATATAGTTATTATGGGTAGTTAGTATATATATGAAGTTGTGGCTTTTACCTTGAGATACCAAGGTAAGTATCAAGGTATTTGGGGATACCCAAGGTATTGGATTTGGGTATCAAGATTGAGGTTTAGTGTTGCGATCCCAAGTTGGTTCGAAACCAAGGTATCCATTTAGCATTTGTAATTAGAATTTTATATATTTAATATTGTTTGATGTATATATGATATTTTATCCCTTGTTTTACGTATCCTAAGATATAGTATCCTAGTATCCGAAGATTAGCTAGTATGACCTAGACTCTTAGTGTTTGAACCCAATAGCATTAAGATAGACTCATGCAACATAAAAATAGGTAGTTTGACATAGTTTGGCATAGTTTGACCAAGTTTGACCGATTTGACTTAGAGTTGACCTAGTTTGACTTTTGACTTAGAATTGACTTGTTGACCTAGTTGTTGACTAGTTTAACTTATTTTCTTTCCAAAACCTTGTATTGATGTTATATTCCATATCTAGGTCTTCAAGGCACCGTATCAGACATCTGTGAGACTATTCATTGGACTTCAGGCGAGTAAATTCTTTGATAGTTTCTCATTTATGATATTCTCTATGTTCGTTGTATCTAGTGTAGATATCCTTGTTCTCTTGACACGATGGTTACACGGATTGGTATATCCGGATCTCGTCATGAGATGTTATTCCTTGGTATATGGTGCATATTGTGCAAGCCTTGTTTCATTGATTATCTTGTACATGTACAGACACTGATTTTCGGGAAGACTAGCTATCTTCTTGGGGAATATCGTGCCATAACGTACCATGGTTGGATCTATTATACCAGTCGAGGATGGGGAGTATTTTAGTGTAGATATGTGATCATACCCTCCTTGTATCAAGTCTTTCTCTTGAATAAAGTTAATCATACACCGCACGTATGATTAGCCAGGCCATAAATTTTGTATCATATTCCTAAGCCGATCATATGTTAAAGCTAGTACTCACACACTTAGTCATTAATATTTTTGTTCATTGTCATATTGTTCATTATTGTATTTATTCCAGTATTTTTTTATTGTATATTTCCTGTATCTATTGTGCATATTGTATATTTACATCTATTTACTGTTACATAGTTTTTATCATTGATTAGAACTGCTGTTAGAGATGTACTCTGCTCCTTTCCTGACTGGATATATTTTTTCCAGATGATACTGAGGAGTGGTACCCTACACATTATGGACCTCAGGATGTTGTGGGTTTAGAGGCAGAGATCCTGGCTCATGAGAGACTTATCCCGACTGAGACAGATGACCCAGGACTTGTAGCTTCTTAGTATTTTTTTTTACTGGATTTGTCTCCAGCTTATTTTGTTAGTATTCTTTCAGACTCATTGATGTTATTACTTTAGACTCATGAGTTGTATGTGACTATTCTATTCTTTATCATATTCGTGCTCATTTCCATCTTAGATCTGTGATTGAGTATATTATTATTGTTGGTGGTTCATTATATTGCTAGATAGATTACCCAGACATTGTTCCACCGTCGATTCAGTGGTATAGGTTGGGCGTTGTTCCCGACTTGCATTCCTATATCGGGTGCGGGTCGTGACACATTTTTAGTGGTGGCCCATACAGGTCCTTCTCTCTTCGAGGTCACAATTAGTGCGATTCGTAGTGGTGCTCTGAATAGAGTGCTATTACGAGCCTGTGTTAGGATATAGGATATAGGCTATAGGCTATAGGCTGAGAATACTCAACCACATCTAGGAAAAATTATTTTGATTCATTCAACTATTCTCCTTTGACAGTGATACTTGATCTCTTAAACTGTCCTTTCCTTCAGTATCTTACATCCTGTGCCATATTGATTCTTTCTTTCGCTTTGTCTAAGGATGCCGCCTAAGACTAGATCGCATCAGGGGAGAACAGCTTCTGAGAGGTCTGCGATATCCCGAGGGCCTGGACCAGTCACTTTTCTGTTGATTGGAGTTTCAGCTACTTTTGGAGGTCCACCACCTACTCAGAGGACTGTACCAGCTGTATCTGAGGGGCTTCCACCTCCACCTTCCGTGCCAGCAGAGGTGACGCAGATATTTACACTATTTCATGAGATGCTTGAGGCACAGAGGGCTTAGTCAGAGGCACATCAGAGGCATACCGACGTTTTACGGTAGGTTATCGAGAGTGCTCATCAGCTTGCTCGTGCCGTAGTCGAGAGAGGAGTTCCTGTCCAGCAGCAAGTTGCTCCTCAGGTTGCTCAGCTTCGGCCAGGCAACATTCAGGACTTCAAGAAGCTGGAGCCTAGGGTATTCAAGGGGACGGAGGGCATCGTCTATGCTGATGATTGGCTCGAGGACATTGAGCGTCTTATGAGGGTGTCCCATCTTTCTAAGGATCTGAAGGTTGAGGCGGTAGGACTTCAACTGTTCGACGTTGTCCGCACTTGGTTCAGGAATAAGCCGATTCTTGTTGACGTGGGATAGTCTTAGGAGGTATTGAAGGACCTCTTCAAGAAGAAGTTCTTCGCTTGGGCAGACATGCTAGACTTGGGGAGGCAGTTTGAGAGCCTCATTCAGGAGAGTATGTCTGTGGAAGAGTACGGTGCGGAGTTCGTCAGGCTGAGCCAATTTACAGAGTATTTGGTGAGAGAACCGGAGGTTTGGGCTATTCGTTTTTGTGAGGGTCTAAACTTGAAAGTGAAGATCCTTATTTCATCTTTTTATCAGACATACTCGGAGATACTTGTGGAGGCATGCAAGGTTGAGCGGGAGTTGGGTTTGAAGCCCAAGAGAGACCGTAATTTTTTTCTGGGGGCCTAAAGCAGTACAGTATCTCCCAAACATCTTCATTTCCAGTCGAGGCCTTTCCAACAGCCACAACAGTACTAGACTCCAGCTAGGGCATCGGTTCACCAGACACCGCGACAGCAGAGACAGTTACAGCAAGCTCCTTGCCACTACTGCAAGAGACAGTTACAGCAAGCTCCTTGCCACTACTGCAAGAAGCCCGGTCATATCTGGAAAGTTTGTAGGAGGAGGTTGGCAGTTTGTTTGTATTTTTATACCCAAGGGCATCAGATGAGAGAGTATCCTCGTCGTGCAGTTCAGGGAGCAGCTTTAGCTTCGAGGGCACATACGAGACCACCTACAGTACAACCGAGGGGACCGCTTCCGATACAGCAGTAGCGTTATGTCCAGCATCAGCAGCAGGGAGGTGCATGTCAGGGACGAGCGTTTGCTATGACCGTCGAGGAGGACGAGACCACCGGAGATGTCATCGCAGGTTCTATTCTTCTTGATTCTATTCCAACTTTAGCTTTGTTTGATAGTGGTGCTTTCCATAGTTTTGTATCTGTTTCTTTTGCTCTGAAGCATGATTTGGTAGTTGAGTCTTTACTTAGGACTTACAAGATCATGACCGGGGGAGGCATTATCCTAGTTAATGATATTTGCAAGGATCGAAGAGTTACTCTAGGAGGTCGGGAGTTGAGTGCGTGTCTACTTGTAATGCCACTTCCGAGCTACGACATTGTACTCGGGATGGATTGGTTAAGTAGGCACCGTGCTATCATAGATTGTAGAGGAGGTAGAGTTTTGTTTGGTCCACCGGGAGAGCCAGAGTTCGAGTTTGCTAGAGGAGCTGCAGAACAGGGAGAAAGCATTATTTGTGGAGCTATGGTGGAAGACAAGGAGTTGCCTCATCCGTTGATAGCAGAGTTCTCGGATGTGTTTCCTAAGGAATTATCAGGATTGTCGCCAGATTGAGATGTTGAATTCTCTATAGACTTGGTGCCAGGTACAGAACCAATTTTGCAACATGTCTATACAGTAAACAATAGCGAGCTGGTCGAGCTGAAGAAGCAAGTGGATGAATTACAGGATAAGGGGTTTATCAGATCGAGTTCTTCACCGTAGGGAGCCCCGGTATTGTTTGTACCGAAGAAGGATGGATCAGTGCGCATGTGCATTGATTACAGGGCATTGAATAATCTTACTATAAAGAATAAGTACCCGTTGCCAGGGATTGATGATCTGTTCGATCAGTTGAGTGGTGCCAAGGTGTTTTCTAAGATAGATTTGAGATCAGGCTACCACTAGGTGAAAGTGAAGCCGAAGGACATACCAAAGACTACTTTTAGAACTCGATATGGTCAGTACGAGTTTATGGTGATGCCATTTGGGTTGACTAATACACCAGCGTTATTTATAAACTTGATGAACAAAGTGTTCCATCAGTATCTTGACAAGTTCATGGTGGTGTTTATCGATGACATACTCATATACTCGAAGACACCGGAGGAGCATGAGGAGCATTTGCGAATTGTGTTGGAGGTTCTGAGGAAGGAGAAGCTGTATGGAAAGCTGTCCAAGTGTGAGTTCTTCCTGGACAAGGTAGAGTTCTTGGGGCATGTTGTGACTGGTGATGTAATTTTAGTTGATCCAAAGAAGATCACAGCAGTGGAGTCTTGGAAGACCCCGAGTTCGGTAGCAGAGATCAGGAGTTTCTTGGGATTGGCAGGCTACTACAGGAAGTTTGTGTAAGATTTTTCGAGGATTGCCGAGCCGATGACCAGACTCACTAGAAAGGATGTAGAGTTTGTTTAGACGGAGGATTGCCAGGCTGCTTTTAAGGAATTGAAGAAGAGGTTGACGTCTGCTCCTATTTTGACGTTGCCATCAGGGTCTGGAGGTTCACTATTTATAGTGATGCATCGGAGAAAGGTTTGGGTTGTGTTCTTCAATAAAATGGGAAAGTGATTGCCTATTCATCCAGGCAATTGCGTCCTCATAAGAAGAACTATCCTACCCATGATTTGGAGTTGGCAGCAGTCATCTTTGACCTGAATTTATGGAAACACTATTTGTACGGAGAGCGTGTGGAGATCTTCACAGACCATAAAAGCTTGAAGTACGTCTTCACGCAGAAGGAGTTAAACATGAGGCAGCGTCGGTGGTCGGAACTGATGAAGGATTTTGATATATCTTTGTAGTATCATCCTGGAAAAGCTAATGTAGTTGCCGATGCTTTGAGTAGGTATCCGGTAGCTATGTTCTTGACGCAGGATCAATATTTGTTGGAGGACTTGGAGAGCTTGGGCATTGAGGTGGTAGTTCCTGATTGTGCTATGCAGATGTGGGGGTTGCAGATACATTCAGATTTAATGGACAAGATGAAGGTAGCACAGTATGAGGATGTATCTCTGAGAAGCATCAGAGCTCAGATGAGAGCAGGATTGGAGAATGATTTCACCATTGCTGAGGATGGTTCTTTGCGGCATGGAGTTAGATTGCGTGTATCTAGTGGAGAGCTATGTGAGGAGGTGTTGCAGGAAGCGCATCGCTCTTAGTATTCCATACATCCAGGTACCAACAAGATTTATCAAGATATGTGAGAGAGTGTGTGGTGGTATAGCATGAAAAGGGAAGTGGCACAATTTATATCCGGATGCTTAGAGTGCCAGCAGGTGAAAGCCGAGAGGTAGAGGCCAGGAGGTTTACTTCAGCCATTACCCATTCCAGAGTGGAAGTGGGAGCATATTACTATGGATTTTGTGTCCGGACTTCCATGATCTCCAGGAGAAAAAGACGCGATTTGGGTCATCGTTGATAGGTTGACAAAGTCGGCCCACTTTTTGCCTTTCAAGGTGGGTTTGTCTACGGAGAAACTGGCAGAGATATATGTGAGGCAGATCGTCAGGATACATGGAGTTTCCGTCAGCATAGTCTCGGATCAGGATAGTCATTTCACTTCTTATTTCTGGAGGAGTTTGTAGGAGAGTTTGGGCACTCAGCTCAAGTTCAGTACTATATATCATCCCCAGACAGATGGGCAGTCGGAGAGGACTATTCAGACTCTTGAGGATATGTTGTGCACTTGTGTACTAGATTTTGGGGTTTCTTGGGAGGACCATCTCTATTTGGTAGAGTTTACTTACAATAACAGCTACCAGGCTAGTATAGAGATGTCACATTTTGAAGCTCTGTACGGTCGGAGGTGTCGTACTCCTTTGTCATGGGACGATGTTGGAGAGAGAGTTTTGCTTGGGCCAGAGATGATTGTGGATGCAGCGAAGAAGTTTCCGTTGATCAGAGACAGACTTCGAGTGGCGCAGGACAGACAACGGCATTGGGCCGATAGCCACCGGAGACCTTTGGGGTTCGAGGTATAGTTTTTAATTTTTGTTTTGTGCTTGTTATTGGTTGTTTGTTATAGATTAAGTTCTTAAGGTTGTATTTTATTCTAGGTGGGTGGTTTGGTGTTTCTGAGGATTTCTCTGATACGAGGCACGATTCGCTTTGGTAGAGGCAGAAAGCTTAGTCCGTGTGTCACTACCACATACCGAAAATAGGGGTATTTTTGACTTTTTATAATATTTGATATTATTATAGTTACAATTAGTTAAATTGCATGATAATATTTTATTTAAATAATTATGTGATGTGTAATTAAATATAGTATTAGATGCAGTGTTCATTTATTTGAGCTAGCAGACTTGACCTAGAAGCCAGTAGAGGAACACCTGTCCAAATTGTGAAATTCTGTAATTAATTGTTTTATTTATAATTTAATTATTGGAGATTGTAATTAATTACTGTATTTTATTTAATTATTGCGCATTGCCTTTGCTTCGATAATTGGAGCAGTATCCTGACTTTTGTCTTCCAACAAATTTCACAATCTTGCCCTAGACATGCCCGCCTTTCATTCTGCTATTTTTGCAACTCATAATTAAGCTCTCTGTACATTATTTCTGGCCGCACAAAAATTATCGCGGACGTTATTTAATAAATTCCTATTTTTGAATCGTTGTGCGTTCTACTCGAAATTGGAGACAATCTTGACCTATTTTTCGTACGGCCCAAATTAGGGTAATATCCTGTTCTGAGTCTTCTTCATTATTGGTATTGATGACCTGACCTGATTTTGGCTCCATGTACTCCTAATTAATTTTGGAACACAACTTGTATTTATCTTTAATTAAATTGAGGATACTATTTTAACTGATTCTGAAATCCCAATTTAAATTTCAGTGCCCTGTTATTTGAGCCCATACAAATCTTACAGCGCTCCCTGACCCTACAAAACACCGGACACTGAATCGCCCGCCAAATTTTTGTCATTTTATGTGTTTGTGCAATTTCTCGAATTTAAGGGGCTAAGTTGCAATTATTCAATTGTAGGTATCATCACCCCATTGTCCAAGACCAAATGGAAAGGTTAATTATTTGTGGACCAAATTGCATTTTTCCCCCACATGAAATTTCCTTCATGTTTAATCTGGACCACCCATTGAATTGGGAGCATCCTCACCTTTGTTTTACCCACACCCTCATCCTATTTAATGTCCTATCTACATCAAACCCTAATCCCTAGACAACCTAGGAAACACCACCCTCCTCAAGCCTCCTCCCTCTCTCCTACGTATGTAATTCTTCTTCTCCTTTTTCCTTTCTTCTTCTTCTCTTCCTTCTCCTTCTTCCTTTCTCCTTCTTCTTTAATTTTTTCATTTGAATTTAAATAAGAAAAGGGGGGAAACTGGGAGCTCCTGTTCACCCATCCCTTGTGTACTCCGGCCAGGCGACTCGGCGGCTACCCCTGCGGCATTCCGGTCAGCGGCCCGTAGCAGTCCCCGGCCAACCCCCTCACGAAGTCCCTCCGGCCCGGCGGCCGCTGCAACTCCTCCTCCCCGCTGTGTTCCTCCCATCATCTATCCATCCATCCATCCATCCTCTCCGGCGAACGTCGGTGCCACCCCCGGCCTGCACCCCGACGCCAGCAGCTTCCTCCACCTCTCCCTCTGCTGTTCAGCCGGCTGCAACCTCCCTCTGCCCTTCCTCCCTCCGACCGGACAGCCCCCTGTACTCCGGTCCGACTGTGTTCTCCCCCATCCTCGCTCCTCTAGCCCGGCGGCCGAGTTCCCCGCAGCCCCTCTTCCCTACTGCAGACTCCCCTCCGACCCGACCGTTGCTAGCGCCGGCCGGCTGCTCCTTCCTCTGCTGAGAGCTCCGCCGACCTGCTGCCCACTGCCTCCTCCCCTATTCTTCCTTGCTCGACTCAGCCGCTGCACTCCGGTCCGGCCCCTTGTGCTCCGGCGGATCACCATTCAACTCCACCACCATCACCATTCAACCCCACCACCATCACCATTCAACTCCACCACCATCACCATTAGAACCTCCACCACCATCTCCACCTATCACCACCACCATCACCAACTATCACCACCACCATCTCCACCTATCACCACCACCATCACCAACTATCACTCCCCCTCTTCCCATCAACTCCGGCAGGAACTCCACACAGTCCGGCCGGCCAGCCACCCCGACAGCCCCTGTAAGTTTCTTTCTTCTTCTCCCTCCTCTTTATATATATATATATATATATATATATATATATATATATATATATATATATATATATGTATATATACATACATGTATAAGTATGAGTGTATTTGTAGGTATTTAACTAATGTAGATGTAATTGTATATATATTTAATTAATGTGTATATATAGTGTATGTTTAGAATATTGTATGTATTGATAAATTGGTATATACATATTTAAATACTATATATATATTTTGAATATTGTATAGTATTTTTCATATAGAAAATGTGCATCAAATATGCATATGTATATATATGTATATTGGTATGTATTTTGTGTATGTGTATATTATTATACATGTATATAGTGTAATTATTATTTTGGTATAAAAATATATATGTGTATATATATTTTGTATGCGTATATATTTAATAAAACGTATTTTGGTATAAATGAATAAATATGTAAATAACCATATTTTGGTATCAATATATACATGTAGAGTTATATTTTCGTGTTGGTATATATATATTTTTGTATAAACCCTTAGCATATTTTATATATATATATACATATATTTTGTATATGTATTTAAATTGATATATATATATTGTAAGTACATATGTAAATTAAAGGATATATATATATGGTAGGTATTAATGTTGGTTAAAATATGTAATATGTTTTAGATGTCTGTCTGCTAGATGACCCTAGTTGACCAGTAGCATACCTGGCATAGCCCTGAGTTAGTATTGTTGGTGTTAGTATAGCCTCTGATTGCAATTATTGTATTGTTATTATATATTTTTAGGACTGTTGCTTCACCCAGGGGATACTCTGGAACAGGACATCCATAATTACCAGCTAAGGACCAAGGCAAGTACATTCTCTGATAATTTCCAATTCCTTGATAATTTCTATAAATTAAATAATCATGAAATGTTACATCTGAATCCTTGACACTGTGTTACATAGACTAGTATAGCTTGGATCTGCAGTCATGAGATGTTACATTGATTATCGTATTGACATTGTACACGACATGTATATTAGATATCGTACATGATAGACTGGACTTGCTCGTGTATCGTGACATGTCATGGTTGGATCCACAGTACTAGTTGGGGGCGGGGAAGTAGTTAGTAAGAAATGTGATCATAACCTCTTATTGTAGTGTAGAACAATATAAGTGTTAATCATGCTCTTCACCCATGATTAGCCAGGCCCTGTAGCTATCGTACATGTTCCCAAGCCGATCATATTTTGAAACTACTATTTCAAACACTTAGAATGGATTACAGTTCCCTATTTCAAATCATATACTACATCACCCGTATATGATACTGTTCCTTGTTCTTTTCATTTTTATGCATGTACTGACTGTATTATATTTTCTGTCTCTTTATATTGCCTATCTCTCTTTAATTGCCATTACATTTATTTTACTGTCTTCTCAGTAGCTAGCATCACATGTTTATTGCTTTATAGTCCTTATCAATTAAATGGAACTGTTATTTGAGATTTGTACTTTGCTCCTTCCTGACTGGAAACATTTTTCCAGACTATGCCTTAGAGGATCGGTAGCCAACACTTTATGGACCATATGGTGAGTAGCTGCACTTGGGCTTGATAGTTAGTTGTGATTCCGGGAGGCCTAGCCGGAAATTACTATATTTTAGTTAGTTCTTTCAGTAGACTATTTGGTACCGGATTTGTCTCCGGCATTTTTATTGAGACTTGGATATTGTTGAGTTTGATTATTACTTTAGACTTGTGTTGTATTTAATTTTATTTCGCTATCTTATCGTGCTGTAATCCTGTGATTGAGTATGTGTTCACTTTAGTTGTGTCATCCGTGCCTCCTTATGGAGATTGGATGCTTGTGTGAGATTGGCTAGATAGTATCAAGACCTTGACAGCGTTCTACTGTCGATGCTGCGGCGTAGGCTGGACGTACTCGCGTACTCGTGCCCCAATTCTGGGTGCGGGTCATGACACCGTGATTCATCGGACCTTTCACTATTCTAGAGAGGGTTGGTGCAGTTGTGTATAGACTAGACTTGCCACCTGCATTGGAGGGAGTGCACAACGTGTTTCACGTGTCGCAGTTGAGACGGTACATGGCAGATCCTAGTCATGTATTGGATCACTCAGAGTTAGAGTGGGCCCTACTCTTAGCTATCCAGAGTAGCCAGTTGAGATTATGGATCAGAGAGAGAAGGTGAGTTCTATGTGCTAGGGGGTTCTTGTGTGCAGTAGGTGGTATTTCAAATATTTGTACAATAGTGGGGGAGTGCACTAAGGTGCAGGCATTTGAGAGCAGCTAAAGGGGGACATTGGGGTGTGTTATGTACATCTGTGCACATCAGTTGATGCTTTGGCCTGTGTGAATACAATAAGTCAACAACAGCAGTAGCTGTTAGCTGTGTGGGAGGGTGACACAATCGAGTGTATTGGGTTGAGGAGGAAGAGAAGAACAGGTAAGGGTCATCTGCTGTACAAAAGAACATACAGTAGGGGTAAGGTTTGGGTGCAGTTTCCTTGTGTAGTGAGCTCAAGGATGAGCCTTAAGCTTGGTTACTGCATTATCAGACAATGGAAGAGGGATGCTAAACCACAGTTAAGAGGACCTTGAGTACAAGTAGGTTGCAGGAATTAAGCTTTGAGATTAGTTCAACCGATTGTGTGTGTGTGTGTATATATGTGATGGTAAGTTTCAGTTGAGGAACTTGTTAGGCCTGTAACCAGTAGAGCTGTAATAAGGTACCTATGATCAAATAGGGAAGTAGGTTAGGATAGATTTAATACTGGCAGTATCAGTAGTAATGAGTTGGGAGGAATTACAATTGTGTTTTCAATGATTGAAAGGGAAAGTACCAAGGTAGGGGTAGAAACTTAGTATTAAAATACTTGGGGTAGCTGGGTAATTCTAGATACCAAGTATTTGAGTTAGAGTATCAGGAGATATTTATATTATGTAATTAGTATTAAGGTATTATAAGTATTAATAGTTAAGAGTTAGGTTTTAAGGTATCTTTTGACCAAGGTAATGTGGGTTAAATTGTCAAGGCTTGGTCAGTTAGTAGAAATACTTAGGTAATATTTGATATTAGATAGTGTTAGTGTATATATGAGCTATCTATATGGATAACTAGTGATATTAGCTAGTGTAGTTAATACCTTTAAGGTATTTGAGGTATTGACCATATAACTTAGGAATAACCTAGTATGACCTAGTAATAGCTAGATTAGACTTGTAATCAACCTAAAAACTAGGTATGGACCTAAAACCAAGGTAAAACCTAGTTAAACCTAGTTAGACATAATTACACTAATGTGACCTAGAAATGGCCTAGAAAATCATATTTTAGTGCATTTAAGTTTATTATTACTTTATTACCAATAATTGACATAATATTCATATATAGGGTTGTGTGAGACCAGCTCGGACACCGAGTCATACTTTTTGCTCAGGACCAGAGCAAGTGCATCTCTTTGTTAGTTTTTATTTTATAATAGTGTATATATCACATGTTCTAGAACTGTATACTTGATTATGACACTTTTTTACATGGACTGGTACTATATAGATCCCGTAAGGAGATGTTATCCCTTATCGTGTACTCCAGATATTCCTTCCATATGTACTTTATCGTATGCATCAGATATTCCTTGTGTTCGTGTTCATTCGTGTTCTCCGTGTATTATATTATTTGTGTATGTAACGTGTCATGATCGGATCCATGAGTATTGGTTGGGACGGACGAGTAGAAGTTGATTATGTGATCAAGCCTATAGTGTATTCGTGTTCATGTCGATTATATACCTCATGTGAAATTGAGTTATCTAAGGGTATTTGTGTTCAACCTAAACCGATAACAAACTTATACTCTAAGTTATTTAGTTAGTATTATTGTTCCTCCTACTTGTAGTTTATTCCATATTCCTTGTATTTATCTTTCTAGTATTTTACCTGCTTATCTCAGTTACATTTATATTTCCTAGTTATTTGTACATCTTGTATTCTTTTCTATTACTTGTCATATATTTTCTACAATGTATTTGAAACTGCTATCAGAGTTTTGTACTTCGCTCCAATCCTGAATAGATATATTTTTCAGATGATTGGTTAGAGGAGATGTATCCTACATATTATGGGCCACAGGATGGCGAGCCATCTGAGGTTGCTCCCTTAGAGCATGAGGATATAGTAACAGCTACTGAGGAGACTTAGTTAATTCCATTATGATATTGTATATATCACCGTAAGACATTTTGGCATGTATTATATTTGAGACCATTGTGCTAGTCTATTAGACTTGGATATGGGTTATATTTGTGACTGTGATTTCTATTTCTTCTTATCCTTATCGTGCCATATCTTTCTCTAGTTTTATATTATGATTGAGAATTGATTACCATTATCATATTATCCTATTGTCCTCCATTTTGAGTTGAGATATCTTGATAAGTACATTATATATATTATGTGTGTCACGACTCGCACCTGATGTAAGGATAAGAGAATGTGGGTACATCCAGCCTACGTCACAGTATCGATGATAAAATGCTATTTGGTTAAACTATACTATCGAACAATAATGATCATCAAGATATATATAACGCAACTAATAAAATATGAATACTCAATCACAGAACTATCAGATGGAACAACGCACAAATATGATATAAAGAACTGAAGAGTCAAAATATAACTCACAAGAAAGAAAAAAATATCCAATGAGTCTCTATGTAAAATAGTACTAACTGTCAAAGTTGAAGACAAATCCAGTACAATATGTCACGACCCGCACCCTGTTTAGGGGCACGAGTGCGTGGGTACGTCCAGCCTACGCCGCAGCATCGGCGGTAGAACGCTGTCTAGGTCGAGTAACTATCTAATCAAACTCACGTGAATACCCAACTCCATAAGGAGACGTGGATATCATAAAATAATGCTAGAAATACTCAATCACATAAACTAAAGCACGATGAGATGTCAAGGCAAACAAGAAATACAAGACAAGTCTAACGACAAAACAATCATACCTGCAATCAGTAACATCCAATCCTCAAGTATCGGAACCAAGTCCACTAAGGTCACAGTCTGGAAAAATGTTTTCCAGTCAGGAAGGAGCAAAGTACATCTCTAAATAGCAGTTCTATATAAATGACATAAACTATGTAGCAGTTCTAGATGGAAACATACCAGATGCATGTATAGGTACGAGAAATGTACAATGAGAGAAATACTGGAAATACTGTAAGTAAATGCAGGAAAAGAACAATATGTCAATGAGCAAGAAACCTATGACTAAGTGTGTGAGTACTAGCTTTAACATGTGATCGGCTTGGGAACTTGATCAGGCTGGTTACATGTGATTAGCTATGGTTCATATAAAGTCAGGCTAACCGTTGGTTAGCTATGATGCATGTAGAGGTCAGGCTAATCACACGTAACAGCTATGGAGCATATAAATGGTCAGGCCGCACCCGACGTGAGATGTGGGGTGAGCTATGGTGCATATAAAGTTGGGTATGATCACATATCTACACTAAAGTACTCCCCAAACCCCCGACTGGTATACTAGATCCAATCATGGTACGCTATGGCACGGGATTCCCTAGGAAGGTAGCAAATCTCCCCGGGAATCAGTGTCTGTACATGCACAAGATAACAAGGAAAACAAGTCTTGTACAAGCTACACCATGAATAAGGAATAACATCTCATGACGAGATCCGTGTATACCAATCCGTGTAACCAATGTGTCAAGAACATGGATATTTACACTAGATACAGTGAACATAGGAGATATCATAAATTAGAAACTAATCAGAGAATGTACTCGCCTTGGGTCCTTAGCTGGTAAAACCAATGTCCTGTCCCAGAGTATCGTCTGGAGGAACCAACAGTCCTAAAATATATCAAATACAACATTTGCATCAGGTGTTACACTAACACATCACAAATATATGAACTCAGGGGCTCTATCAGGTATGGCACTAGTCAACTAGGGTCACCTAGTAATTTACCAATTAACCATATTATCAACAAATAATTTAATACATGTATATATAGTTATTCCAAAGTATACAGAATAGGTATCACTGTATGTACATAAGTGGAAATATATTTTATTTATGTGAAAAATATACATCACTCATATATATAAACTAATATACATGTACCAAAATACATATATATATTTAATGAAACACACATACTATACACCAAAATACGTTTATACATATATATACTAATAAAACATTTTCATATATCATTTATATTTATATATACATTAATACATACATATACTAAAGTATACATATACCAATATGTATATAGTACATATATACCAAAAATATGTTTATACATACATATATATAGGTACACATATTTATACCAAAAATATTAATTTAATATATATTTTACTAGTATATAATTTATACCAAAAATTACATATATATATATAGGTTTGTACATATACCAAAATATGTATACTATATACAAACAGAGAAAATACACTATACAGTTAATTATTAATAAATAAATAATATACATTTATACATTTATACCAAAAATACGTAATTGCTTTTATTTACTAGATATCTTGTATATATATAAAATAACCAATATATATATATATACAATATATATATATCAATTTAATCACACCTACTAGAATACATATATATATATATATAATCATACTTAAATATATATACATTAATTATACACATTAATTATACACATTAATTAATATCTACATATACTAATTTTTCACATTAATTAAATAGATAAACTTTACATTAATTATATATACATTACATTAGATATATATATACATACATATATATATATACATATATATATATATATATATATATATATATATATATATATATATATATAAAGAAGGAAAGGGAAGAGCTTACTGTGAGTTGGGGGCTTGGCCGGCCGGACGGGGAAGAGCAGCAGCGAGCGGAGGAGTCTTCAGGGAGGAGGAGCAGCCAGGGGGTCGGTGTGTAGGCCGGGGGTGGCTGCCGGAGCAGCGTGGTCGGAGAAGGATGTAGCTGGGCAGCCAAACAAGGCAGCACAAAAGCCAAATATGTTGAAGCTATGTTCTGTCATAGAGGTTAGAAGAATTCCACCAACAATGGGTACCAGAGATGTCCATATGCGCCAGTCGAAGTATTTTCTCCATACTAACCATTGAAGAACCACTGTTGTTGCCGGAGTAAATGATTTTATTGTCTGCATGAAAGAAACTGGAATGTACCGCAAGCTCACATTCCCCAACACAATATTGATACAGAAAACAAACGACATAGGGAATATCCTTCTCCAACGATCTCCAGGATCAACTTCAATCAGTGGTTTAATCTTCAGCAATTTGATCGCAATATATGCTCCAATCGCCAAGCATATGAAATGGATGCATGACACTGTTAGAGGAAATTTGAAATCCAACTTCTGGAAGATCCACTTGTCCATGATGATGATGGTGACGTTGAAGCCCCACCACTGGAGGATGGCGAGGATCGACCTGAACACCGCCCAATTCATCACCTCCATCCAAATTCGACTAGATCTAGAACGAGAAGGATAAGGAAAAGGAAATAGTAACAAAAAAAATTACTAAATATAGATCTAGCAATTTGACTAATTGGTTCGAAAATTCGATTCAATTTCTAAGTTCTTGAGCCAGAAGAGAATTCATTTATAGGCAGCGGAAGAAGAAGAAGAGAGAGAGAGAGAGAAGAAAAGAATGAGGAGAAGAAAATTACATACGTATGAGAGAGGGGATGTGGGGGCTTGTGAAGGTGGGGAATCCTAGGTTTCTTGGGATTAGGGTTTGAGGGTACAAGATATTAAATAGGGAGAGAGAGGGTGTTGATGGAGGGTGAGGATTTGACCCTATTAATTGAGTGGTCCAGATTGAACAGGAAGGAATTTGATTTATGTAGAAAAATGCAATTTGGTCCTCAAGTAAATAATCTTTCCATTTGGTCTTGGACAATGGGGTGATGACACCTACAATTGAATAATTGCAACTTAGCCCCTTAAATTCGGGAAATTGCACAAACACATGAAATGACGAAAATTTGGCGGGCGATTCGGGGTCGGTGTTTTGTAGGGTCAGGGGACGCTGTATGATCGGTATGGGCTCAATTTGCACGGCACTGGAATTAAATTGGGATTTTAAATCAGATAAAATGGTATCCTCAATTTAAATAGAAATCAAATGCAAGTTGTGTTCAACAATTTATTAGGAGTACTTGGAGCCAAAATCAGGTCAGGTCATCAATACCAATATTGAAGAAGACTTAGAACAGAGTATTACCCTAATTTGGGCCGCACGAAAAATAGGTCAAGATGGCCTCCAATTTTTGATTGGAACGCACAACGATACAAAATAGGGATTTATTGAATAACGTTCGCGACGATTTTTGCGCGGCCAGAAATAATGCACAGGGAGCAAAATTATGAGTTGCAAAAATAGCAGAATCGAAGGCGGGCATGTCTAGGGCAAGATTGTGAAATTTGTTGGAAGACAAAAGTCTGGATAGTGCTCCAAATATCGAAGCAAAGGCAATGCGCAAAATATTAAATAAAATATAGTAATTAATTACAAGCTCCAATAAATAAATTCTAAATAACTAATAAATCCAGAATTCTATAATTCGGACAGGGGTTCGTCTACTGGGCTTCTAGGTCTAGTCTGTTAGCTAAAATAAAATAATTAACACTGCATATAATTATATATTTAATTACACATCGCACAAAATTATTTAAATCAAATACACTATCATGAAATTAATTAATTATAAATAACATAATATTAAATATTGTAAAAATTCGAAAATACCCCTGTTTTCAGAATGTGGTAGTGACAAGTCTACCCACCTTAAAAGAATTTCGTCCTCAAAATTTAAAATCCTCATACTAGTGTTTAAATCATACACACTTATCATTCCCTCAATTAAATTCATCAACCACGAATAATCCACAAGGTCTTTTCATAATTTCAAAAATCTGAAATTATTGTATAACCTGAAAATTCTCAAAGTAAATCAAAGTCCATCAAAAAATTTCTTGAAAGTTTTGAGTTATAATTCAATACCCGGAATTTTAATATCCACTCCTCAAAATACTCAACAATATGATATTTAAGGATTCTCCAAATGTTACATCCAATTATAAAGTTCTAAAATTCATAACTTGCAATTAAATAAATACATTGATAAATCTCCCAAAATTTTCAAATTAATAACCAACTTAAACATGTCATAATCTTTCCTGGAATTAATACATCATAATTTCCGTCATGTCAAATTCTTGACCCTTTATTTAAATCAATGTTTATCCTCGAATTTTTAAATCCTCGATTGTTTTATTTATGTATTTACTATCATCAAAATTAAATTCCTCGAATCATATAATCATGAACTACTCCATATTGTTATTTCACAATAAATTCTTTCAAAAATTCTATAAATAGCATATCCCTAAAAATCTTCAAAAATAAATCAAATCACATTCTTATCACAATATCCTCCAAAATTTTAAGTTAATAACGAAATACAAGAATTTAATATTCAATCCTCTAATTGAACTCTAATCAATGCATATTTCAAAAATTGAATCTCGTCCCAAATTGAATTTAACACTAATCCATTTGTGTTCTTTATCCCTCGATATTATTTTTTTCTTTTTTTTTCCATAATATGCAACGATGTAATACTTATGGAACCTCCAATACAATATTCAAAATATAAGTTCACAACTTGCAGTCCAATAAATATATCGATGGCCTTCTTAAATTCCTCAAATTCAATGATAAATTCAATCATTTCATAATTTCGCCATATCAAATTCCCAACTCTTCATTTAATTTAATATTTTTCCTCAATTTTTTTTTTTTTTTTTTTTTTTTTTTTTTTTTTTTTTTGCACCTTGTCTCTCTTTGTCAAGTCATAACATCTTCGTTTACTACAGTTAAATCCTCAATAATCAAAGTCTAAGAGAATTCTACCTACAACCATACAACATGCAACCTAAGGGAAATATGTATGATCATGGTGTCTTTGTCATGGTATTGCAGTCTCTGTATCAGGGGTACTACTAACTACATTATAACAAGAAATCATGCATACAAGCTACGGTACTAAGGTATCAATCAATCAGAAGACAAAAAGAACATAAGGAAAGAAAAGAAAGAACCTGCTAACATATTACTTGCAATATCTTCTATCTCTAACATAATCATAGGTCAAATGATGCATGGAAAGTTTGATACCTCTATCTCTTTAGGTACCACACTCTACTACAAGCATACTCACTGCTAGCTTCCTTACCTACTGCAATAGTTGATACTAGTTATTCTTATCACTCAAGTGCATATCAATTGCAATACACTATACTAAGTACTGCTCTCTCTAATACAACCCGAGATTGACACCCAAGTCAGTTGGCAGTGAGATCTCAATCATACTCAAGTCATCGGGTCCTTACACATGTATATCATCTACTCACATATTAATATTCATCTCTTATCTACCATAAAATTAATCCTCAAAATAATCATCAAGGTTTAACTTCTCGATCAACTTAAAATAAATTGCATATACCTCCTCAAAATCAGATACTCAAATATCGAAAAATTTAATCACTTTTAAAATCCTTATAGCTTTGACTAAGTTTATTGAATTAAATTCGAATACTCAAAATTTAATAACATAAAATCTCATCTCCTCAAAAATTCTTTAAAAACTGAAATTTATTTCCACTCTACAAATTATAAATTTAAATCCACAAGCATACGTATAGATACCCCAGTCTCTAATACTCAAGGTGCACACAATACACCAATTGCCTACAACTGCCAACTGGGTACTAAAATTGTACTGCCTGAATCACTTGTACTATTACCTCCAATGATCAAAGTTATCATCACCTATATTTTCCTTCATGATTTTAATTTATGTCAACTGGTATATCATTTAATTTTCATTACACAGAGTGCTTATTGTTTTGAGCGTCATTCCCGACTAACCCTCGAAATAGAACCATTAGCACTCTTGGTATTATATCACTAGCTTCATTAATGGATCATCTCATCAAGCTCATTATAACTCATGATTACATGTATCTTCTATAACACTCATGTTTCTTTACTCTCATGGGCAAGTATATGGTTCTCATCTCAATTGATGTATATGTATTTCCCTTTAACCTTTTATAGCCTGTTAAACTAATCCATGATACGCCTCACCATTTTCATTACCAATTCCGATATTTCTCCAATCATGACACCTCATTACAACTCTTTATGCATATATCCTTCTTTACCTTTAACATATCTGATATCAATCATCAAATTGAATCATGATCCATTAATTCTTAACACAATTTCTTGATACCTAATTGTTCACGTAGATCATCCAATTGCAAAATCATGATTATCCAGGACGGGTATGTTGGCTCTGATACTAACTCTTGAACTATCACTGATACTCTATACTCTCCTTCTAATCATAGTCTCTAATGACACTTATCCTAGAACCATTGCTACAAGGTACTATGCTATGGGTATCTCTAGATTAATGCCTAATGCTCATATGTCCAACTAGGAAACACTGACAAACTCACAAGTCACACTCAGTCAAACTAATACAAGACACAACCAAAATTGCAAGTCACTAATTATCATACTAACAAGGAATAAGCTCAAAAGGAATTGGATCAAGGACGGAAGGTATCCTTACTGCTAGTAAAGAAAAGAAGCGATGGAACAAAGTCCTGGAATAACAGAAATAGATAAGTCTTGAGATGATACTTTAAGAACCAATTTAAGATACAACCTGATAATCATACACGTCTATCCGAAATCATGACGCTCAGAATTTTCGCCACGCCAGTAAGCATAGATGCGATAAACGACAGGTTCCGTAACTAGGATATGCATCTCTATAATCACGTCATCTAGAATCTTCGCCACGCCAACCGGTATGGCTGCGAGAAACTCTAAGTTTCATAACTATAGTATGTACATCCAAGTCAGGTTCCTACGTTCTCGTCACCACAGCTAATATGGCTGCGATAAACTCTAGGGTCCATAACCAAAGTAGACGTTTTACCTTTCTCACTGTCCTCATCAACATATGTCATCAGATGATACCGTAAATTTTAGCCCGTAAACTCATCTCAATACGAAATCAACTCAACAACGATACCAAGAATTTAAATTTAACAACTGGTCAACAAGAATCAAACTCAACAATGATACCAAGATTTAAATTTAATAACTGATCAACAAGAATCAAGTTCAATAACAACAAGCGAGAGCGGACGAAAACAAGAAAAAGATTTAAATTGGAAATTATAACAAGATTCTCAAGGGGTCGTCCCAGGAATCTCTCAAGAATTTGTGATTGAGTATCCTCTCTCATCCTAGTATCCTATGTCCTATATTCTATAGCAGGTACGCAGTAGTACAACTATGACGTCGCACTACCACGACATCGCACAACTAGCGAAGTCTGACCTGCATGGGCCACCACTAAAAACGTGTCACGACCCGCACCCTGTTTAGGGGCACGAGTGCGTGGGTACGTCCAGCCTACGCCGCAGCATCGGCGGTAGAACGCTGTCTAGGTCGAGTAACTATCTAATCAAACTCACGTGAATACCCAACTCCATAAGGAGACGTGGATATCATAAAATAATGCTAGAAATACTCAATCACATAAACTAAAGCACGATGAGATGTCAAGGCAAACAAGAAATACAAGACAAGTCTAACGACAAAACAATCATACCTGCAATCAGTAACATCCAATCCTCAAGTATCGGAACCAAGTCCACTAAGGTCACAGTCTGGAAAAATGTTTTCCAGTCAGGAAGGAGCAAAGTACATCTCTAAATAGCAGTTCTATATAAATGACATAAACTATGTAGCAGTTCTAGATGGAAACATACCAGATGCATGTATAGGTACGAGAAATGTACAATGAGAGAAATACTGGAAATACTGTAAGTAAATGCAGGAAAAGAACAATATGTCAATGAGCAAGAAACCTATGACTAAGTGTGTGAGTACTAGCTTTAACATGTGATCGGCTTGGGAACTTGATCAGGCTGGTTACATGTGATTAGCTATGGTTCATATAAAGTCAGGCTAACCGTTGGTTAGCTATGATGCATGTAGAGGTCAGGCTAATCACACGTAACAGCTATAGAGCATATAAATGGTCAGGCCGCACCCGACGTGAGATGTGGGGTGAGCTATGGTGCATATAAAGTTGGGTATGATCACATATCTACACTAAAGTACTCCCCAAACCCCCGACTGGTATACTAGATCCAATCATGGTACGCTATGGCACGGGATTCCCTAGGAAGGTAGCAAATCTCCCCGGGAATCAGTGTCTGTACATGCACAAGATAACAAGGAAAACAAGTCTTGTACAAGCTATACCATGAATAAGGAATAACATCTCATGACGAGATCCGTGTATACCAATCCGTGTAACCAATGTGTCAAGAACATGGATATTTACACTAGATACAGTGAACATAGGAGATATCATAAATTAGAAACTAATCAGAGAATGTACTCGCCTTGGGTCCTTAGCTGGTAAAACCAATGTCCTGTCCCAGAGTATCGTCTGGAGGAACCAACAGTCCTAAAATATATCAAATACAACATTTGCATCAGGTGTTACACTAACACATCACAAATATATGAACTCAGGGGCTCTATCAGGTATGGCACTAGTCAACTAGGGTCACCTAGTAATTTACCAATTAACCATATTATCAACAAATAATTTAATACATGTATATATAGTTATTCTAAAGTATACAGAATAGGTATCACTGTATGTACATAAGTGGAAATATATTTTATTTATGTGAAAAATATACATCACTCATATATATAAACTAATATACATGTACCAAAATACATATATATATTTAATGAAACACACATACTATACACCAAAATACGTTTATACATATATATACTAATAAAACATTTTCATATATCATTTATATTTATATATACATTAATACATACATATACTAAAGTATACATATACCAATATGTATATAGTACATATATACCAAAAATATGTTTATACATACATATATATAGGTACACATATTTATACCAAAAATATTAATTTAATATATATTTTACCAGTATATAATTTATACCAAAAATTACATATATATATATAGGTTTGTACATATACCAAAATATGTATACTATATACAAACAGAGAAAATACACTATACAGTTAATTATTAATAAATAAATAATATACATTTATACATTTATACCAAAAATACGTAATTGCTTTTATTTACTAGATATCTTGTATATATATAAAATAACCAATATATATATATATACAATATATATATATCAATTTAATCACACCTACTAGAATACATATATATATATATATAATCATACTTAAATATATATACATTAATTATACACATTAATTATACACATTAATTAATATCTACATATACTAATTTTTCACATTAATTAAATAGATAAACTTTACATTAATTATATATACATTACATTAGATATATATATACATACATATATATATACATATATATATATATATATATATATATATATATATATATATATATATATATATATATAAAGAAGGAAAGGGAAGAGCTTACTGTGAGTTGGGGGCTTGGCCGGCCGGACGGGGAAGAGCAGCAGCGAGCGGAGGAGTCTTCAGGGAGGAGGAGCAGCCAGGGGGTCGGTGTGTAGGCCGGGGGTGGCTGCCGGAGCAGCGTGGTCGGAGAAGGATGTAGCTGGGCAGCCAAACAAGGCAGCACAAAAGCCAAATATGTTGAAGCTATGTTCTGTCATAGAGGTTAGAAGAATTCCACCAACAATGGGTACCAGAGATGTCCATATGCGCCAGTCGAAGTATTTTCTCCATACTAACCATTGAAGAACCACTGTTGTTGCCGGAGTAAATGATTTTATTGTCTGCATGAAAGAAACTGGAATGTACCGCAAGCTCACATTCCCCAACACAATATTGATACAGAAAACAAACGACATAGGGAATATCCTTCTCCAACGATCTCCAGGATCAACTTCAATCAGTGGTTTAATCTTCAGCAATTTGATCGCAATATATGCTCCAATCGCCAAGCATATGAAATGGATGCATGACACTGTTAGAGGAAATTTGAAATCCAACTTCTGGAAGATCCACTTGTCCATGATGATGATGGTGACGTTGAAGCCCCACCACTGGAGGATGGCGAGGATCGACCTGAACACCGCCCAATTCATCACCTCCATCCAAATTCGACTAGATCTAGAACGAGAAGGATAAGGAAAAGGAAATAGTAACAAAAAAAATTACTAAATATAGATCTAGCAATTTGACTAATTGGTTCGAAAATTCGATTCAATTTCTAAGTTCTTGAGCCAGAAGAGAATTCATTTATAGGCAGCGGAAGAAGAAGAAGAGAGAGAGAGAGAGAAGAAAAGAATGAGGAGAAGAAAATTACATACGTATGAGAGAGGGGATGTGGGGGCTTGTGAAGGTGGGGAATCCTAGGTTTCTTGGGATTAGGGTTTGAGGGTACAAGATATTAAATAGGGAGAGAGAGGGTGTTGATGGAGGGTGAGGATTTGACCCTATTAATTGAGTGGTCCAGATTGAACAGGAAGGAATTTGATTTATGTAGAAAAATGCAATTTGGTCCTCAAGTAAATAATCTTTCCATTTGGTCTTGGACAATGGGGTGATGACACCTACAATTGAATAATTGCAACTTAGCCCCTTAAATTCGAGAAATTGCACAAACACATGAAATGACGAAAATTTGGCGGGCGATTCGGGGTCGGTGTTTTGTAGGGTCAGGGGACGCTGTATGATTGGTATGGGCTCAATTTGCACGGCACTGGAATTAAATTGGGATTTTAAATCAGATAAAATGGTATCCTCAATTTAAATAGAAATCAAATGCAAGTTGTGTTCAACAATTTATTAGGAGTACTTGGAGCCAAAATCAGGTCAGGTCATCAATACCAATATTGAAGAAGACTTAGAACAGAGTATTACCCTAATTTGGGCCGCACGAAAAATAGGTCAAGATGGCCTCCAATTTTTGATTGGAACGCATAACGATACAAAATAGGGATTTATTGAATAACGTCCGCGACGATTTTTGCGCGGCCAGAAATAATGCACAGGGAGCAAAATTATGAGTTGCAAAAATAGCAGAATCGAAGGCGGGCATGTCTAGGGCAAGATTGTGAAATTTGTTGGAAGACAAAAGTCTGGATAGTGCTCCAAATATCGAAGCAAAGGCAATGCGCAAAATATTAAATAAAATACAGTAATTAATTACAAGCTCCAATAAATAAATTCTAAATAACTAATAAATCCAGAATTCTATAATTCGGACAGGGGTTCGTCTACTGGGCTTCTAGGTCTAGTCTGTTAGCTAAAATAAAATAATTAACACTGCATATAATTATATATTTAATTACACATCGCACAAAATTATTTAAATCAAATACACTATCATGAAATTAATTAATTATAAATAACATAATATTAAATATTGTAAAAATTCAAAAATACCCCTGTTTTCAGAATGTGGTAGTGACACAATATAAACCTATCTATTGAGTTATAGGTAAAGTATCGTCTGTCTCAACCGGGATGAGTCCCTCCTGGGCTACAGTCTCTAGCTCTGAGCCAATTACGTCCTGAGGCCCGTAGTGAGTGTGATGCCACTCCTCAATGTCATATGAAAAAATATATCCAATCATGATTGGAGTAAAGTATACCTCTAGCAGCAATTCCAATAAATGATAAAGACTATGTAACAGTAAATAGAAAGCATATACAAGATGAATGGAGCATGGTAGAAATATACAAGAATAAGAAAATACAAAAAGTACATACAAAAGATATGAAATCATATATAGATCAAAAAATATATCTAAGTGAGTTAGTACTAGTGACAACATGTGATCGACTTAGGAACTTGCTCGAAAATCATGGCCTGGTTAATCATACGTGTGGTGTATGATTAACACTATACAAAAAAAATAAGAATTATAGGGGTATGATCACATATCTACACTAAATACTCCCCTCCCCCAACTGGTATAGTCGATCTAACCATGACACACTATGACATAGGATTCCATGAGAAGGGCGCTAATCCTCTCATGAATCAGTGTCCATACATGTACAAGAACAACGACCTCACACAAAAAATACACCAGGAACTATCAGGAATAAAATCTCATTATGGGATCCAGTAATACCAATCTATGAAACCAAGTGTCAGAAAAATCAAGAATATATACACTAAATACAAGAAACATAGAGGATATCATAAACGAAAAACTGTCAGAGAATATACTTGCCAGGAATTTGAGGTAAAGTATCAACGGTATCCGTAATAGTGCCTTAAAGACCTAAATATGGAATATCATATCAATATAGTATTTTAAAAATGATACACAAATTAACAAGTCAAATTCTAGGTCTTTAGGCCATCTCTAAGTCAAAGTAGTCAAACTAGGTCAACTCTAGGTCAAACTAGTCAAACTTGGTTAAACTAACTATTTCTAGGTTGTATGAGTCCATGTCTAGGTTATTGGGTCCATATGCTACTTATCTAGGCTATACTAGCTGTATTAGGATACTAAAGTATCAACACTATTCCGTTTCATAAGATACGTAAAATAGTATGTAAGAAAATACCATATAATATACAAGTATAATATATATAGTATCCTAAGCTAAACTAATACTAATGGATACCTTGGCTTTGAAACAATATGGTATTATACTAGCTAAACCCATCTCTTCACTCCCTAGACCTAATACCTAGTGTTAACTCCATTACCTTAACCTTACCTTAGTAACACAAGGTAATAATTAACCTAGAAAAACACTTAACTATAGCTAACTAATATATCTCCCAATATATATATATATATATATATATATATATATATATATATATATATATATATATATATATATATATACACTAACTTAAGTATCTACATCATAAACTAACCATCTAACATAGGATTCAACCCAATATAACTTATATTAACTAGCATAACTTAACAATACTAACAACACTAACAAATTTATAACTGATATATCACACATTAATATTACCTATTAGCTAACCAACATACCTCTACTAATATATCTACCAATACTTAACTAACAGACAAGACTAATACATACACATAAACCATCATCACCCCAAAATTTGTGGACCAACAGTTTTCCACAACAGCTTCCATATGCTGATGTTGCTTTGCTTTGCAGCACATATCTGTGGCTGTTGATGCAATGATGAAAAGCAAGACACCCCGACCTCCATGTTGTTGCTTTGTTGTGCACATTGGTGCACAACTCCACACTTAATGCCCTGTGCATTTGCACAGTCAAACCCGATTGCCTACTGTTCAGATGTTCACCTCATGTGAACACATCAACTCTAAGTGCTCGATTACCACTCAAGCAGCTGTGCAGCACACTCTTGACTGATCCTGACAGAAACTCCCCCTTGCCTCTTTCCCATATGCACACCAAAATATCATAAAAATCCTCTAAGTTACCATGATTGTTACTTAAAGTGCAGGTCAAAAACTGAACCAATACATCCAACAAAACCGTACATACTCGTGTGAGTTCCCCCTCAACAGTGAACACCAACTCACCTAGTATCACTCCTCAAAAAAATGGATTATAAACAACTATACAAATATATATATATAATCAGTACAATCCTAATAAGCTAACACCATTCTAAAATAGTCCACATATACTCAAATAAGTGAACACTAGTTCATATCAGTCCATAAGCTCAAAATCAGTCTACACATGCTCCCTAACCCAATGTATATCCAATACACATATGTTATGAGTATAAAATATAGGAAAGGTAATATATATATACTCTCTCTCTCTTTCTCTCTCCCTATATATATATATATATATATATATATATATATATATCAAAAGAGATATTAGTATAACTAAACACCATTCTAAATAGAGTAGAACACAAAACAACAAACACGTGGGGTGCACCGCTCCCGTATCACACTCAATCAATGATACACTTGTTATACGGCTCTCACACATCATCAAATATATTTCGAAGGATACGGGCAAGTCTAGAATCACAATTAGGAACAACACGAAGTGCTAGCTACTTATCTATGTGTCCGTGTCAAATATGGCAAGTGAACACTCCCGTGTCGAAGAAAAACTCCCAAATTAGTCTGTATTACCAAATTGTCATGATACGGCCTATACGTATCCAATTGTGGATATGACACTAGTCTCATACAACCAAACACATGTCAATTTGGTCCACTATACCCATTGACAAATACATAGTGCACCAATCTCAGATTTCCCCCAAATTAGGCACAAAATATACCATAACTTCCACAATAGGGGTCCCTAGTTGTCAAATATTCTTCCTATAGGTAGTCCTAATACATAGAAGTGTTCCTAATGATTAAACTATAGATTTAGAGTCTAATTAGAAAAGAAAATCTGAATTGTACCTATTTGGAGATGGATTCCCAATACAAGTCTCCAATTGGATGCAAAGAGCCCTCAACTTGTGCAATTTCCTTCTCCTTCTAGATCCTTGTCTCCTCCTTCCTTCTAGACCTTCTAATGGTGAAATAGGAAAGTAATTAGAAGTGATTTGGTAGGGATTTGGTGGAGGGAAGAAAGAAATTTGGGGATGAACAAATGTAGATCTAAATAGAATAAAATGAGAAGAGAGGAGAGGAGAGAGAATCCTCATCTCTATAAATAGCCGACCCCCATTTTCTTGGCCTCCAAGCAATGGTAAATGTCTAATGTACCCCTATGGGTTTGTCATAAATAAAATGATTAAGGAAAGATGGTTCTATTCTGAATGGTTTGACTAATTAAATCACTAACTTAAAGAACTGTACTAGTTATTGGGCTCAAGTCTAATTAAAATAAATGTTGGTCCAAGAGTCAAGTCTAGTCTAGTTAGGTCCACTAACACAAGTCCAAACCATAATGCAATATCTAACAATAAATAAATAATACTATAAATAAATATACAACATGCACAATAATTAATTAATTATAAAATGACCAAAATATTTTTTCCTAGAAAATATGGTAGTGGCAAATCTACCCCCCTTAAAATAATTTTATCCTCGAAATTCAAAAACTAAACTACCCCAAGAAAAGCAAAATAGAACAAGAAAGAACATACCTCAAGGCACAAACAGATACGGGTACTGCTCTCGTATTTTATTCTCCCTCTCCCAGGTAGACTCACTCGGAGAGTGATGCCTTCATACGATGCGTACCACGGGAATGGTCAAATTCCTCAGCAACTTCTTTCTTCGATCTAGAATCTCAACTGAATGCTCTGGATAGCTAAGAGTAGGGCCCAACTCTATCTCCGAGTGATCCAATACGTGACTAGGATCCGCCACGTACTGTCTCAACTGTGATACATAAAATACATTATGCACTCCATCCAATGCAGGTGATAAGTCTAGTCGGTAGGCTACTGCACCGACCCTCTCAAGAATACCAAAGGGTCCGATGAATCGTGGACTAAGCTTCCCGCCTCTACCGAAGCAAATCGTGCCTCATGTCAGAGAAATTCTCAGAAATACCCTATTTCCAACCTAAGACAAAACAAACCTTAAGAACTTAATCTATAACAAACAACCAATATCAAGAATAAAATAAAAATCTAAAACTATATCTCAAACTCCAAAGGTCTTCGGTGGCTATCGGCCCAATGTAGTTGCCTGTCCTGCGCTACCCGAAGTCTATCTCTGATCAGCTTAACCTTCTCCTCTACATCCACCACTATCTATGGCCCTAGCAAAGCTCTCTCTCCAACATCGTCCCACCACAAGGGAGTTTGACATCTTCGACCGTACAGGGCCTCAAATGGTGACATCTTTATACTGTATGGTAGCTATTATTGTAAGCAAACTCTACCAAATAGAGATGGTCCTCCCAAGATCCCCAAAAATCTAGTACACAAGTATACAACATATCCTCGAGAGTCTGAGTGGTCCTCTCTGTGCCCATCCATCTGGGGATGATATGCAGTACTGAACTTGAGCTGGGTGTCCAAGCTCGCCTGTAAACTCTTTCATAAATGAGAAGTTAAACGACTATCTTGATTTGATACTATGCTGACAGGAACTCTATGTATCCTGACGATCTGCCTCACATACATCTCTGCCAGATTCTCCGTAGACAAACCCATCTTGAAAGGCAAAAAGTGGGCCGACTTGTTCAACCTGTCAACGATGACCCAAATCGCGTCTTTCCCTCCTAGAGATCGATGGAAGTCCGGACACAAAATCCATAGTAATATGCTCCCACTTTCACTCTAGAATGGGAAGTAAACCACCTGGCCTCTGCCTCTGGACTTTCACCTGCTGGCATACTAAGTATCTGGATATAAACTGTGCTACCTCCATCTTCATGTCATACCACTACACACTCTCTTCCATATCTTGATATATCTTGTTGGCACCTGGATGCATGAAATACTGAGAGCAATGCGCTTCCTGCAAAACCTTCTCTCATAATACCCCACTAAGCACACATAATCTAGTACCATGGCACAAAGAACCATCCTCAGCATTGGTAAAATCATTCTCCAATCCGGCTTGAACCTATGCTCTGATGCTCATCAGAGAAACGTCCTCATTCTGTGCAGACTTGATCCTGTCCATGAACTCTGAATGTATCTGCAAACCCCACATCTATATCTCAATACCAGGAATCACTACCTCAATATCCAAGCCCTCCAAATCTGCCAACAAGTGTCTATCCGTCGTCAAGAACATAACTACCGGATACCTGCTCCAGGTATCGACAACTATGTTGACCTTCCCTGGATGATACTACAATAAGATATCGAAGTCCTTTATCAGCTTCAACCACCGATGTTGCCTCATGTTCAGCTCCTTCTAGCTAAATACTTACTTCAAGCTCTTGTGTTCCATAAAGATCTCCACACGCTCTCCGTACATATAGTGTTTCCACAGCTTCAGAGCAAAAATGATAGCTGCCAACTTGAAATCATGGGTATGCTAGATCTTCTTATAAGAACGTAATTGCCTAGATGCATAGGCAATCACCTTTCCATTCTGTAAAAGAAAACAATCCAAACCTTTTTCTAATGTATCACTATAGATAGTGAAACCTCCAGACCCTGATGGCAACATCAAAATGGGAGCAGACGTCAATCGCGTTTTTAATTCCTTAAAACCAGCCTAGCACACTTCTGTCCAAACAAACTTTGCGTCCTTTTTGGTGAGTCTGGTCATCGGCTCAACAATCCTCGAAAATATTGCACAAACTTCCTATAGTAGCCTGTCAGACCCAAGAAAGTCCAGATCTCTGCCACTGAACTCGGGGTCTTCCAAGACTCCACTGCTGTGATCTTCTTCGGGTCCACTAAAATCCTATCACCAATAACAATATGTCCTAAGAACTCCACCTTTTCCAGGAAGAACTCACACTTGGACAGCTTCCCATATATCTTCTCCTTCCTCATCACATCCAACACAATCCGTAGATGCTCCTGAGCTCCTCTGGGATCTTCGAGTATATGAGAATGTCATCGATGAGCACCACCACATATCAAGGTACTGGTGGAATACCTTGTTCATCAAATTCATAAACCCCACTAGGGAATTAGTCAACCCAAACAACATCACCATGAACTCGTACTGGTCATACCGAGTCCTAAAGGCAGTCTTCGGAATGTCCTTCGGCTTCACTTTTACCTGGTGGTAGCCTGATCTTAAGTCTATCTGGAAAAATACCTTTGCGCCATTCAACTGATCGAATAGATCATCAATCCGTGGCAACAGATATTTATTCTTGATAGTAAGATTATTCAATGTCCTGTAATGGATACACATGCACACCAATCCATCCTTCTTCGGTATAAACAATACCGAGGCTCCCCACGGTGAAGAGCTGGATCTGATAAACCCCTTATCTTGCAGTTCATCCACTTGCTTCTTCAACTCGACCAGCTCACTATTGTTCACTCTATAGACATGATATAAAATCGGCTCTGCACCTGGCACCAAGTCTATAGAGACCTCAATAACTCGATATGGCGTTAATTCTGGCAATTCCTCCGGAAACACATCTAAGAACTCTACTATCAAGGGATGTGGTAACTTCTTATTTTCCATCATAGCCCCATAGATAATGCCTTCTCCTTACTCCTAAGCTCCTCTTGCAAACTCAAACTCTGGCTCTCCTGGCGGGCTAAACAAAACTTTTTCTCCTCTACAATCTATACTAGCATGGTACCTACTCAACTAATCTATCTTGAGTACAATGTCATAGCTAGGAAGTGACATCAAGTAGACACGCAATCAGCTCCAGGCCTTCCAGACTAACTCTTTGATCCTTGCAAACATTACTAACCAGGATAATGCCTCCCTCAGTCATGATCTTGCAAGTCATAAGCAAAGACTCAGCTAACAAATAATGTTTTAGAGCAAAAGAAACAGATATAAAACTATGGGAAGCACCAGAATCAAACAAAGCTAAAACTGGAATGGAATCAAGGAGAACAGAACCTGCAATGATATCTTCGGTGGGCTCGGCCTCCTCAACCTTCATAGCAAATACTCGTCCTTGAGGTGCACCTCCCTGATGCTGGTGCTGGACATAACGCTGCTGCTAAGTCGAAAGCGGCGGTCCCGTCGGCTATACTGTAGCTGGTCTCGTCTGTGCTCTCTAAGCTGGAGCTACTCCCTGAGATGCATGACAATGGTTGAAAGGATAATATCTTATCTGATGCCCCTCTGCGCCACAATATAGACAAACTCTCAACCTCTTCCTACAAACTTCCCAGATATGGTCGAGCTTCTTACAGTAGTGGCAGAAAACGTGTTGTGAGTGTCTTTGCTGCTGCTATGGTGCCTGGTGAAATGGCGCCCTAGTTGGAGTCTGGTACTGCTGTGGCTGCTGAAAAGGCCTAGACTGAAGATGAAGACTCTTAGCAGGCACTGCTCTACTACTAGCCCCGATAAAAGAATCATGGTCTTTCTTGGGCTTCAAGCTTAAATCCTGCTTAACCTTGCATTCCTCCGTAAGTATCTCAGAACACGTCTCATAAAAAGATGAAATAAGGATCCAGTTCAGACCCTTGCGGAAGCGGATAGCCCGAACTACTGGCTCCCTTACCAAGTACTCTATAAATTGGCTCAACCTCCCAAATTCTGCTGTGTACTCCTCCACAGACATGATCCCTAGAGTAAGGCTTTCAAACTTCCTCCCCAAGTCTAATTTGTCCATCCGAGTGTCTCTACCACATTTTCTAGGAAAGGATATTTTAGTTATTTGGTAATAAATTAAATAATGTACATGTTGAATATTTATTTGTTGTATTCTTTATTTATTGTTAGCATGTTAGATTTTATTTTTGGACTTGTATTAGTGGACCTAACTAGTTTATATTAGATCCATGGACCAATATTTAATTCTAGTTAGAATTTAGCCCAACAATTGGCCTAATCATTAGGATAATCATTAATTAAGTTAAACCCATTAGACTAGAACCTTCTCTCCTTAATTAATTTCTTCATCAGAGGCCCCAAGGGGTATTTTAGACTTTACATAGTACCTTGAGGGAGGAGACAAGTGAGGCCTATATAAAGGGGATAAAAACTTTTTCTCTCTTCAATTTTTATTCCAAATCTAGATCTAGAATTTTTCTCAACCAAATTCCTTCATCCCTACACCAAATTGTTTTCCAATTCCTTTCCAAATTATTATTGGAGGCTATTAGAGTATGGATCTACAAGGAGGAAGCAAGGATCTACAAAGAGGAGCAAGGATCGACAAGTTGAAAGCTCATTTTACCCAATTTAGAGGTTGTATTGAGAATCCATCTCCCAATAGGTACAATTCAATTTTTTTCCTTTAATTGGAATCTAAATCTATGATTTAATCATAAGAAACTATCCCATATGCTAAGGCTACCCATAAGAATTGGAATTAGGTTCATATGAGGCCTATGGAGGAAGTTATATGTATTTTTGTGTCAATTTTAGAGGAATTTTGAGATTGGCACATATTGTGTTTGTTAATTGGTCAATTAGATCAAATTGACATATTTTTGCTTGTTTGTGACTAGTTTTATATCCACAATTGGATACGTGTGGGCCGTATCACAACAATTTGGAGATACGGGTTGCTTTGGGAGTTTTCTACCGACACAAAAATTTGTGCATGTTACTTCTTGACACGGACACATAGTTGGTCATTTGGTTCTTCATATCATGCATAATTAGTATTCTAGACTTGCTTGTGTCCTTCGGGATGCGTTTAGTTGTGTAGTGGAGCCGTATCGCGTATCATAGAATAAGTGTGATACGGGTGTGGTACACTCCACGTGTTTGTTTTATTGCTTTTTAAATGCATGTGACTTGTGTGTGTGTGTATATATATATATATATATATATTTATATATATGTATGTATGTATGTATGTATGTATGTATGTATGTATGTATGTATGTATGTATATGAGTATGTATTTATATTATATTATATAGATAAGTATATATAGCTATGTGTATAAGTATATATATGAGATACTATATCTATATGTATGAGTGTATATATCTATATGTATATATATGTATGGTTGAATATATATATATGTATATGTGTGTATGTTTATATCTATCTATCTATATGTGTGTGTGTGTGTGTGTGTGTGTATATATATGTGTGTGTGTGTGTGTGGGGGGGGGGGGGGTATGTGTGAGGATATACCTATATATATGTATAGAGATGATAGAGTGTTTATATATATGTATGTATATATATATATATATATATATATATATATATATATATATATATATATATATATATATATATATATATATATATATGAGAGTATCTATGTATATGTATATGTGAGTGTGCTTATCATGAATGTATGTGTTTGAGTGCGTGTGTTATAGAGAGCCACTGTAGTAGCCATCAACTGTGCAGTTCAGTATGCACAGTCAGCACAATAGCACAGCAACTATTCGGGCAATGTGTGTAGCACAGTGCAGCAGTATCAGCACGGGAAGCCCAGTGCAGTATACATCAACTGCACAGCAACAAAGACAAGGTAAAGAGCACTGCAGGAACATAGCAAGGTGCAGGCATTAACATTCAGCCCAACAGTAAATTCAACATTGCTTCAGTCACTGCAGGGCTCATGCTCAACTGAGGGAGCCAGTGCATCACTGCTCAGTGAGGGAGAACAATATGTGTAATGCAATGAGCAGATCGTGTAGTCCTCGACAGAGACATAGCAGCTAGCTTCACTCACAAGCAGCAGCCTTGAGCCATCAGCAACCTATCAACAGAGTAGTAGCAGCCTGTAGGCATCAACAATAAGTTCAATACCTCGAGCACAGTTCTGCAGAAGAGCACAGCAACTGCAGTTCAGTCTGCAACATCAGTAGGGAGCACAGCAGCAGGATACTGTAGCCTCGAGCAAGTGCAGTTTCAGCAACCCAGCAAGTTCAGCAGGTAACTCCACAGTGTAGCAGGGATGAGCAACTGCATCGAGTGCAGTTATCAGTAGCAAGTATCATGATCCAACTGTGAAGGCAAGGGGAGTGCACACAGCAATGTGCAGTGACCCCTGGAGAGCAGTTCAACATTGCAGTGAGCTAATCAACTGCAGTATCAGCAAGAGCCAACAGTGCAGATTTAGTGTGTTAGCAACTCTAAGACAGTGGTTCATCAGTGAGGTAATGATTTAGCTCATGGGTTAAGGTGCAACAGCTAGTTAAGGTTAGTAGTCTAGTGTTAAGGTTAGTTTTATACTTGTTAGTTTAGTAGTTAGATAGATATATAAATACTTGTTAGATTAGTATTGATATGTTAGTATATAGTACTATATCTATGTATGTATATGGGTATTGGTGGTAAGTTAATATGTAGTTATATGTATCTATGTACTAGTAGGTATCATATGTTAGTAGTTAGTAGATATTGTATTGATATGTAATATATCTTAGTAGTTAGTTGTGTTAGCATATAGTTTAGTTTATGGGTATTAGCTAAATGTATTAGGATTCGAATTACCTTGGGATACCAAGGTAATGTCAAGGTAATTAGTCGATACTCAAGGTATTGGGTTTGAGTATCGAGATTGGTGTATAGGTAGTGAGATACACATTGGTTCAAAGCCAAGGTATCCAAGTTGCTTTAGTTAGCTAAGATATTATATGTATTATCTTGTATATATATAAATTACTATTTTCGTATTAAAAACTTGCGTATCTTATGATACGGCCTTTTTTGTGTCTCATAGTATCTTAGATTTGATAGTGTAGCCTAGTTTCATAGTGGAACTTTAGTACCATCCATGCAAGGCAAATATGGTAGCAGATGTCCTTAGCAGGAGAGGTAGTACATTTATATTGACATCGCAGCGACATATCTTAGAAGATCTTTGAGAGAAGGGTGTGGAGATAGTACTTTCGTAGGACATATTCAGTCTACCTTGGTTGAGAGAATTAAGGCTGCTCAGGCAGAGGATCCGAAAGTTCAGAAGCTTCGGGCGAAATGTGAGTCTGGTTTCAGGAAAGTGTTGACGATTCACGAAGATAGAACTCTTAGGTTTGGAAATTGTCTCTGTGTATAAATTGGAGATATCTAGCAAGAAGTAATGACTAAGGCGCACAGTTCCTAGTATTCAATTCATCCAGGAGATACCAAGATGTATCAACACATCAAGCAACATTTCTGGTGGAACGGGGTAAAGAGGGTGATAACATGATTCATTTTTTAGTGTTTGGTATGTCAGCAAGAGAAGGCCGACCAGCAAAGATTGACATGATTATTACATCTACTTCCTATTCTGGAGTAGAAGTGGAAACATATCACGATGGACTTTGTGACCGGTTTGCTTAGATCCTTAACTGGTCATGATACAGTTTGGGTAATTGTAGATCATCTCACAAAAGTAGCTCACTTTTTTCCTTTTCAAGTAGGACAACCCACAGAGCAATTAGCAGAGATGTACATGCGATAAATAATAAGACAATACGGCGTCCCAGTGAGTATCGTATCAGACCGAGATACTCGATTCACTTCAAATTTTTGTAAGAGCTTGCACCAGAGTTTGGGCACCAAGTTGAGATTCAGTACCGCCTACCATCCTCAAATGGACGGGCAATCAAAAAGAACCATCAAGACCTTAGAAGACATTCTTCAAGCTTGTACTTTAGATTTCGGAGGGTCTTAGGAAGATCTCCTTCGTCTTGTTGTGTTCTCATACAATAACAATTATCAAGAAAGTATTTAGATGGCACCCTTCGAAGCGTTATATGGGAGAATGTGTAGATCATAATTGGCATGGGGTGATATAGGTGTGCAAAAAATATTAGGCCCAGAGATGATCACGTAGACAGTAGAAGTTGTCAATCAGATCAGAAAGAGACTTCGAGTTGTGTAAGATAGGCATCGACATTGGATAGATTAGCATCGTAGGAATTTAGAGTTTTATGTCGGTGACCATGTATTCTTGTAAATTTTTCCAACCCATGGAGTCATTAGATTCGGGTTCGCTGGAAACTTAGTCCGCAATAAGTCCGTCCGTTTGATATTCTCGAGCGGGTGAATGATGTTACTTATCATCTTTTCCTTTCGCCTTCGCTACATGAGGTGCACGACGTATTTCATGTGTCTTAAATTGTGTGGCTATATCCTGGATTTGAGTTATTTCCTCGACCATTCTGAGCTAGGCGTTGGTACCGACTTATCTTACGAGGAACAACCCGTATCCATTTTGGACCGAAGAGAGAAGGTGCTCAAGAATCGGACAATTCATCTTGTCCGGGTTGCTTGGGGTCATCACCCTTTGGGAGAGTCGATGTGGGAGTACGAGTCCTTCTTATGCCTTCATATATCGAATCTCGTGATTCGTTTACCCATGCTACGTAACATTATTTTCTTTATTATATGCTTGAATTTGATTGCATGTGTATATGAGTTTGTAGTTAGCGTAGTGCTTATTCTGATTTCTCTAGCTAGCCTTGGGTTTAAATTCTGAGAAGAAAATTTTTCTAAGGTGGGTAGAGATGTCACTCCCCGTTTCCAATATACATATTTGGAACATATTAGTTTTTCTGCTTATATTGTTTGTTGATTGCATGGAAATTAGGTTGCATGTCATGGAGACTAGGCCCATTCTTTGGTTCAATTAGACTCATGGTTTAATTGTTGGGTTGGTTTGGTCATGAGTTAAACTCATGGTCTGAACCTCAAACCCTAGCTATATAAGTTAACTTCTTTCTCTCTCTTCCCTCATTCTCTTATTTTTCTCCTTCCTTCATTTAGGCAAGTACACCTTGCACTACATGAAGAAATCTCTTAATTTTTTATTCTTGCTCTTTCTTTGAATTTTATTAGTCTAATATATGCATACTATGATTCTAAACACTTTTAGTAATTAGAGTTTTTGGTTTTAATGAGTAGATTTGAGTAGATCTACTTTTGAAGCTTAGAGTTTTCTTGGGTTCCAAAAGTTTTTCTTGGTTTTAATCTACTTAAATATGGTATTTTAGAAAACTAGTTTTTGGGATGGTGGAGTACTTTATTTCGAGCATTTTAACTTTTGGTTCACTTGATTCGGAGTTAAAATAAGTTTTTATGAAGAAAATATTATTTTAGTTTTTGGAGCTTTCTGCCATGGCTGAACATGCTATTGGAGGAGATGAACTTCACATGTGGCCAACGAGTTATACGGCAGAGAGTGTTATGCTGTCTGAGAGGGTTATGCAGCTTGAACACTTGTCGAATAATGATATCATGCAGCCATCTTGTTGGACATATGACTACTTATTCACACAAGTGTCCTTGAACTCCTTATATTTTCACTCATTGAACGAATGAGAAGTCGCTAAGTCCAAAAAGGCATCTATGTGGCCTGATCCTATGCGGTAAGAAGAGCATGTGGCCATTTTTCCTTGGACGTATGACTCTGAATTCTTGGCACATAATTCTGTGATCTTGTCTTTTTCTGATGCTATCTTTTCTCTCTGTCACACTTTATTGCAATATCACATCAGTCACTTCGATCACTTAGTCACTTTACAGACACTTCATATTTATGCCCGTCACTCAGCATTTTTCCCAAGGAGTGGACTTTGCCCTGTCCAATATGCGGCCCGACCCATGCGACTCTGAGCTCATGCGGTCTGACCCATGCGGCACTGAGCTCATCCAGCCTAAGCTCATGCACCGCGACTCATGCATCCTGATCTCATGCATCTCTACTTCCTATGCGTCCCTGATCATTATGCGACCTATGTACATATTTTATTGATTTGCTTGGTTTTAATGCTTTATTGAATTTTGTGACTCTATGTATGATTATAATGATTTCTAATGTACGTGAGCTACGTGACCATTTGTTAAGACCTGACTAGGTGCGAGAACCCATGTAATTTACCAAAAATTGGTAACTTGGCTTGGCTATTGGTATATGTACTAATACACTTAGTACGTGCTATGTGTTCCTACGTGCTAAGTGTTTCTACGTGATTATGTTACATGTTTCACATCGAGGTGTGCTTACGTGCTAAACGACATGTAATAAAATTAAATTCCTCCAGCATGAACATGATAGTTGGTCAATAACCAAGCGTGGCTAGGATTTGCTTGACTATTGCATCACGTTGGGGTGAATCCAAATATAACTACAAAGTGACAAAGTGGATTCGTATCTAGCGTGCCCGTACTAGGTATGACATATAAGGGGAGTAACATGTGGCCACGCCATGTAATTTTAGCTAAATGTAGGGTTAACTAAGCAACTAAAATATGTAGAGCATTGGGAGGGACAGAATCCCGAGATCGTGCTTAACTAGCCACCCTCAATCATTATATGGGGAGTGAAGGCTGGCCCCCATGGATATTGTTTAAATCATCATTAGTGGATGACAATATCCGACTATTATATTATACTATGTGTTCTATATGATCTTAGCATAGTTATCTTACGAGGGACTATTGCATACTAATATGTGCTATGCGGATATTCTTGGCTCAGCTAGCCCCTGCTAGAATATGGTTCAATCTGAGGATTCCTATTATATACATAATACCTCTGGGATAAACCAGACTCCACCAAGTAAGCCGTACAAGTGATTGACTGATTATGTAACTAAGCTTGTTTGTGTATTGTATCTGCTATCAAATAGTCTAGGGACATGGACTATCATGGTGCGATAGTCTAACCCTTGTCCTTGTCTGGGTGTAGGGTTAGATTGTTGTGTCACGATAGGATATGAACCAAACTACGAGACAAAACTATATATATGTATCTATTTCATAACCTGGTTTTATTTCTTCAGTCATGCTTTCTTTATGGTACTTGCTATTTGGGGTCTAACCCCACTGGTTTTTTATGGCCAGGTTTAGAGCCAGCACCCGAGGATCAAACGTACTTTCTTCTGCACGATGGCACGTACTAGGCATATGGCCACTGAGGGAAATGAGTGGGTTTATTCATTCCTGCTCGTTATTGCACATTTTACTCATTTTGGGCGTTTAGCAACCGACACTTGTTAGCTGTAAATATGGACATCTAGTTTTCTTACATGATTGTAATTAATCAGACTGCAGCTGATCATGGTCATGTACTTTTGATACGGAGGAGCTGGCCATGTCCGTCTCTGTATTCCGGTACTGGGGCGTGACAATTTCCTGATGATTAAACTATATATTTAGAGTCTAATTAGAAAGATAAATCTGAATTGTACCTATTGGGAGATGGATTCCCAATGCAAGTCTCCAATTCGATGCAATGATATCTCAACTTATGCAATCTTATTCTTCTTCTAGATCATTGCCTTCTCCTTCCTTATAGTGCTTCTAATAGTGAAATAGGGAAGTAATTGGAAGGGATTTGGTGGAGGGATAAAGAAAATTTGGTGATGAACAAATGTAGACATAAATGGAATAAAATGAGAAGAGAGGAGAGAGAATCCTCCCCTCTAAAGTACCCCCCTTCCTTGGCCTTCAAGCAATAGTAAATGTCTAATGTGCCCCTACGGGTTTGCCATGAAGAAAAGGATTAAGGAAGGTTCTATTCGTAATGGTTTGACTAACTAAATCACTAACTTAAAAAAGTTGGGCTAGTTATTTTACTCAAGTCTAATTAAAATAAACGTTGGTCCAAGAGTCAAGTCTAGTCTAGTTAGGTCCACTAACACTATTACAAAACATAATACAACATCTAGCAATAAATAAATAATACTATAAATAAATATACAACATGCACAATAATTAATTAATTATTAAATAACCAAAATATCTTTTTTTTAAAAAATATGGTAGTGACAGTGTGAAATGTGTAGATAGTATCGTTGACCTAGACAATATTCTACCGTCGATGTTGGACCGTAGGCTGGACGTACCCACATACCGGTGCCCTTACACCAAGTGCGGGTCATGACATGATTTTATGGTAGCCCATGCCAGTCCAAAGAAGTAGTGTTCAAACTTGGTGTAAAATACAAGCTTACTATATGATATAGGACTTAGGATATAGGATAAAAGAATACTCAACCACAACTAGGAATAATTCCAATCTAATAATTTTGCTATCCTTATCAATCTGAATGTTTATTTTCTTTGAATATTACAGTCCTTCTTTGATGATATCGTATCTTGCGCACTATTGATTCTATAATTTTGATTTGTCTTTAGATGTCGTCAAAGACCAGATACTAGCGCTCTAGAGAAGTTTTAGCGAGGTAGGTTACTTCGCCACCTCCGAGGAGGGCAGCATGAGCTATTGCTCCACCTTCTCCAACTCAGAGGGTCGCCTCACCAATTTAGGTAGGGGCTTCAGCTGATTTTAGGGGTGTGCCACCTCTATTTCAGAGGACCGTCCCTGCCGTTTCAGATGAGCTTCCACCACCCCCAACATCCATCGATGACGCACAGATATTTTCACTTTTTCGGGGGATGATGGTGGCCCAGAGGGCCCAGGCAGAGGCTCAGCACCGCTAGTCGGACGTGATAAGACAGGGGATAGAGAATGCTCATTAGTTAGCACTTGCAGCCATAGAAAGAGTCACACTAGTTCAGCTGTAGGTAGTACCGTCTCATCCCGCCCCGCAGCAGCCGAAGCCAGGCACTATTGTTGATTTCAAGAGGAAGCTGCCTAAGGACTTCAAGGGCACAGAGGGGATACTATACGCCGATGACTGGATAGAGGACATTGAGAGGATCCTACAGATGACACAGATCCCGAAGAGCCTAGAGATAGAGGCGATCGATAGACAGATGTTTGACATAGCCTGGACATGGTTTCGCACGGATCCAAAGATTACGGTACCTGGTTTGAATTATAAAGCTTTCAAAGAGATTTTCAAGAAAAAGTTCTTTACAGATGTGGCTCTGAGTGTCCTAGAGAGCTAGTTTCAGGACCTCGTCTAGGGGAGTACGAGGGTGGACCAGTATGCCCCCGAGTTTTGTCGAGTGAGAAGATTTGTGGAGGGGTAAAATCCCCTAAGGAGAGCAAAAAAGTTTCGGACGGGTTTGATCAGAGAGATCAAATCGCTCACCAGGGGTCATCGCACTGCAACATTCAAGGATATTCTGGCGGATGACCAGAGGGCAGAAGATGACTTGGAACTCAGGTCCAAGAGGATGAAAGATGCATCTGGGGAGCTAGCAATAGTACGGGTCCAGCTAAGCGGCCCCATTTCCAGCAGCAGAGACCTTTTCAGCCACAAAGATAGTAGTTTCCCGCACTGATTAGAGCACCAGTGCAGTAGGCACATCAGATGCAGAGGCCAGCCCAACCAGCTCCTACTTGTCCTTTTTATAAGAAGCTAGGACATGAATGGGTTTCTTGCAGAATGACGCTGGGTAGATATTTGTTTTGGGGCACAATAGATCACCAGTTGAGAGACTATCATCTGGCTCTAGCTCGTCCATCTCAGGGCAGAGCCTCAGTTCAGAGAGCACTACCAAGGCCACATGTGGGTCAGCAGAGAGGACCTCCATTGCAGACACAATATCAAAGATTTGTATAACACCAACATCAGCAAAAAAGTGCACATCTGGGGCAAGCTTTCACCATAACGGTCAAGGAGACCAAGCCCGTAGGAGATGCGATATCAGGTTCAGTCCTTCTTGATTCTTTTCCTGCTCATGCTTTATTTGATTTTGGTGCCTAATAGTTTTGTATCTGTATCTTTTTCTCTTAAGCATCGTTTAGAGACTAAACCTTTGGATAGGACTTGCAAGATCACGACTAGGGTGGCATTATCCTGGTTAGTGATGTTTGCAAGGATCTAAGAGTTACACTGGGAGGCCGGGAGTTGAGCACGTGCTTACTCGTAATGTCACTTTTGAGATACGATATTGTACTCGGGATGGATTGGTTGAGTAGGCACCATGCTAGTATAGATTATCGTGCTTGATATTATTTCGACCGCCAGGAGAGCCAGAGTTTAAGATTGCCAAAGGAGCAGTAGAGCAGAGCGAGGATGCCATTTGTGGAGCCAAGGTAGAAGAGAAGGAGCTACCACATTAGTTGATAAAAGAGTTCATGGATGTCTTCTAGAAGGAGTTATCGGGCTTGCCGCCAGACCAAGATATGGAGTTCTCTATAGACTTGGTGCCAGGTGCAGAGCCAATATCTCAGCACGTCTATAAGGTCAACAACATCGAACTGGTAGAGTTAAAGAAGCAAGTGGATGAGTTACAGGATATAGGCTTCATTAGATCTAGTTCATCACCATGGGGTGGTCCGGTATTGTTTGTACCAAAGAAGGATGGGTTGGAGCGCATGTGTATCGACTACAAGGTACTTAACAATCTTACTATCAAGAACAAATACATGCTGTCGAGGATAGATGATCTCTTCGATCAGTTGAGCAGAGCGAAGGTATTTTCGAAGATAGACTTAAGGTTGGGTTACCACCAGGTGAAAGTGAAGAAGGAAGATATTTCGAAGACATCTTTTCGGACTCGGTATAGCCAGTTTATGTTCTTGGTGATGTCGTTTTGGTTGACCAATGCCTCGACGGTATTCATGAATCTGATGGATAAGGTATTCCACTAGTATCTTGATAAGTTTGTGGTGGTATTTATTGATGATATTCTCATTTATTAGAAGACCCCGGAGGAGCAGGAGGAGCATCTGAGGATAGTCTGGAGACTCTTAGGAATGAGAAGCTTTATGGAAAGCTTTTGAAGTGTGAGTTCTTCCTTGACAAGGTTGAGTTTCTTAGTCATGTGGTGATAGGAGACATAATCTCAGTTGACCAGAAGAAGATTGTGGCAGTAGAGTTGTGGGCTACTTCGAGTTCAGTGGCAGAGATAAGGAGTTTTCTAGGGCTAGCAGGTTATTACAAGTAATTTGTACAGGACTTCTCCATAATTGGAGAGCCGATGACTAGGCTGACCAGGAAGGATGTGGATTTTATTTGGAAAGAGGATTGTCAGGCCACTTTTAATGAGCTAAAGAGGGGATTGACGACAGCTCTAGAGTTGAAGTTGCCATCGGGGTCAGAAGGATTCATTATCTATAGTGATGCTTCAGGGAAGGGTTTGGGTTGTGTCTTACAGCAGAACGAGAAGGTGATTGCCTATGCTTCTAGGCAATTATGCCTACCTGAGAAAAACTACACTACCCATGATTTGGAGTTGATAGCGGTCATCTTTCCTCTAAAGATGTGGAAATACTTTTTGTATGGAGATCGTGTGAAGATCTTTAAAAACCACAAGAGCTTGAAGTATATGTTTACACAGAAAGAGATAAACATGAGACAATGATGATGGTTAGAGTTAATGAAGGACTTTGACATATCATTGCAGTACCATCCAGGGAAGGCCAACTTAGTTGTTAATGCCTTGAGCAGGTATCTAGTGGCTATGTACTTGACGACAAACAGACACTTATTGGCCAATCGTGAGAGTTTGGACATTGAGGTGATAGTTCCTGGTATTGAGATACAGATATGGGGATTGCACATACAATCGGAGTTGATAGACCGGATCAGGGCTACACAATATGATGACGAGTCTCTGAGGAGTATCAGGGCACATGTTAGGATATAATTGTTAGAGGACTTTACCATTGCTGAGGATGGATCATTGCGGCACGGTACTAGATTGTGTGTGCTGAGTGGGGCATTGTACGAGAAGATTCTTCAGGAGGTGCATCGATTGCAGTACTCTATGCATCCAGGAGCCAATAATATGTATAGAGATCTGAGGGAGCATGTATGGTGGTATGGTATAAAGCAGGAGGTGGCGCTCTTCGTATCCAGATATTTAGTGTACCAGCAAGTAAAGGCGGAGAGGCAGAGGCCAGGTGGTTTACTTCAGTATTTACCTATTATAGAGTAGAAGTGGGTGCATGTGACCATAAATTTTGTTTTGGGGCTTCCGCGTTCTCTAGGATGAAAAGACATTAATTTGGATCATCTTAGACAGTTTTACCAAATCGGCCAACTTTTTGCCATTTAAAGTGGGTATGTCTATGGAGAAGCTAGCCGAGATGTATATGCGACAGACTATAAGATTGAATGAAGTTCCTATGAGCATCATCTCGGATCGGGATAGTCGCTTCACATTTCACTTCTGGAGGAGTTTGCAGGCTAGAATAGGCACACAACTCAAGTTCAGTACCGCATATTACACCCAGATAGACGGCCAGTCGGAGAGGACTATTCAGACTCTCGATGATATATTTTGCACTTTTGTTTTGGATTTTGGAGGCTCTTGGGAGAATCATCTTCACCTGTAGAGTTTTCTTACAACAACAGTTACCAGGTCAGTATCGAGATATCATCATTTGAGGCTTTATATAGACGAAGATGTCGCACTCCTTTGTCTTGGGATAATATAGGTGAGAGAGCATTGTTGGGACCAAAGATGGTTGTGGATGCAGCTGAGAAGATGAAGCTCATTAGAGATAGACTTCGGGTGGCGCAGGACAGACAACGACAATGTGCCAAAAGCTACTGGAGACTTTTGGAGTTTGAGGTATAGATTTTTGGCTTGTTTGTTGTAATTGCTTGTTTTAGATAGCATGTTAAGGTTGTATTTTGTTCTAGGTTGGCGATATGGTGTTCTTGCAGATTTTTTCGACATGGGACACGATTCGCTTTGGTAGAGGCAGGAAGCTTATTCCACGGTACGTTAGACCTTTCGATGTTCTTACGAGGGTCAGTGCAGTTTTTTACAGACTAGACTTTGCATCTGCACTAGAGGGATTATATGACATATTATACGTGTAGCAGCTGAGATGGTACATGAAAGATCCTAGTCACGTATTAGATCACTCAGAGATCGAGGTGGGTCCGAATCTCTATTACCCAGAGCAACCGGTGGAGATTCTAGATCGTAGGGAGAAGGTGCTGCGAAACCAGATGATTCCCTTGGTATGCGTCACGTTGAGACATCACTCTCCGGGAGAGTCTACTTGGGACAGGGAAGCCGAGATGCACGAGCGGTACCCATATATTTTTGAGCCGTGAGGTAATTTATTTTTTTGCTGTGATTGCTTGTTATAGTGTTTGTTCTTTCCTTAAATTTCGAGGAAGAAATTTTTCTAAGGAGGGTGGACTTGTCACTACCATATTTCTAAATAGGGGTACTTTTGTCATTTTATAATTATATATATATGTAGTGTCGTATATATATATATATATATATATATATATATATATATATATATATATATAGTGTTAGTATTTACTAATTAGTATTAGACTAGCCTATTTATTTAGACTTGACACTAGTAGACCCAATTAGACTAGTCAAGACATATTGAGCCCAATATTTGGAGTAGACCCATTTGACACAATTGAACCATTCCCTTAGTTAATTAGAAGATTAGAAATAGTTTTCATAGAATTAAAAACTTCCTAATACAGCCCTCATAATTAAATACCTCATGACTAATTAGTATGGGTATATTTGGCATTGTGTATTGCATGGAGGAGAAGAAAAGGGGGCCGGCCACTCAAGGAAGAATTCTCTCTCTCTCTCTCTCTCTCTCTCTCTCTCCTTTCATTCATTCACTCAATTCTAGATCCCCAATTGTGTTCTTCACCAATTTACTTCATTCCTCCACCAATTTTACCCCAAATCACTCTCATTTTCTTCTATTTTCACCATCTAAGAGCATTATATCCTGGATTGCAAGAAATACTTGGAGAAAGAGGAATTGGCTAGGAGCTTGTGTCCTAATTTTGTCCATTTGAATAATTTATTGGAAATCCATCTCCCAATAGGTATAATTCTAATTTTCCTTTAATTTAGACTCAAATTCATGCATTTAACCATTAGGATTCCTTTCCTGGCTTAGGGCTACCCATAGGAACAAGAACTAGGTTCATAGGACCCCTATTGTGACTTCTACATTGAGATTTTTGACCAATTTGGAAGAATTCTGAGATTGATGTATCAATTGCTTGTCATTAGACCAATTAGGTCTAATTAAACTTAGATTGACTGTGCAAGGCTAGCTACGTATCCACAATTGGATACAAGTAGGGTGTATCATGACACCATATGATACGCTATGATACATGAGTTTATTTTGGGGATTTTGCCTATTTGGTGCCAATTCTTCATTAATTGTTTTATAAATAGTTAGTATAATATTTGAGATACCATATTACATGTATTAGAAGTGAACCGTAGAGTTTTGGTTGGTGAGTCAGTGTGTTTCAAGTTCGTATCATAGAGTATCTTGCATACACATGCCAAGTGTTTGATTCAATGCTTTAGTGTTGGTATCATATATATATATATTTATATTGTCACTCCCTGTTTCAAAATATACATATTTGGAGCGTATTATTTTCTTGCTTGCATGTTTAGTATATTGTATGAGACTAGACCCATTCTTTGGTTTATCTTGGTTCATGGTTTAATTGTTGGGTTGGTTTAATCATGAGTTGAACCCATGGTCTAAACCTCAAAACATCCATATATATAAGCCAATCTCTCTCTCCCTTCTCTTTATTACTTTATTTTCTTTCTCTCTCTTAGGTTTTTCTTCTCCAAATCTTAGGCAAGTAAACATTGCATGAGAAATAGAGAATCCCTCCATATTATTGGTCTATTTTATTTATTGTGTGATTTTAAGCATTTTTAGAACTTGGTATTTTCGGATTTGGTGAATGTAGTGGTTTAGATCTGGATTTTTATATGAGTGTGGGTGTTCTTGAGTTTTTTTTGGTTTTGATCTTCAAAACTTATTGTTTTCGAAACTTGTTGTTCTATGTGGTAGAGCATTTAATTTTTGAGTGGTTTAGAACTTTACCCTTGCCGGATTTGGACCCGAGATGAAGTTTCCATGGAGAAAATCCAACCTTCATCAAAGTATCCAATATGCCTCCCTTTTGTTTGTTGCATAGCTGAAGAACACATACGTCCTGAAACTCGATCTTGAAAAAGGTAGGTTTCAGAACTTTTGTGTTGTCTCTCCTAGGCGCATGGAAGTCATCATACGGCAAGTAGAGTATGCGGCCACCTTCCTTGGACGCATGACTCTGAACCGTTGGCATATATTTCTTTAATTTTGTTCCTTTTCTCTGACACACTTTATGGATTGTCACATCAGTCATATCGGCCACTTTTATGTCACTTCGCTGATACTTCATTTATTGCCCGTCTTTTCTACACTTATCCCAAGGAGCATACTTTAACCCCGAATATACAGCCTGGAGGAGCATACGTCCAATTTTTTTATGCTGCCCTGACTTTATGAGACCTTAAGCTCCCTGACTTCTTGAGGTACCCTGAGCATGCACTTGTTTGGTTCATGCGCCTCACCTTCACGCATACAATTTTATGCACATTTTATCCTTAGTGACTCCATGCGTGCACGAAGTACTTTCATGATGCGTTCAGTTATTTTATTTGGAATGTTTCTTATCATCCTATATATGGTTAATCCTGGTATTGCTTGTGATTATGATTTTAAGAAAGAATGGACTTACAAACCAGACCTTATGCTCAACATGACCATGTGCTAAGATTGGCTTCATACATGGCATGAATATGTATTGGACTTGAGAGTTTCTAGGTGAATCAGATTAAGTGAATAGTGATTAACCGGCTATGTGCATGACATAAGCTTCATGTTATAATGTGATCTTGATTCATGTGACCCAATATAAAATAGGTAATTGGACTCGAATACTGTATCCGTGCTGATACAAATTATTGCCTGAAAGTGTATATGATCGGATGTGCACTGAGGTGCGACATACCGTGTCACGTGTTAAGTAATTTATATTTGGGTTGTGCATCAAGAATGCCTCCAAATTCCTGAATACGTGATATTATATATATAATTTTCCAGCACGGGCATGGTATGCGAGTCAAGTACCAAAGTGTGGTTAGGATATTGGTTGATTGAATGTATCCAGATTGAACTTCCGTGGATTCGTATCTATAGTGCCCATACTTTTGTACGATATCTTAAGAGAAATTCTTATTTAACCACGCCTTGAGATTTCGAACACAATATAGGGCTAATTAGGTAACTAAAAGGGGTAGTAACATTTGGAGTGAATGGTATCCCGGGATCAGGCCAACGAACCTTCCCACAAAGATTTATTCTAAGTACGGTGTGGGCTAGCCACCACAGATACTATATATCATCCGCCTTAGTGGAGTGCAGTATTTGACCTATTATAAATAACACAGAGCCATTGACCCCCTATAGGAGCACTGAAACCGCTAATACCGTAATTTAGCACAGTGGCCCTACGGGAAACTGGCACATCAGTAAAGTGCCTATATATTCCTTTATTTTGGCTCGGTTAGCCTATGTTCGGCAATGGCATTATCTGAGAATACCTAATATGCATTATTCTGAGATAACCTCAGACTCCACAAATAACAAGTCGTACAAGTAATTTGCTGATATAAAAAAATTGGACTTGGTTGTGATTGTATTATTCTGTTAAGTAGTCTAGGGTCATGGACTATCATAGTGTGATGGTTCAACCCTTGTCCTTGTTTGGTTATAGGTTTGGACCTTTGTGCTAGGATAAGCCATGGACCTGAACTACGACACAAAATACACACACACACACACACACACACACACACACACACACACACACATATATATATATATTGTTGGGGTTTTTGTTTCTCTATTTTGTGCTCCTTTGTCACACAAACACATACAAAGGGATACACAAGCAGAGAGGGCACATGAGAGACAGAGCAGAAGAAAGTATACTCATTCCCTCTTCGGACCATCAACGGAGTAAAGGAGTCACTGCAGTACTTGATCTCTATTGCCACACTCCCCAGAATAAAAAATATGGTACTTAGATTTTTTGTCTAGGAGTTCTTTGTACACTTTTGTTTGTTATATAAATAAACCTTGTTCAAGTTTAAATCAATGGCAAACAATGTGGCGACTCTGCTGGGGATCTCCTTCTTCTCCAATAAGAAGGTCATGGCGCAGTCGGATACGGTAAAACTGGGTTCAACCCAGAAGATGTTGGTTGTACGCTTTGACCAGCAAGCTTTTGAAGAAATGATTTTTGAGGGTAGTGCGAGTCCTTCGCCTAGGCTAGCAAAGCCTAAGAAGATACGTAGGATATGGGTAGCAAAGGCCGCTGTTCCTCGCCCAACTGTAAAGCATGCGCTCCCTGTATCTCTCTATGCTGCTGAGTACGTTCCTCATGTGTTTACCCAGGCCGTCCATGTCTATGTGGCTGTTGTTATGATTATATACTAAAAGCATCACTTTGTATTAACTATATTTTCTTATTTTTTAAATGAGAATCATATGGACAAATATTTGTATGTTGTATTTGTTATAATATTAATGCATATTTTTAATATTCTATATTTTAGATAATATGGTGTGTGGTGTCACACAGAATATCATATTATCAGTTCACTGTGGAATATATAAATAGTTCACAACCTAGATAGACTTGGACAAACCATTGCTAAGGTTGTAATGTAATATGGTATTAGTCTATCTTGACTATAGGTTTACACTAGTATACTTTGTGTATATTGAATATGACCACTTGAGGTTGTTCTCTTTGTACTGACTACATAAGAGAAAAAATACCTCTGTTATTATATGCTTCTGCTCTTAATCCGGATATAATAATAGACATGTATATGTAGTATGCATTACTTTGACTCATAAAAGAGTGATATTTATTATGGGTCAATAACCTCTATGAATTGGGTAATGACATTGTGTATGATGGATTATTGATTATAAAAGGAATCAATGTCCCAATACATCGAGTTGATGATGTTCCCTTAAGGAACTCATAAAGATTGTCATGTAAACCCTGTAGGTAAATTATATCCGACATGACAAATAAAGTTGAGTGGTACTACTTAAGGAAAAAAGATGTCGATCAATATAGTTGTCAGTAACTTAATTTAATCGACGAACATTCGATATCTTAACATGGGGAGACGAACATGTATATATTGAGTAGGATCCCATAAACATAATTTGGGATTAGGAAGGTAGTGCAACAATAGCTCTTTAGTGGACCAAGCTAGTGTTAACGGGCCTAGATTGTGTGTTCGATCTGAACATAGGATACCCAGATCCGTTAGGATACCTAACCCAAATTTCTCCTCATGGTCCCTACCGTAGCCTATATTTATCCTCTATTCTCTAGACGTCATAATTATCAGAAATAAGCAGATTTCTCTAAATTTTTCTTTCACATAAGGAGAGAAAGAGGGTCGACCAAGGAGAAGAAAAGTTTGAAAGATCGTTACCCACACGATGTCCAATCCGAGGAAGGAATACATGTAGAAGATCTTGGGGTCACAAACTGATCAAAGTTGCTGAAAACCTTCATCTTTTTATCATTACTTCAGGTATAATTCATGAACCCTAGTTTTCGCCTTTGAAGGATTAAATCACGTATTAAACCTGTTAATCTTCTATCGATCGATATGCATGCCAATCTGCGGTCCTGGGGATATCCAGTTCCTTCAGTTGCTGCAATTGGGGAAGAGGGCCTTTCAGCACTTGAACTCTGGTAGAGGAAACCACTATGATGCCAGAAGTTTGGAGGCTGAGACACGGTCCATGCGCCCATAACGAAGGAAAAAGAACTATGTGGCACCTAACTACAGCCGTAGACAGGTAGCTACAAGTGCTTCTGATGGTGTAAAAGGCTCTGTCTTCGACAGACTCTCATACGATTTTGACTCCATGTACCACCCTGAGGGGATAGACTTGGACTCCTCATACTACACACCAGTGCATTCTAAAAAAAGTAAGTCTAGGGCAGTGCGGACTCGCCAAGCTCAAGCAACTGCTTAGTTGGGTAACTGTTAGCGTGCGCCGCTAACTGTTATATGTGTCCCTGACAGAAGTTATACAATACTGACCCATGCACCCAGCCCGCAGTGGTACGTGGACAGGGTCAGTCTCAAAAGTCTTTCACTAGCAACTTAGGGAAAGTTCTTATAAAAACCCAGGTCAGGGAGCAAAAACCTCAATTACACACCTATGTACTCGGTCTACCCATGTTCACAAAGAGGATGCAAAAGTGAGTCATCCCTTGCCTGACTTGCGTGACATGATCAATTAAAAAATGCAAGGCAATGGAGGAAACCATGACATGTGAGATGTCCCCTCTTGGGCAATGTTGTATCATCATCAACTGTTGTTGTGCTAAAGTAGCGGTACCTAGAAACAAGTAGTCGACATTTTAAATATTGCAACCAAGAGCAGAGGAGAAGGAGCTGCCCTTAGCCTCATGTTGCTTCGCTTGGAAGTCTTCCTCCACAAGGGGAGATCGGAAGTCCAGCACCTCCAATCTGACACTCTCAGCCAGTGTGGCAAGGAGGCAGAGGCAAGCAGCATTACCTACGGAAGGAGTTTTTTTAGGCACCCGCTCGAAGATAAAATCGTCAAAAATTGGGGGCGGTACTTTCTCCAGACCCAATAAGACTCCACAAGCTGGGGGTAGCAGTCCTCCAGAACATTACAATAATTCGACGTTCCGTGAAGACAATGATTCATAAGGAATAGACGTGGAAATCTCTAGGGTAGTAACCCTCACCAAAATAAAGCATATTCCGACGCTGGGGGTAGTATTCCCTCTGAATCAGAGAAAGATATGGCGCTGCCAACCTTCCTCGAGAAATACTCGATACAAGAGTCCAAAGAAAACAGTGAGAGATCCACCGTCCAATCTGTCTCTTCTTATATCAGGACAATATATATGGTCAGGGAGGACGTCGAAGGAACCTGCGACCGTCAATGCCTCGACACTCTAGAGGCAATAATGCACACTATGAGTGGCTCAATGCAAGCTTTGACCCACAATGCTATAGATCAAAGCAAACATGGTCTCACAACCACCCAGGTCCTCTGCACAAGCAAGCGAGGACCCTGGGACCAATGGAGACTCAAACTGTCACCCGCACTTTTTCAGCTAGGGGTAGTTTGGTAATTTGGCATGGATATTTTTATTTTTTGGAATGTAGTATTAAATATTGTGCATGTTATAAATATTAATTATTGCATTATTTATTTATTATTAGATGTTAGTATTTGATTTGGACTTTTGTTAGTGGCTTAACTAGTTTAGATTATATCCATGGACCAATATTTATTTTAGTTAGAATTGAGCCCAATAGTATGCCCATTCATTAGGAGGATGAATTAATTAGTTAAACCAATTAGACTAGAACCTTCCCAACTTAATTATTTCTTCATAACAAGCTCCAAGGGGTATTTTGGATATTTCATAGTAGCTTAGAGGAGGGGTTATGGTCGGCCACCTATTGGAGTGGGGAGAGACTCTCTCTCCTCATTTTTTATTCCAAATCTAGATCTAGAATTTTTCCTCTTCCAAATTTCTTCATTCCCACATCAATTCCTACTCAAATTTCTTTCCAATTCCTTCTCTATTCTTTATTAGAGGCTATTAGCAAAAAGATCTACAAGGAGGAAGCAAGAAACTACAAGGAGAAGCAAGGAACTACAAGGAGGAGTAAGGATCTACAAGTTGGAGGCTATTAACACTCAATTTGGAAATTTTATTAAAAATCCATCTCCTAATAGATATAATTCAGTTTTTTCTCTCTAATTAGACTCTAGATACATAATTTAATCATTAGAAACCCTCCCATGTACTAAGTCTACCCATAGGAATTTAATTAGGTTCATAGGAGGCCTATAGAGAAAGTTGTGTGATATTTTGTGTCAATTTTGGAGAAATTTCAAGATTGGCACAACTTGTATTTGTCAATAGGTTAATTAGACCAAATTGACATGTGTTTGATTGTGTGTGACTAGTGTTATGTCCACAATTGGATACGTGTAGGCCGTATCCCGATAATTTGGTGATACAGATTATTTTGGGGGTTTTCCTCCGACACGGGGGGTTTGAGCATATCATATTTTAACACTGGCATGTAGACGAGTAGCTAACACTTTGTGTTGCTTCTAATTATGATTTTAGACTTACTTGTGTTCTTCAGTATACGTTTGGTTGTGTGGAGGAGGCGTATCGTAAGCATATCATAGAATGAGTGTGATACGGGTGCGTTGCACTCCACGTATTTATTTTCTTGTATTTCAATTCAATATAACTTTGTTATTTATAGCTATTAGAGTGTTATAATTATATTATTATATGATATATATGTATATGTATAATTATGTATATGTTCTAAATTTTATTTTGATGTAGTAATGGTTATGAGAAAATGGGGAGTTCATATACATCACTAGTGTGGTTAATTGTATGTATATATATATATATATATAGTGATATACATATATAGACATAGATATATGTTTGTGGTAACATATATATATATATATATATATATATATATATATATATATGGATATAAAAATATGTATGTGGATGAGTGTATATATATGGATGTGTGTATGGGAACTAGAGGGGGGTGAGCAGCCGAAAAAGTAGGAAGGATAAGTAACAGCAAGCAGTGGGAGAAGCAGCAGCAGCAGGAAGCATCAGCAGTAAAAGCAGGAAGCGGTAGCAGCAAAAGCAAGAAGCATCAGCAGCAAAAGCAAGAAGCAGCTGCAGGAAGCAGCCACAGCAGAAGCAACTACAGGAAGCAGCAACAACAAAAGCAGTAGCATAAGCAGCAAGTAGTGCTTAACAGTAAGTTGTATTGATAAGTTAGTTAGTTTTATTGATAAGCTATATATATATATATATATATATATATATATATATATATATATATATATATATATATATATATATATATATAACTTGCTTATATATATATATATATATATATATATATATATATATATATATAACTTGCTTATATATATATATATATATATATATATATATAAGCAAGTTATATATATATATATATATATATATATATATATATATATATATATATATATATATATATATATATATATATATATATATAAGCTAGCTAGTTATATATATATTGATTGTTAGTAATTTATATATATATATATATATATATATATATATATATATATATATATATATATATATATATATATATATATATATATATATATATATATATGAGAGATATATATGTAGATAGGCACTAGTTAACATTGGTTAGTATTATTTCTCGATTGCCTTGAGTGATATCAAGGTAATGAGAGTTGAGGTATCTTGTGTACGGGTTTTAAATATTAAGAGGTATGTTAGTATGTTAATTAGTATAGTATTGTATAAGTTTAAATGCATGATAGTATATAGTTATGTGTTTGGGTAGTTAGTTACATGTTAGAATATGAATTACCTTGTGATACAAAGGTAATATCAAGGTATTGGTTTATACTTAAGGTATTGAGTTTGTATATCAAGATGAGTGTGTAGGTGGTGTGATACTGCATTTGGTTCAAAGTCGAGGTATATATATATATATATATATATATATATATATATATATTGATAAGCAAGTTATATATATATATATATATATATATATATATATATATATATATATATATATATATATATATATTGATAAGCTAGCTAGTTATATATATATTGATTGTTAGTAATTTATATATATATATATATATATATATATATATATATATATATATATATATATATATATATATATGAGAGATATATATGTAGATAAGCACTAATTAACATTGGTTAGTATTATTTCTCGATTACCTTGAGTGATATCAAGGTAATGAGAGTTGAGGTATCTAGGGTTCGGATTTTAAATATTAAGAGGTATGTTAGTATGTTAATTAGTATAGTATTATGTAAGTTTAAATGCATGATAGTATATAGTTATGTGTTTGGGTAGTTAGTTACATGTTAGAATTTGAATTACCTTGTGATACAAAGGAAATATCAAGGTATTGGTTTATACTTAAGGTATTGAGTTTGTATATCAAGATGAGTGTGTAGGTGGTGTGATACTGCATTTGGTTCAAAGTCGAGGTATCCACTTAGCATTAGTATGACTAGGAGTACTATATATATATATATATATTATAGTATTTTTATATCTAATAACTTGTGTATCATATGATACGGTATTTTGTTGGTGTCCTAGTATCTTAGCATAACTAGAATAGCCTAGTTACATAGTGTATGTATCCAATATCCTAGAGATGGACTCATACAACCTAGAAATAACTAGTTTGACCAAGTTTGACCTAGAGTTGACCTAGTTTGGCTATTTTGACTTAGAAATGGCTTTATGACCTACAATTTAACTAGTTTAACTTATTTTCAGTCCAAAATCTTATATTGATGCAATATACCATATATAGGTCTGTGTGACACCAGCTTGGGCATCGAGAGACACACCTTGCTCAGGACCTCAAGCAAGTACATTTCTTCGTTAGTTTTTATTTTATAATAGTGTATATATCTCATGTTCTATAACTGTATTCTTGATTTTGACACAGCGGTTTCATGCACTGGTACTATATGGATCATGTCAGGAGATGTTGTCTCTTACCGTATTTAGCGGGTACTCCTTCACATATAATTTATCGTGTGTATCGGGTATTAATTATCGTATATTTCATGTTCATATACTGCTCGTGTTCAGTTTGCTTATATTCGTGTATACACACTGCTCGTGTTCAGTGTGCCCATATTCATGTTCGTAACGTGTCATGATTTGATCCATTGGTATTAGTTGGGGATGGGGGAGTAGGAGTTGATTAGGTGATCTAGCCCCAGTATATTCGTGTACATGTCAATTACATACCTCACTTGTAATCGAGTTACCTTATTGTATTCGTGTTTAACCTAAACCGATCATATAATAAACTTGTATTCCATGGCATATTAGTTAGATTTCATTTCTCTGTTATATTATAAATATTCTATTATAAGTTCTTCTTTCCAGTATATTACATGTTCACTATATTTTATTTTATTATGTTGTTTAGTTATCTTATATTCTTTTCTATTATCTATTTTATATGCTCGATTATGTATTTAAAACTGCTTTCTGAGGTATGTACTTTGCTCCAATCTTGACTGGATATATTTTTTCAGATGATTGGCTCATAGATCAGTATTCCACATTCTACGGACCGCAGGAGGGCATACCATTAGAGGATAATCTTGTAGACCATGAGGACTTAGTACCAGAGCCTGAGGAGGTTTAGTTTATTTTGGTGGACTTGTATTAGACTCTATTTGAGACTTTGGCATATATATTATTTCAGTCTTATGGATGTATTATGATTCTCTTTCTTTTGCTATTCCATTCGTACTCTATCGTCCTTAGTTTGTATTATGATTGAGCATAGTTACATTTATGAGATACCATATTGTTCCTCTATTTGGAGTTGAGAGGATTGACATGTACCATATATATATATATATATATTGTTTGGGATATTTAGATAGTAGAGTTGACCCAAATATCGTTCTACCACCGATACTGCGGTATAGGCTGGGCGTACCCACGTACTCGTGTCTGAATATCTAGGTGCAGGTCATGACATATTTTTAGTGGTGGCCCATGCAGGTCTAGAGTCACAAGTAGGGCGATATCATAGTAGTGTTTACCTAGAGTACTGCTACGAGCCTGCTTTAGAAAATAGGATTTAGGCTGAGAGTATACTCAATCACAACTAAGAAATACTTCCAATATCAGTTTTGCTATCCTTATCTATTAAATGTTGCTTTGAATAAATTATGTCCTTCTTTGATGATATCGTATCATAATCAATATTGATTCCTTTGTTCCATCTATCTTCCAGATGCCCTGCCTCATAACCTCATAGCATTGAGAATGCTCACCAGATTGCGCTTGCAGCAGTCGATAGAGTCACCTTAGTCCAGCCATAGACGACACCACCTCAGTTCACCCCACAGCAGCCGAGGCCGGGGACTATCATAGATTTTAAGAGGATGGGGCTGAAGGACTTTAAAGGCACTGAAGGGATTATTTATGCTGATGATTGGATATAAGACATTGAGCGAAACCTGCAGCTGGCGCATATTCCAGAGATGTTGCAGATAGAGGTCGCAGGGAGCATGATGTTCGATATTGCATTAACTTAGTTCAGGATGGACCCCAGGATCTCAGTACCAGAACTTACTTGGGAAGCTTTCAAAGAGCTCTTCAAGGAAAAGTTTTTTCCAGATGTGGCTCTGACATCTCTAGAGAGCTAGTTCCAGTACCTCATTTTAATGATGTATGACGGTGGATGAGTATGCGACAGAGTATTATAGATTATGCCACTTTGTGGAGGGGCAGAACCCCAGAGGAAGATTTAGGAAGTTCAGGAAGGGCCTAAACAGGGAAGTCAAATTACATACGAATGGAGATTCTGAGACAGGCACAACAGACAGAGGATAATTTAGAGCTTGGCTCTAAGAGGCTGAGAGACATAGGAGGATACAGTACCAACACGGGTCCAATAAAGTAGCCTCATTTTCAACAACAGTACCAGAGACACTTCCAGTAGCCGAGGCAGCAGTATCATGGACCAGCTAGGGCATCGGTACAGCAGATACACAAGATCCAGAGGACAGTTATTCCTTGCATATTCAATAAGAAGCAAGGACATGGATGGGATGCATTCAGGATGAGATTGGGCCAATACTTATTCTGCAGATCAGTAGACTATCAGTTGAGGGCTTGTCCTAAAGTTCAAGCTCGTCCAGCTCAGGTAGGAGCTCAGGCACAGAGAGCACCCACGAGACCACCAGCGGGACAGCAGAGAGCACCTCCTCTACCACCATAACAGTAGTTCGGTCAGTACCAGCAGCAGCAGAGAGGTGTCCAGCGACATGGGCGAGATTTCGCCTTGACCGTCGAGGAGAAGGTGTCATGACCCGCACCCGGTGTAGGGATGCAAGTCGGGAACAACGTCCAGTCTATGTCGCAGAATCAACGGTAGAACATTATTTGGGTAATCTATCTAACCAATATAATAAGTCACCAATAATATCTATATACTCAATCACAGATCTAAGATGGAGAATAGCACGAATATGATAAAAGAATAGAATAGCCACAATAAAACTCATGATTCAAAATAATAACATCAACGAGTTTGAGAAAATACTAAACAATAAGCTGGAGACAAATCCAGTACAAGAGAATAACTAAGAAGCTACAAGTCTTGGGGTCATCTGTCTCAGTCGGAATGAGCCCCTCTTGAGCCAGGGTCTCTGACTCTAAGACCACAACATCCTGAGGCCCGTAATGAGTAGGGTACCACTCCTAAGTATCATCTAGGAAAAATATATCCAATCAGGAAAGGAGCAGAGTACATCTCTAACAGCAGTTCTAATCAATGATATAAACTATGTAACAATAAATAAATATGAATATACAAGATGTAACAATATATATAAGAGATATACAATAAAGGAAATACTGGAAATAAATACAAGAATGAACAATATGGCAATAAACAAGAATACTAAATGACTAAGTGAGTGAGTACCAGCTTTAACATATTATCGGCTTGGGACCTTGATACAAGATATATGGCCTGGCTAATCATACGTACGGTGTATGATTAACACTATTCAATGAACAAGACTTTATAAAAGGAGGGTATGATCACATATCTATACTACATACTCCCCAACCTCGACTGGTATAGTGGATCCAACCATGGTACGCTATGGCACGGGATTCTCTAGAAAAGTAGCAAGTCTTCCCGAGAATCAGTGTCTGTACATGTACAAGAAGAACAATGAAATAAGGCTTGCATAAGATACACCATATATACCATGGAATAACATCTCATGACGATATCCGAATATACCAATCCGTGTAACCATCGTGTCAAGAAATCAAGAATATCTACACTAGATACAATAAACATAGAGGATATCATAAATGAGAAACTATCAGAGAATGTACTGGCCTGAAGTCCGGTGAATAATATCACAGATGTCTGGTACGGTACCTCGAAGACCTATATATAGAATATAACATCAATACAAGTTTTTAGAATAAAAATAAGTTAAACTAGTCAACATCTAGGTCAAAGAGCCATTTTTAAGTCAAAATAGTCAAACTAGGTCAAACTATATATTTCTAGGTTGCATGAGTCTATCTCTAAGATATTGGGTCTATACACTAAGAATCTAGGCCACACTAACTAACCTTAGGATACAAAGATGCCGTATCGCAAGATACACAAACAAGAGATATAAAATAATCATATATGCATATATAATAAATATTAATACACTAATCTTAATTACAAATGCTAAGTGGATACCTTGGCTTTGAACCAACGTGGTATCGCACCACTAAACCTCCATCTTGATACCCAACTCAAATACTTTGAGTATCCTCAATAACTTGACACTTATCTTGGTATCTCAAGATAGTGCCACTCTAGTATATAGTGAACTACCCCACTAACTATATGTTAAAAGAATATTAAATACCATGCTCTAATAACTATTAATACAAACTAATACATACATATACACACCTACATAATGACTTACTACCTATTCCCTCATACAACACAGATACATAAAGTTAAGAATCTGACTAATACACCTATCTATATAACTATTAACTAACAAGCATTTAACTAACTACTACTAGATAAACTTAATACTAACTATCTGAACACTCACCCATCTATTAGCTAACCTTACCTGAGCCAAACCTCGCTGATACACCTATGTTGAAACTACTGCTCTTTATGTGCAGTATGTTCAAGCTGCTGCTGCTGCTGGTGAAACTGCCACTGAACTGTTCCTCGAAGCCTCTCTTATGCACAAAGAGGTGCACAACGCTGGTGCCATGCCCGAGATGTTGTTGCTACATCCAGTTGCTACAGCTATGCTTGCTGCCATGCTCGAGCTACTACTGCTGCATCCAGTTGCTGCAGCTATGCTCTTTCCTGACTGAGCCCTCCCATCTTGCATACATATAACTCTCACACATCTATATACATATATGCATGGATACCTTTATATATATATACATAGATATACACTCATCAATCTCTCTCTCTCTCCCTCTATATATATATATATATATATATATATATATATATATATATATATATATATATATATATCATCATCACATACATATACATATATATTCAATATTCAACTTACATATATACATATAGGTATATATATACATATATAGATAGATATATCACTCCCTCTAATACATACATATATATATAATATCACATAGCCATATACATATATACCAACCCACAAACACTCAACATGCATATATATAAACACATCTCTCTACTATATATATACACAATCACATATTTATACATATATATATCTATCTACAACAATATATACATATACATATATATATACAAATATTGCCAATAGCTATGAACAAAGGGAATTGGATCTAGAAATGCAAAACAACAAACACGTGGAGTGCATCGCACCCGTATCACACTAGATCTATGATACGCTTGCGATATAAGTCCACCACACAACCAAACGTACCCCGAAGGACACGAGCAAGTCTAAATTACTATTATGAATAATACGAGGAGTAAAATATACATCTATGTATCCGTATTAAAATGTGACATGCACAAAGCCCCGTATCAGAGGGAAAATCCCTAAAATAATATGTATCACTAAATTGTTGGCATACGACCCACACATATCCAATTATGGATACGACACTAGCTACAAACAATCAAGCACATGTCAATTTGGTCTATATGACCAACTGATAAATACAACAAGTGTCAATCTCGGAATTCCCCCAAAATTGACATAAAAAGTACCATAACTTTTTCTGTAGGCCTCCTATGAACTTAATTCCAATTCCTATGGGTAGCCTATGCATATGGGGTGGTTTATCATAGTTAAATATCAGATTTATAACCTAATTAAAGGGGAAAAACTGAATTATATCTATTGGGAGATAGATTTCCAATACAACCTCCAAATTTAATGAAATTGGCCTCCAACTTGTAGATCCTTGCTCCTCTTTGTAGATCCTTGCTTCCTTCTTCCAGATTCTTGCTCTACTAGTCTCCAATGATAATTTGGGTAGGAATTGGGAAGAAATTTGGTAGGAAATTGATGTGGGAATGAAGGAATTTGGTTGAGAAAAATTCTAGATCTAGTTTTAAAATGAAAAAAGGAGAGAGAAAATTTCCCCCCCTCTTTTAATATAGGCCGGCCACTTGACCCCCTCCCCAAGTCACTATGTAATTTCCAATATGCCCCTTGGGGCCTCTCATGAAGAAATAATTAAGAAGGAAAAGTTCTAGTCTAAAGGTTTAATTAAATTAATCATCCTCCTAATGCGGCTTCTAATTGGGCTCAATTCTAACTAATTATAAATATTGGTCCATGAGTCTAAACTAAACTAGTTAGATCCACTAAAACAAGTCTAAAACAATAATCTAACATCTAATAATAATTGAATAATATAATAAATAATTATTCATCATGCACAATATTTAATTAATTATAAAATTACCAAAATACCCTTTTCTAGAAAATGTGGTAGTGAGAAGTCTACCCTCCTTAAAATAATTTTGTCCTCAAAATTCGAAGATGAAAACTACCCCCAAAAAATAACACAATTGAACAGAAAGAATAGAACATAACTAGGAAAGAACATACTGTTAGTTGACTTCATCCTCTCTTTCCCAGGTATACTCCCCCGGAGAGTGATGCCTCAATGCGATGCGTACCAAAGGAATAGTCTGGTTCCTCAGCACCTTCTCTCTCCGATCCAGAATCTCAACTGGCTGCTCTGGATAACTAAGATTAGGGCCCACTTCTATCTCTGAGTGATCCAACACGTGACTAGGATCCGCCACGTACCATCTCAACTGTAACACATGAAACACGTTATGCACTCCCTCCAATACAGGTGGCAAGTATAGTCTATAAACAACTGCACCGACCCTCTCTATAATAGTGAAAGGTCCGATGAATCACGTACTAAGCTTTTCGCCTCCAACGAAGCAAATCGTGCCTCGTGTCGGAGAAATCCTCAGAAACACCAAACCACCAACCTGGAACAAAATACAACCTTAAGAACTTAATCTATAAAAAACAACCAATATCAAGCATAAAATTAAATCTAAAACTATACCTCAAACTCTAAAGGTCTCCGGTGGCTATCGGCCCAATGCCGCTATCGGTCCTACGCCACTCGAAGTCTGTCTCTGATCAGCTTAACCTTCTCCGTTGCATCCACAACCATCTCTGGTCCTAGCAAAACTCTCTCTCCAATATTGTCCCATGACAAGGGAGTACGACATCTTCGACCGTACAGAGCCTCAAATGGTAATATTTTTATACTAGCCTGGTAGCTATTGTTGTAAGCAAACTATCACGCCCCAGTCCTAAAATACATAGGACTAGGACACGTAAGCATGCCAGCCGCATGTATATGGCAACTCCAATATATGAAAACCATAACACATGCATACGCTGTATTATGAACAATAATTCACAAGTGGTAAAAACTATCACAAGTCACAGGGTATAATCTAAATCTCATCCACAGAAAATCGAATATAAATAACCAATATCTATGAAACTAGATCTCAATATAAAGTATCTAAAGATGATAGTCGGATGGAAACAAATCCACTACCAACTCGAATATAAAAACAAACACAATATAAGTACAACAACTAACAATCAATGCAACTAGAAGAGAAAGCCTCCTCGAAATATAAGTAGCAAGTCCGGATCTGCGCTCCTGCGAATACCCATGAAGATCTACACCTGGAAAGGGACCAGGTCCTCAGAGGGACATAACAAGATACATAGAAGCATGCTAATAAAGTACTAAAATAAATATCCAATGGGTCGCCTAACCATCTATGTGAATGCAGTTGAGAACAACTTTCTAACAAGTGGGCTATCTGGCCATAAATGGGATTGGCATTACTCTCTCAGAGAATCAGGGGCCTACAAAGCATGTCATCTTTTGAACGGCAGAGGCCGCCAGTAATATATAGGGGTCATCAACGCCCGTATCTTCGGTGGAGCGTCCGGGTTACAATAAGAAAAGTACAAAGGAGGCCAAATGCCTTGCTTGTTGTTCTCTCCATCCCATGCTCTAAGCATGTCACATCTATGACACGATAATACCTCTAATAACTGCCAGGTCTACTAGCATGCAAAGTTTCTAACAACAGTTATCCCTAACGCACGGCCACACGTACAGGAGGCCAGACCTGTCATGTAGTCCGTGATCTATATGAGACTCACACTCGTGTAACAGCTGTGTCACGGTGAATGAGACCTAAAGATGCTTCATGATAATATGGTGGTCTTATAAACAAGGTCAATGCATATACATAATAAAAACAGATCACGACGACACGGTCGTTGCAACCAAGTTTTCTTGGACGCACATTTTATATAGTAGTTAAAATATATGAACTAATGACAGAAAATAAAGATGCATGCAACATATAGAATATGAATAACAGTACAATGGCAAGGCATACTTGCCTGGCAAGAAAGCTACATAGTACCAATAACCTGCTCCAGAAGTCACACAGATCTATCCAATAGTCCTATATACATATAATATAACACAATACACATCAACCATTACACTAGTACGTACACAACCTTAATTACACTGGACTCAGGGGGTACGCTAGGGGTGATACTAGTCGACTAACAGGGTAAAATGTGCGTCTACTTATACGGCTGCTGCGTCTGTAATTGCTGTGCACAATCAGACAGTCAAACTAACATATCTTTTGTTAGTACATCAGTGTACACAAGGCAGTCAATTCCCTAATATTCAGGTCACCAAGTCATATAAAAATGGGCAAAATCCACGGTGTCCTAGGGTCGTATACATATATAGTCATAATTATTATTTAGCATTTAATTACCTACTTATATATATATATATATAATATATATATATATATATATATATATATATATATATATATATATATATATATATATATATATATATACCAATAAATAATATACATATACTAAATTGAACAATATACGCATACGCGTACGTATATGTATACGAGTTTGGGTTCTCCGACTCAGGGTCTGAAGTCAACTAACAGCCATAAAGCAATACTCATATCCTAATAGCAAATACACAAGCACACATAAGAAGGAGAAGAGGGACAGGTCCAAACCTCGGGGTGCGCACATAGGCACGACGATAACGACAATGAGGTTGACGACGATGACGATGAGTGTGATGATGATTGGAAATAATAATGATGATTAGGCTGAGATAATGATGGTGAGATGATGAGATGATGATGGTAAGATGATGATGATGGTGAGATAAGATAATGATGGTGATGAGATGAGATGATGATGGTTGTGTTGTTGCTCCGGCCTGGGGGAGGTCCAGCCAATGCTAAGATGATGATGGTGGTGAGATAAGATGATGATGGTCGTGATGGGGGACTGGCCGTGGAGTCGGGTTCAGCAGGGTACATCGGCTCAGGATCAGGCCCGGTGGGGCAGTCGTGAGGTGAGGGGGCTACGGTGCTACCGTGGTCCAGTCGTGGCAAGGACGGGGAGTCAGGGTAATGTCGATGAGAAGTGGTCGTGCTGGTGGTGTGGTGGTGTTGGCCTAGGTGGATCGGAGGGGAAGTTGATGGTGAGGGGAGTCGTCGAGGAAGAAGGTGGGGACGGGTTGTGCTCCGGCGTCGTTGCGAGGAGGATGGACAGGGAAGAGGATAACGGAAGAGGAGGACGGAGGTGAGGTGTTAATGGTGGTGGTCCGAAGAGTCGAGGCCGGCAGAGCATAGCGGCTCGGGGTCGTTCGTGCAGTCGGTTTCAGGTGATGAAGAACGATGGAAGGAGGAAGTTGAGGGAGGTCTCGGCCGGTGGTGGAGAATGACGAGGCCGGGGAACGGGGCTTCTCGGGTTGGTCGGCTCAGGGTGAGGGGAAGTCCGACGAGGTCGGGGTCAGCTCCGGCCGGCGGGTGTAGGAGGAAGGAGAAGAACAAAGAAAGGAGATGGTCGGTTATGAATTGGGTTGGTTTTGGGTTTTGGTAAAAAATAGAAAAAGGAAAGGAAAAAGAATAAAATTGTATATTTATACATGTGAACTAGGGTTTTTTTGACCTAGGAATGTGGGCTTTGGTCAACATCTCCTTGGAGTGGACCTTGGCTTGACATGGGGATATTTAGGAGGGCTATAATTTACATTGTTTAAAATACAAGGCTAGGGTTAAATGAAGGCGATGTTTGTGTGTTGCACATTCCGAAAATTATGGAGAAAATTTACATAAAGAAGAGATGGGTTTCCTCATGTGTTGTGTCCAATAGTGTGGATACCTCAATGCACTTTTGCATAAAAGTGCCCAACAATTAGAAAATTGCACAAAGATGGAAATTTGATTAATTTAATTTAAATTAATACGTAAGGTGTTCTATAATTAATTAGAAGTACATGGGGCTAAAATTAGGTAGGACGAAAGTGTCATGGACATAGGGGACTCAGAATAGAATATTATCATAATTTGGGTTGCACGAAACGGGTCAAGATTGTGTCTCCAATTTTGATTGGAACGCAGAAGGATACAAAGTTAGAATTATTTAGAATTAAATAAAAACGTCTACGATGAATATTGTGCGACTAAAATATAGCCCAAGAAAGCATAATTATAAGTTACATAAAGGTCAGAATAGAAGTCGGGCACGTCTAGGACAAGGATGTGAAATTTGTAGGAAGGCAATGGCTAGTGTAGTGCTCCAATTATTGAAGTAACGGTAAGGTACACTAAGTGATATAAATATTGTATAATTAAATAAAATGTCGTGTCTTATTTCAATTGGATACAAACTAGTCCTAGTTTCTCTATCTGTGACAAGTAGGTCTAATTTTGGGTGAGGGGGTTTATAATTTACCCAACTTAAAATAATTTCGTCCTCGAAATTAAAATAAGGCATGGTTTTCTTTACCTAATCTTACTTGGTCACAATCTAAAAAGAATTTATCTCAAGTTAATAATGTAATTTCTACCCAACTTAGAATTTACCCACCTATCACATACGGCTATATATTTAAGAAAGATATTCCTCAAATTATTTAATCATGTTATTTAATCCTCAAAACTTTAACACTAAATATATCATATATGATATACCCTTAATCAATTATAAAAGATAGTCATCTAGTAATATGATTGGCCTATGGGGTATATCTAGTACTATCTGTATATCAAACTTATACCAAGCACAAGATTTCGTCTTTCCGAAGTAAAGGAAGACGGAAAACGATAATAAAGAGTTCAAGGAGAAGGTAATAGAATAGAATATGGGGGTCAAGGCGATTAGAGAATTCAAAAAAGAATTGTCAAGGCAGTTGTGGATTGAAATCCTATTTTAGTAAATTCTTATTCACATGCTCGTATCAGTATAGTTATGTAATCGATACGATATGCTCAGACACATCTAGGGGTAAGTATATTCGTCTACTAGTCGACTATATATCTCAATCCACGTAAAGTAGTCATGCGAAGAGCGAACCAAGCGTACTAAGGTTAGCTAGACCTTAATATACGATTCTGATTAGACAATTATATTAGTGTGGTTGATCAGGCCCCAATAACACATATGTCATGAACAAGCTCGATAAAAGATTAAGCTTGCAAAACTAGGCTATAATAGAAGCATAAGTCGAAGTAGTTCAGAAAATACAAGTACACTAGATTATGATGAGAGAAGTTACAAAATAATTCAAGTTCACAAAAAGATAAGACTCTACAGTCTCTACAGTTGTCATACTAACTCCTTGTCTAAGTCGCTAGTCGACCAAATAGGGGTATGGACCTCTAAGTTCTTATAGTTTGGATAAACAATATCTTCTTATGCAAGCATATAGTTAAGGTTATTCAATTATACTTCAACAATAGGTCAAAATACTATATGATACTAGGTTGTGAGGCATACTACCCAACTTAAAATAATTAACTAATACTGTGACATTCTTAAAAATAAAGTAAAAACTCCTGTTAGGGTTTACGAGAAAAGATCTTGGTACTTATTAGGGCATCCTATTGCATTATATAGGTAATGGTTATCTTATGTCTTAGTCATAGTGCTTATAGAGCAAGTGTCAATAGTAAGAATGAAAAAGTTACTGGCCTCAAGTGGAAAAGGGGATATAACTTGTATCGAGGTAGGGTATAAATCACGTGATTTGAAACTAAAGCATAATCTTAAAATAATAATCTAAATGAATACTCAACTATCAAGTTCTAACTACCAAGCACAAGATTTCAAAATTCAATATTACAACTATAACCCTAACAAGCTATATATCCTAACATAAAAGGAATCACTCGGTCTACAATCAGTAGTGTCAGATGGCACGAGTTTAAAGAAGAAAAGCATAATTAGTCGTTGCTTAAATAGCGAGCGCTAAGGTTGCAGAGGAATAAGAGGTAAAATTATAATAGAGGCTCTTGATAAGATCATGGTTTCCTAAGGAGAAGTGGTACGCTAAACTCTGTGTTCGAGGTATGATCAAGGAAAATATTATATTTATTCCTCTTGGCTTCCTAATGTACTGTTCTACTAATATCAAGACAAGGATCTAAGTTTATAGTTCTCTAATACTATCTCACTATAAAAGTTAGGTCCATTCCTAATATTCAATCTTGGGTTCTATTGGTTCCTCAATACTACGGTCAAACAATATGGTTAAATTTCTAACTGACCCTAGTAGTGTTTATACTACTCTCAAGTCATTCATAAATATATCAAGGGGTGATGGTAAATCAACCTATAGGTAAGGGATGCTAGGGTTCATTAGATATTCTAAATTTAGTGATGTGTCAATATCCTAGTTGTACTCTTAATAGGAAGGTTATCCTACTTATTATCTAACAACAGGGACTTCTATATTCTAGGAGGGGGCTATACTCAAGGAACTATTAGGAAGTACATGAATCAAGTAGGATGTATTTATTCGAATAAAACGGATTGGAATGAAGATGAGTCATAGTCAATTGTGGATGAGATCCTATATTCTAATCCTATTTGCAGGCTTGCTCGGTATAGTAACGTAACCGAGACAATATACTCTCGACCTGCATGGGCCACCACTAAAAATATATCACGCCCCAGTCCCAAAATATGTAGGACTAGGACACGTAAGCATGTCAGCCGCATGTATATGGCAACTCCAATATATGAAAACCATAACACATGCGTACGCTATATTATGAACAATAATTCACAAGTGGTAAAAACTATCACAAGTCACAGGGTATAATCTAAATCTTATCCACAAAAAATCGAATATAAATAAATAACCAATATCTATGAAACTAGATCTCAATATAAAGTATCTAAAGATGATAGTTTGATGGAAACAAATCCACTACCAACTCGAATATAAAAACAAACACAATATAAGTAAAACAACTAACAATCAATGCGACTAGAAGAGAAAGCCTCCTCAAAATATAAGTAGCAAGTCCGGATCTGCGCTCCTGCGAGTACTCATGAACATCTACACCTGGAAAGGGATCAGGTCCTCAGAGGGACATAACAAAATACATAGAAGTATGCCAATAAAGTACTGAAATAAACATCCAATGGGTCGCCTAACCATCTATGTGAATGCAGTTGAGAACAACTTTCTAACAAGTAGGCTATCTGGCCATAAATGGGATTGGCATGACTCTCTCAGAGAATCAGGGGCCTACAAAGCATATTGTCTTTTGAACGGTAGAGGCCACCAGTAATATATAGGGGTCATCACCGCCCGTATCTCCGGTGGAGCGTCCGGGTTACAAAAAGGAAAGTGCAAAGGAGCCCAAATGCCTTACTTGTTGTTCTCTCTACCCCATGCTCTAAGCATGTCACATCCATGACACGATAATACCTCTAATAAATGCCAGGTCTACTAGCATGCAAAGTTTTTAACAGCAGTTATCCCTAATGCATGGCCACATATACATGAGGCCAGACCTACCACGCAGTCCGTGATCTATATAAGACTCACACTCGTGTAACAGCTGTGTCACGACCAATGAGACCTAAATATGCTTCATGATAATGGGGTGGTCTCATAAACAAGGTCAATGCATATACATAATAAAAACAGATAACGACGACACCGTCGTTGCACCCAAGTTTCCTTGGACGCGTATTTTATATAGCAGTTAAAATCTATGAACTAATAACAGAAAATAAAGATGCATGCAACATATGGAATATGAATAAAAGTACAATGGCAAGGTATACTTGCCTGGCAAAAAAGCTGCATAATACCAATAACCTGCTCCAGAAGTCGCGCAGATCAGTCCAATAGTCCTATATACATATAATATAACACAATACACATCAGCCATTATACTAGTACACACACAACCTTAATTATACTAGACTCGGGGGGTACGCTAGGGGTGATACTATTCGACAAATAGGGTAAAATGCACATCTACGTACGCGAGTGCTGCGTCTGTAATCGTTGTGCACAATCAGATAGTCAAACTAACATATCTCTTGTCAGTACGTCAGTGTACACAAGGCAGTCAATTCCCTAATATTCAGGTCACCAAGTCATATGAAAATATGCGGGCAAAATCTACGGTGTCCTAGGGTCGTATACATATATAGTCATATTTATTATTTAGCATTTAATTACCTACTTATATCTATATATATCCATATATTTATATAACAATATAACCAATAATTTATATATATACCCATTGAATACATATACTAAATATATATATATATATATATATATATATATATATATATATATATATATATATATATGTATATATATACCAATGAATAATATGCATATACTAAATTGAACAATATACGCATACGCGTACGTATATGTATACGAGTTTGGGTTCTCCGAATCAGGGTCTGAAGTCAACTAACAGCCATAAAGCAATACTCATGTCCTAATAGCATATACACCAGCACACATAAAAAGGAGAAGAGGGATAGGTACAAACCTCGTGGTGCACGCATAGGCACGACGATGACGACGATGAGGTTGACGACGATGACGACGAGTGTGATTATGATTAGAAATAATAATGATAATTAGGCTGAGATGATGATGGTGAGATAATGAGATGATGATGGTGAGATGATGATGATGATGGTGAGATGAGATGATGATGGTGATGAGATAAGATGATGATGGTGAGATGATGATGATGATGGTGAGATAAGATAATGATGGTGATGAGATAACATGATGATGGTTTTGTTGCTGTTCTGGCCAAGGGGAGGTCCTGCCAAGGTTGAGGGAGCTTGCTGGAGGTCGAGGTACAGGGAGGTCGAGGCAATCGAGCCCTGGCGATCAGCGGCTCGGGGTGCAGACGTCGGGTGAACGGGGACCGGAGGAGAAGGGGAAGGAGACGGGGATGGCCGAAGTTTAATGGTGGTGTGGTGGTGTGGTGGTCGTGATGGGGGACTGGCCAGGGAGTCGGGTTCAGCAGGGTGCAGCAGCTCGGGATCAGGCCCGGCAGGGCAGTCGTGAGGTGAGGGGGCTGCGGTGCTACCGTGGTCCAGTCGTGGCAAGGACGGAGAGTCGGGGTGATGTCGACGAGAGGTGGTCGTGCTGGTGGTGTGGTGGTGTTGGCCTGGGTGGCTCGACGGGGAAGTTGATGGTGAGGGGAGTCGTCGAGGAAGAAGGTGGGGACTGGTTGTGCTCCGGTGTCGTGGCGAAGAGGATGGACAGGGAAGAGGATGACGGAAGAGAAGGACGGAGGAGAGGTGTTAATGGTGGTGGTCCGGAGAGTCGAGGCCGGCAGAGCACAGCGGCTCGGGGTCGTTCGTACAGTTGGTTTCAAGTGACGGAGAACGGTGGAAGGAGGAAGTCGAGGGAGGTCTCGGCCGGTGGTGGAGAATGACGAGGCCGGGGAACGGGGCTGCTCTGGTTGGTCGGCTCAGGCTGAGGGGAAGTCCGGCGAGGTCGGGGTCAGCTCCGGCTGGCTGGTGTAGGAGGAAGGAGAAGAACAGGGAAATGAGATGGTCGGCTATGAATAGGGTTGGTTATGGGTTTTGGTTAAAAAATTAAAAAAAAGGAAAAGGAATAAAATTGTATATTTATAGATGTGAACTAGGGTTTTGTTGACCTACGAATGTGGGCTTTGGTCAACATCTCCTTGGAATGGACCTTGGTTTGACATGGGGATGTTTGAGAGGGCTATAATTTACATTGTTTAAAATACAAGGCTAGGGTTAAATGAGGGCGATGTTTGTGCGTTGCACATTCCAAAAATTATGGAGAAAATTTACATGAAGGAGAGATAGGTTTCCTCATGTGTTGTGTCCAATGGTGTAACCTCAATGCACTTTTGCATAAAAGTGCCCAACAATTAGAAAATTGCACAAAGATAGAAATTAGATTAATTTAATTAAAATTAATGTGCAAGGTGTTCTATAATTAATTAGAAGTACATGAGGCTAAAATTAGGTGGGACACAAGTATCATAGACATAGGAGACTCAGAATAGAATATTATCATAATTTGGGTTGCACGAAATGGGTCAAGATTGTGTCTTAAATTTTGATTGGAACGCACAAGGATACAAAGTTAGAATTATTTAGAATTAAATATAAATATCTACGACGAATATTATGCGACTAAAATATAGCCCAAGAGAGCATAATTATAAGTTACACAAAGGTCAGAATAGAAGGTGGGCACGTCTAGGACAAGGATGTGAAATTTGTAGGAAGGCAATGGCTAGTGTAGTGCTCCAATTATTGAAGCAATGGTAAGGTGCACTAAGTGATATAGATATTGTATAATTAAATAAAATATCGTGTCTTATTTCTATTTGGATACAAACTAGTCCTAGTTTCTCTATCTATGCCAAGTAGATCTAATTTTAGGTCAGGGGATTTACACAAACTCTACCAAATGGAGATAGTCCTCCCAAGAACCCCCAAAATCTAGTACACAAGTGCACAACATATCCTCGAGAGTCTGAATAGTCCTCTCTGACTGCCCATCTATTTAGGGATGATATGCAGTACTGAACTTGAGTTGGGTGTCCAAACTCGCCAATAAACTCCTCCAAAAATAAGAAGTGAAACGAATATCCCGATCTGAGATTATGCTGATAGGAACTCCATGTATCCTGACGATCTGTCTCACATACATCTCTGTCAGTTTCTTCGTAGACAAACCCACCAAAAAAGGCAAAAAGTGGGCCGACTTGGTCAATCTGTCAACGATGAGCCAAATCGCATCTTTTTTGCCTGGTCGTGGAAGTTCGTATACAAAATCTATAGTAATATACTCCCACTTCCGCTCTGAAATGGGTAATGGCTGAAGTAAACCTCCTGGCCTCTGCCTCTCGGCTTTCACCTGCTGGCACACTAAGCATCTGGATACAAACTGTGCCACTTCCCTCTTCATGCCATACAACCATACACTCTCTCGCATATCCTGATATATCTTGTTGGCACCTGGATGTATGGAATACTGTCACTACCATATTTTCTAGGAAAGGGTATTTTAGTAATTTTATAATTAATTAAATATTATGTATATAAAATAAATATTGTTGTATTATTTAATTATTGTTAGATGTTAGTTATTTATTTTGGACTTGTGTTAGTAGACCTAACTAGTTTAGTTTAGACTCATGGATCAACATGTATTAATTATTAGATTTTAGGCCATTTAGAAAGCCCATTGATTAGGAGGATGATTAATTTAATTAAACCATTAGACTAGAAGCTTTTCTCCTTAATTATTTCTTCATGAGAGGCCCCAAGGAGTATAATGGACATTATATAGTAACTTGAGGAAGGGGAAGGGGGCCGACCTATTAAAGATGAGGGGAAAATATTTCTCTCTTCTTTTTTCATTTGAAAACTAGATCTAGAATTTTTCTCAACCAAATTCCTTCATTTCCATATCATTTTCCTACCAAATTTTATCCCAATTCTTTCCTAAATTACCATTGGAGACTAGTGGAGCAAGGATCTAGAAGAAGGAAACAAGGATCTACAAAGAGGAGCAAGGATCTACAAGTTAGAGGCCAATTTTATCACATTTGGAGGTTTCATTGGGAATCCATCTTCCAATAGGTACAATTCAGTTTTTCCCCTTAATTTAGGTTCTAAATATGAGATTTAACCATGATAAATCAACCCATATGCATAGACTACCCATAGGATTTGGTTTTGTGTTCATATGAGGCCTATTGAGAAAGTTATGGTGCTTTTTGTGTCAATTTTGGGAGAATTCCGAGATTGATAATTGTTGTGTGTGTCAATTGGTCCTGTAGATCAATTTGGCATGTGCTTGTGTGTTTGGGGCTAGTATCATGTCCACAATTGGGTACGTGTAGGTCGTATCCTAACAATTTGGTGATACATATTGATTTGGAGGTTTTTTCTTCGACACGGAATTTTGTGCATGTCATATTTTAACACGGATACGTAGATTTGTGTTTGACTCTTCGTATTATTCATAAATGATATATTAGACTTGGTCGTGTCCTTCAGGGTACGTTTGGATGTGTGGTGGAATCGTATCGCAAGCGTATCCTAGATCTATTGGGATACGGGTGTGATACGTTCCATGTATTGTGCAATTTAATTTCTAGATCTATTTCTCTATTGTTCTTGGTCATTATGATGTGTAAATATATGTATGTATATATATTATATTGTGTACATATATTTATGTATTAGAGTGTCATAGATCTATGTATCTATTTTATCTATGTGTATATATTTTTATGTTGCTATTCTTCTACAAATGTAAGAGCTATTTAATGTTGTAGTATATATATATATATATATATACTTATATGTTATATGTATTTATATTTTATATGATTATCTATGCATGTACATATATATGTTACTATATATATGTATGTTATGTCATAATAGTTATTATGTACATATATATGTATGTGGAGGAGTATGTGTGTATCTATATTTATTAGTTGTGTTATATATATATATATATATATATATATATATATATATATATATATATATTAGTCTATATGTATTGTGTGTGGGAGAGGCGACAGCAACTTTAGTGACGGTTCCAGCGTCACAACAACAGCAGCATAAATAGCAACAGCAGCCGCAACAGATTCAACGACAACAGCCACACAACAGCAGGAAAATAGCAACAGCAGCCGCAGCAGCAATAGCAACAGCAGTAGCAACAGCGACAGCAGTGCAGCAACAACGACAGCAGCAGCTCAGCAACAACGACAGCAGCAGGAAACTGTCACTATAGCAGCAGTGAAGCAGCGGTATCAGCAGCGTGTCCACGATTTCAGCGACGGTCAGCAAGGGTCTTTAGCGACAGATCTATGGTTTTGAATAGATATTGTGTATTTAAATATAATAGTTATATATATGTATATATATGGTATTAATATATATATAAATATGTTCCTAATTGCTAATTATGTTTTAATATACTATATTTATAATTATTAGTTGTTAGCATATATTATTTATGGGTAGTTAGTATAAACAAGGTATTGGATATTACCTTGAAATACCAAGGTAAGTATCGAGGTATTTGGGGATACCCAAGGTATTGGGTTTTGGTATCAAGATTATGGTTTTATGTTGTGATACCAAGTTGGTTCGAAACCAAGGTATCCATTTAATGTTTGTAATTAGGATTTTATATATATTAATATTGTTTGATATATTTATGTGATGTTTTACCTATTATTTTATGTATCTTGAGATACGGTATCCTAGTATCCTAAGATGTAGCTAGTATGACCTAGATTCTTAATATTTGAACCCAACATCCTTGAGATAGACTCGTGCAACCTAGAAATAGGTAGTTTGACATAGTTGACCATAGTTTGACCAGTTTGACTTAGAGTTGACTTAGTTTGACTTTTGACATAGAATTGACTTGTTGACCTAGTTGTTGACTAGTTTAACTTATTTTCTTTCTGATACCTTGTATTGATATATTCCATATCTAGGTCTTCGAGACACAATGTCAGACATCTATGAGACTATTCTTTGGACTTCAGGCAAGTACATTCTTTGATAGTTTTTTATTTATATTGTATCTAGTGTAGATATCCATATTTCTTGACACGATGGTTATACGGATTGGTATATCCGGATCTCATCGTGAGATGTTATTCCTTGTATATGGTGTATCATATGCAAGTCTTGTTTCATTGATTATCTTGTGCATGTACAGACACTGATTCTCGGGAAGATTTGTTACCTTTCTAGAGAATCCCGTACCATAGTATACCATGGTTGGATCTACTATACCAGTCAGGGATGGAGAGTATTTTAGTGTAGATATGTGATCATACCCTCCTTGTGCATGTCTTGTTTATTGTGAGTATTGATCATACATCGCACGTATGATCAACTAGGCCATTATACTCTTGTGCAAGTTTCCAAGCCGATTATATGTTAAACTAGTACTCACACACTTAGACATTAGTATTCTTGTTCATTGTCATATTGTTCATTCTTGTATTTATTTCCAGTATTTCCTTATTGTATATCTCTTGTATCTATTATTGCATCTTGTATATTTATATCTATTTACTGTTATATAGTTTTTATCATCGATTAGAACTGTTGTTAGTGATGTACTCTGCTCATTTCCTGACTGGATATATTTTCCCAGATGACACTAAGGAGTGGTACCCTATACATTATGGACCTCAGGATGTTGTGGGCTTAGAGTCAGAGACCCTGGATCAGGAGGGACTTATCCCGACTGAAACAGATGACCCGGGACTTGTAGCTTCTTAGTATTCTTTGTAATGGATTTGTCTTCAGCTTATTTTGTTAGTATTCTTTCAGACTCATTGATGTTATTATTTTAGACTTATGAGTTGTATGTGACTATTCTATTCTTTATCATATCCGTGCTCTTTCTATCTTAGATCTGTGATTGAGTATATTATTATTGTTGGTGGTTCCTTATATTGCTATATAGATTACCCAGATAGCGTTCTACCACCGATTCAGTGGCGTAGGCTGGGCGTTGTTCCCGACTTGCATCCCTACATCGGGTGTGGGTCATGACAAATACTGAGAGCGATGCGCTTCCAGCAACACCTCCTCACGCAGCTCCCTACTAGGCACACATAATTAACACCATGTTGCAAAGAACCGTCTGCAGCAATGGTGAAATCATCCTCCAATCCTGCTCTCACCTGAGCTCTGATGCTCCTCAGAGATACATCCTCATACTTGGCTTCTTTGATCTTGTCCATCAACTCTGAGTGTATCTGCAACCCCCACATATACATAGCAAAACCAGGAACTATTACCTCAATGCCCAAGCTCTCCAAGTCCTCCAACAAATATCGATCTTGTGTCAACAATATAGCTACCGGATACCTGCTCAAGGCATCGGCAACTACATTAGCTTTTCCAGGATAATACTACAAAGATATATCAAAATACTTCATCAGTTCCAACTACCGATGCTGCCTCATGTTCAACTCCTTCTGCGTGAAAATATACTTCAAGCTCTTATGGTCTATGAAGATCTCCATACGCTCTCTGTAAAAATAGTATTTTCACAACTTCAGGGCAAAGATGACTGGTGCCAACTTTAAATCATGGGTAGGATAATTCTTCTCATGAGGACGCAATTGCCTGGATGCATAGGTAATCAATTTCCTATTTTGCTGAAGAACACAACCCAGACCTTTCCCCGATGCATCACTATAAATAGTGAAACCTCTAGACCTTGATGGCAACGTTAAAATAGGAGCAGACGTCAATCACTTCTTTAATTCCTCAAAAGTAACCTGGCACTCCTCTGTCCAAAAAAAGTCTACATCCTTCCTGGTGACTCTGGTCATTAGCTTGGCAATCCTCGAAAAATCTTGCACGAACTTTCTGTAGTAGTCTACCAATCCCAAGAAACTTCTGATCTCTGCTACTGAACTCGGGGTCTTCCAAGACTCCACTACTGCGATCTTCTTTGGATCTACTGAAATACCATCACCAGTCCCTTGTCCAAGAAGAACTCACACTTGGACAGCTTTCCGTACAATTTCTTCTTCGTCGGCACATCCAACACAATCCGTAAATGCTTCGTGCTCCTTCGGTGTCTTCGAGTATATGAGTATGTCGTCGATGAATACCACCAAGAACTTGTCAAGGTACTGATGGAACACCTTGTTCATCAAATTCATAAATACCGTCGGGGCATTAGTCAACCCAAACGACATTAACATAAACTCTTACTGATCATACCGAGTCCTAAAAGTAGTCTTCGACATGTCCTCCGATTTCACTTTCACTTGGTGGTAGCCTGATCTCAAGTCTATTTTAGAAAATATCATGGCACCACTCAACTGATCGACCAAGTCATCAATCCGTGGTAAAGAATATTTATTCTTGATAGAGAGATTATTCAATGTCCTATAATCAATGCACATGTGCACTGATACATCCTTCTTAGGTACAAATAATATCGGGCTTCCCACGATGAAGAACTCGATCTGATGAACCTCGTATCCTGTAATTCATCCACATGATTCTTCAGCTCGACCATCTCGCTGTTGTTCACTCTATAGACATGTTATAAAATTGGTTCTATACCTGGCACCAAGTCTATAAAGAATTCAATATCTTAATATGGCGGCAACCTTAGAAATTCCTCAGAAAACACATCCAAGAATTCTACTATCAACGGATATGGCAACTCTTTGTCTTCCACTATAGCTCCATAGATAATGCCTTCTTCCTGCTCTGCAGCTCCTTTGGCAAACTCGAATTCTGGATCTCCTAAAGGACCAAACAAAACTCTACCTCCTCTAAAATCTATACTAGCACGGTGCCTACTCAACCAATCCATCCCGAGTACAATATCGTAGATTAAAAGTGGCATTACAAGTAGACACGCACTCAACTCTCGGCCTCCCAGAGTAACTCTCCGATCCTTGCAAATATTATTAACTAGGATAAAGCCTCCCTCGATCATGATCTTGCAAGTCCTAAGCAAAGACTCAGCTACCAAACCATGCTTTAGAGCAAAAGAAATAGATAAAAAACTATGGGAAGCACCACTATCAAATAAAGCTAAAGTTGGAATGGAATCAAGAAGAACAGAACCTGCGATGACATCTCCGGTGGGCTCGACCTCCTCGACTGTCATAGCAAACGCTCGTCCCTGACGTGCACCTCCCTGATGTTGACTGGGCATAACGCTGCTGCTAGGTCGAAAGCGGCGGTCCTCTCGGTTGTATTGTAGGTGGTCTCGCATGTGTCCTCGGAGCTGGAGCTGCTCCCTGAACTGCACGACGAGGATTGGAAGGACACTCTCTCAGCTGATGCCCTTCGATACCATAATACAAACAAACTTTTAACTTCCTCATATAAACTTCCCAGATGTGGTCGGGCTTCTTGGAGTAGTGGCAAGGAGCTTGTTGTAACTGTCTCTGCTATTGTGGTGCTCGGTGAAATAGTGCCCTAGCTGGAGTCTGGTGCTGCTGCGGCTGCTGAAAAGGCCTGGACTAGAAATGAGGATGCTTGGCAGATACTGTGCTGCTGTTTGCCCCCAGAAAAGAATCGCGGTCTCTCTTGGGCTTCAAACCTAACTCCCGCTCAACCTTGCGTGCCTCTGCAAGTATCTCTTAGTAGGTCTCATAAAAAGATGAAATAAGGATCTTCACTTCCCAGTTTAGACCCTCGCAAAAATGAATAGCTCGAAACTCCGACTCTCTCACCAAATACTCCATAAATTGGCTCAGCCTACTGAACTCTACGACATATTCCTCCATAGACATGCTCCCCTGAATGAGGCTCTCAAACTGCCTCCCCAAGTCTAACCTATCTGCTCGAGCAAAGAACTTCTTCTTGAAGAGGTCCTTGAACACCTCCCAAGACTGTCCTATGTCAACAAGAATTGGCTCATTCCTGAACCAAGTGCGGGCGACGTCGAACAGCTGAAGTCCTACCGCCTCAACCTTTAAATCCTCAGAAAGAAGGAACATCTTCATAAGATGCTCAATATCCTCGAGCCAATCATAAGCATAGACGATGCCCTCCGTCCCCTTGAAGACCCTAGGCTCCAGCTTCTTGAAGTCTTGAATGTTGCTTGGCCGAAGCTGAGCAACCTGAGGAGCAACCTGCTGCTAGACCGGAAATCCTTTCTCTACTACGGAAAAAGCAAGCTGATGAGCACTCTCGATGCCCTACCGCAAGACATCGGTCTATCTCTGGTGTGCCTCAGACTGAGCCCTCTACGCCTCCAAGATCTCACAAAATAGTATGAACATCTGTGTCGCATCTGCTGGCACGGAAGGTGGAGGTAGAAGTCCCTCAGATACAGCCGAAACAGTCCTCTGAGTAGGAGGTGGACCTCCAAAAGCAGCTGACACTCCAATCACCGGAGAAGTGACTGGTGCAGGCCCTCGGGATATCGCAGACCTCTCAGAAGCTGCTCTTCCCTGTTGTGATCTAGTCTTAGGCAGCATCCTGAGACAAAGCAAAAGGAAAGAATCAATATGGCACATGATGTAAGACACCCAATGAAGGACAGTTAAAGATCAAATATTAATATCAAGGAAGAACAGTTGAATTAATCAAAAGAATTTTTTTCCTAGATATGATTGAGTATTCTCAGCGTATAGCCTATATCCTATATCCTATATCCTGAAGTAGGCTCGTACTAGCACTCAATTTAGAGCACCACTAGGAATCGTACTAATTGCAATCTCAAAGGCCTGCATGGGCTACCACTAAAAATGAGTAACGATCCGCACCCGATGTAGGGATGCAAGTCAGAAATAACGTCCAGCCTACACCGCAGATCGATGGTAGAATGCTGTTTGGGTAATCTATTGTCACGACCCGTACCCGAAATTTGGGCATGAGTCATGGGTACGTCCAGCCTACGCCGCAGCATCGGCGGTAGAATGCTGTCTAGGTCTCAACATATAATATATCCTGTCAATAGTCTCAACTCCGCACGGAGGACAATGATAAATAATCCACAGTTCTATGATATACTCAATCACAAACTAATAGAAAATAATGGCACGATGAGAATAGAAAAAAGTTCTAATATAAACCAACCACAATAAGTCCAACTCAAATCTTGGGTCTAGATGACCTCACAAAATCACAGAATAATAAATACAACTCAGTCTCAGTCTAGAACAATAAATGCAGAAAAATAATCTAAGAATTGGCAGGTAAGGTCTCCTCTAGGATAGGCAACTCCTCTGGGGTTTCTGGAGTGAAATCTCCCTCTAATCCTGGGCCGTAATGAGTGGGGCAAAGATCCTCCAGGTCCTCTGAAAAATGTTATCCAGTCAGGATTGGAGCGAAGCACAAGCACTAACAGCAGTTTCATTAAATTGACAAAGACTATAAACAGTGTAAGAAATACAAGATGGAAATAAATGCTGGAAATGTAAAGTACTGGAGAAAATAGAAATAGACAATAGAGCATCTAGCAATGAACAATAGACAGTGAATGCTAGAACAAGTGGATCTGAATAAAATAGACTTCTAGCTAAGTGTTTGAAATATCAGTTTATTATGTGATCGGCTTGGGACTAGATCAGGCTGGTTATATATGATTAACTATGATTCTTGTAGGTCAGGCTAACCATATGGTTAGCTATGATGCATGTAGTGGTCAGGTTAATCATATATAACAGCTATGATGCATGTAAATGGTCAGGCCGCACCCGACGTGAGAAGTGGGGTGAGTTATGATGCATGTAAAGGTTTGGAGATGATCACATAATCTACTAATAGTTCCCCATCCCCCAGCTAGCACGATGGATTCCAATCATGACTCCTCATAATGGGGATCTAGGGTGCTAACCCGTGTATCCATAGTGTCGGAATCAAGTATGTAATACAACTGCATTATAGAAATAATCAACAATGAAAACTGTCAGAGAATGTACTCGCCTGTGGTCCTGAGCAAAGCGCGAGGATCGATGCCCAAGATGAAATCACAATGACCTAATTATGGAATATCAATGTCAAAATACTGAATTAAAGGAAATAACATGTTTAGCTAATTAAAATATGAGGCTTCTAGGTTATGGCTCAGTCTACACTAGGTTATTACCTAGGTTCTACTTCTCAGACAGTCATACATACACATTATTCACACACACAAGAATACTCACACACCCTATGACCTGCACACTGCACATACCTACACACACACTGAAATCTGAACTACCCTTTACACCCAGCCACTTAGCTAATACCTAGACACATATTGATATATACTGAGACACTTAGGTTCAAACACTGTAACATATACACACAGAAGTTTAACACCCAGCCACTTAACTAGTACTGATGTAAATAGCCACTGCTACCTCATGCTGAGACACTGGGAACTGACACACAGTTACACAGATACACACTCTTATTAGTTTGTACAACTGCACATTGATCCCCCTTACTGAGAACACACAGGTACCTAGTTTTACTGTACTAAACACTAGGGAACTCACTCCACACACACATACACACACTCAAGTATTCTCCCAAGCATATACTGATTTACATTGGCTCCCACCTAATATCTGAACACATAGGGACACAGGTATCTAGCACCTAGGTAATACCCTCACACACACATATATTCACTCACTGGTACACAGAATTCATATAGAATACTCACTGATCTTAATCCTATACACAGGTAAACATTTACACAAAGGTTCACTCAGTGCACAGGTAATTTCTAACTGACTAAGACACAGGTTTCTCACTACACAGTTATATACACATACACTCACACAGGTTTTGGCACACTGACATATAGGAACTCACTGCTCTATCATATATCCCAGATTCTGGAACACCCAGCTAGTTGACTTGTTCACTGATACACACAGGTAGTTGCAGACACACTCAGGTATTTAATACACACAGATAATACACTGTGTTCACTGATACTCTAATCACTAAACTGACATAGGTATCTCTAACTAATACCCACACTAAAATTCCATACTGCACTATTCTAATTACCTACACAGTTGCATTGAACCTGGGAAAAAATTATCTCTCACACACACACATATCTACTTTCACCTAACTGGTACACATGACACTGGAAAACTCACAGCTATACTCCCTCTCAACTGATGCATAGCCCACCAGTACTCCATACATACACTACCACACACAGTCACTTAACACAGTGTCAAAACTGAGACTAACACACATAGACAATTTATAAAATACTGAGATATGGAAAACTATGAACCCAATTCACTGATGCACTAAACTCCTCATACCCTGGACTGATACATAAACTTCCTGAACTAAGACACAGGACTCTAATTTCCAACCAAAGAACACCCTGCACTTTAATACCAACCCACTGAAACCCCCAGATACTCTAACCACAGTTCAATTTTTGAACTGTACAGTGTACTGAGACATCACTGCACATTTCCTGGTACTCCATATGACACTCAAGCATAACCCAAAACCTACACTATACCTATACTTACATTCTACTGCCATCCTCAACCTCTCAAGACCCCAAATATCCATCATATAGACCCCCAAATACGGATACTGATCTGTCCCCCAATGCTGGTATACTGACATCCCTCTTCTAATACTAATATGCACTGAAACACAGTGCCACACACACAGAACTTTGAGCTCACACAGGCTCTCACTCACAGACACAACACATAGGCATTCACACAATGATACTTGCAGATACACACAGTTCACTCAACCCAAATGTGCATAGAACTCCTACTGCACACAGCACAGCAACCTTCCCAAACACACAGCCTGTTCATAGCGCCATTATATATATATCTAGATTAGTATATCCAAATACAGGAATTAGAACACAGGGATAGGCAAAAACCCTAAGAAATATTCCATCAAACACAGGTAGTGCTGGGATCGGGTTTCACATGAGAACCCATGAATCCTCAACCAAAACCCTAAAAATCAAGATCTAACTTACACGTTGGAGGATGAAATAGGTCTACATGCAAACACCTAGGTTTAGGGTTCACGAAATTGGGGAACCAAACGTAGGCCACCCAAAACCCTAATTCCTCCTAAATCTCCATGTAGAACCTACAAAAATGAGATCTAAACCTCAGTGTGGGTTCCTAATAGGCATTAACACCAAAAAACAGAATTTAAATAAATAAAAATAGAGTTTTACCTATAGGGAGATGGTTTCCCTATGAAGGTTCTTCTTTCCCAAGGCTTCTTGACCCAAGCTCCTTGTTCCCTTTGCCTTGAAGGAGGAAAATGGGATCCCTAGGGTTTGATCTCGAATTGGGGTGGAGAATAAGTAGTTTTTCTTATAGAGGCTACGGTTTCTTCTTTCTACATGAAGGATGGCTTTGAGAGAGGCTCCTTTTTATATTAAAACCAAGTTAGGGTTTCTAATGCATAGTCTTAGGTTAAACCCCCTATGTTAGGTCATGTAGAACCTAATTAACTAAGGTTTAGTCAGTCTAGGATTTGAGGTCCAACCTAAATTTGAATTCTAGGGTTTCTCTAGAATTGGTTTTCAAATTTGGGTTTAGTCATTAGGGTTGGTCCTAATGAGTTCTAGGGTTTGACCTAAAACCAAATATCATTTACAATATATAATTAGTTTATAAAACTCAACTGATTTATTAAACACATAATTATTCAAAATAGTGAATTTACACAAATGCTCTCATCTGGAAATATGGTAGTGACATCTATCTAATCAATATAATAAGCCACCAACAATATCCATATACTCAATCACAGATCTAAGATGGAGAATAACACGAATATGATAAAAGAATAGAATAGTCATAATATAACTCATGAGCCAAAATAACAACATCAATGAGTCTGAGAAAATACTAAACAATAAGCGAAGACAAATCAAGTTCAAAAGAATAACTAAGAAGCTATAAGTCCCGGGTCATCTGTCTCAGTCCGGATGAGTCCCTCATGAGCCAGGGTCTCTGACTCTAAGACCACAACATCCTGAGGCCCATAATGAGTAGGGTACCACTCCTCAGCGTCTGTCACTACCACGTTCCAAAAACAGGGGTATTTTTGACTTTTTAGATATTATTAATATTATGGTATTTACATTAAATGATTTCTCGATATTGTATTTAAATTTAATAATTGCATGAGGTGTGTATTTAAATATATTATATATATACATTGTTCATTTATGTCTGAGTTGGTAGACTTGACCTAGAGGCCCAGTAGACGAACACCTATCTGAATTATAGGATTTCGTGTTAATTGTATTAATTATAATTTTAATTATTTGATGTCGTAATTATTTACCGTAATTTATTTAATTGTTGTGTGCTGACGTTGCTTCGATATTTGGAGCGCTACCCTGACTTTTGCCTTCCAACAATTTCACAACCTTGCCCTAGACGTACCTGCCTTCTATTCTGATATTTTTGCAACTCATAATTATGATCTCTTGAGCTTCATTTTAGTCGCACAATATTCGTCGCGGACGTTTATTTAATTTCTGAATAAATTCCAACTTTGTGTCGTTGTGCGTTCCAATCAAAATTGGAGAAAATCTTGACCTATTTTTTGTGCGACCCAAATTAGGGTAATATTCTGTTCTGAGTCTTCTTCACTAATGGTATTGATGACCCGACCTAATTTTGGCCCCATGTACTCCTAATTAATTTTAGAACACAACTTGCATTTTATTCCTAATTAAATTAAGGATACCATTTTGACTGATTCCGTAAATCCTGGTTTAATTCTAGTACCCTGCTAATTGAGCCCATACCAAACACACGGTGCCCCCTCACCCTACAAAATGCTAAATACCGAATCACCCGCCAAATTTTTGTCATTTTATGCATCTGTGCAAATCCCCAAATTTAAGGGTGCTAATTTTCAAATTTGTATTTGGTGTCAACACCCCATTGGTTCAACCAATGGAGGAGCCCTAATAATATTTGACTAAGTCTCTCGCCCTCATCCCCACATGAATAATCCCTCATGACAAATCTAGGCCATCCATTCAATGGGGCTCATCATAACCCTTCATTCCCACACACACTACCCTATTTAAAGTCACATCATCCCTCTTCCCTAAGAAAGCCCTAATCCCCAAAAACCTAGGCTAGCCCTCACAAGCCCCCATCTCCCTCACCCAACCGTAGTCACTTCATTTTTTCTTCTTCCTTTCTTCTTCTCTTTTTCTCTTCTTCTTCCTTTCTCCTTCTCCTTCTTTATTTTTGAATTAGAATAAAAATGGGGGGGAATCTCACCATTGAAGCACTGTACTCCGGTCTGCACCCCGACCCAGCCGCTTTCCCCCGGCGCTGTCACCTCTACTCCGGCGGCCAGTCGATCTACCCCGCCGACCTGCTGTCTAACTCCGTCGCCGAGCTCCCTTTCCCCGTCGACCACCTTCCCACCTGTGCATCCGGCCAAGCCCCGACCCCGGCCCGACCGAGCCCCGCTGCTTCTCATCCGGCTCTTTTCCACTGCTCCTCTGCCTCAGACGAGCTTATCCTTCCCGACTGCGATTTTCCCTCGGTGCTTCCCTACGCCGAGCAACTCCTCCACCCGATCACCCGGCCGAACTCCGGTCAGCCCGCCGAGAGCCACTCGACCCACTGGAATTCCATCATCCCTCTCCCTGTCTCCGGCCCGTAGCTCAGACGAGCTCATCCCTCCGGCTGCTACACGAGTGCACCGCCACTCCCCGGCCACGACACCTCCACCTCCACCTCACAAGACTCAGCTCCGGTCGACTCCTATCATCCAGCGTCGAGCCCGCACTCCGACGAGCTGCTCATTCCCCGATTACCCAAACCATTCACCACCACCATCTTCAACTACAATCATCACCACCACCACCAGTGCGGCCATCCCCGCCGGCCAGCTCCCCCTCCGGCCGGCCAGCCAGTCGACCACCACTGTGAGCTCCTCTTCCTCTCCCTCTCCCTCCTTCATCATATGTGTGTAGGTGTGCGTGTACGCGTATGTGTGGATATATGTATATATATATATATATATATGTATAGGTGTGCGTATATATGCGTAAATACGTATATGTGCGCGTATATGTGTATATACTAATATATGTATATGTATAAGTATATTAATTAATGTTAATATGTATATGTATATGTACATGTATATATTTAATATGATTTATATATATAAATACGTATTCTAGTATCTGTAATATTGGTATATGTATATGTATATTTCAGTATATGTAGGTAATTATTTTATTGGTATATATAATAAATATGCATATTATTTTGATATATGTACGTATTTGGTGTGTATATATATACGTAGCTTATATATATTTTGTATTGGTATATTTATACTTGTATATAATATATATATATATATTTGTTTTGGTATTTTGGTTTATATATATATGTACTTGTATACATATATGGTATAAGTACATTTTATTTGGTGTATATATATGTATAAATATAACACATGTATATTTTTCACTAATATATATAATACATATTTCTATTTAATGTATATACACTTGTACATATTTTGTATATATTATGGTATAACTCATATATGTATTAATTTAATTTTTGGTAATATGTATATTTATATAAATATCTCTTCTAGGTAACCCGAGTGTAAATACGGATACCCCGTATTTACACATGACCTTGTGACCCTGTGAACTATTAGCAGTCTGCCACGCGTACACTGACGTACTGGCAAGCCCCGTACCATTTTTGATCGTCTGTCTTGCCCAGCAATTGCAGACGCGATGCCCGTGCAACTTGACGCACACTGACCCTAGATTGACCAGTGCCATACCTGGCATAACACCTGAGTTATGTATTTGTGTTAGTGTAGCATCTGATGCAAGGTTATATTTATTATATGTTATAGGACTGTTGGATCCTCCAGACGTTACTCTGGGACAGACATTGGTTTTACCAGCTAAGGATCCAAGGCGAGTACATTCTCTGATTAGTTTCTTGTTTATGATATCCTCTATGTTCATTATATCTAGTATAAATATCCATGCTCTTGACACGATGGTTACACGGATTGGTATATACGAATCTCGTCATGAGATGTTATTTCTTGTTCATGGTGTAGCTTGTACAAGTCTTGTTTTATTGTTATCTTGTACATGTACAGACACTGATTTTTGGGGAGACTTGCTACCTTCCTAGGGAATCCCGTGCCATAGCGTACCATGATTGGATCTACTATACCAGTCGGGGGTGGGGAGTATTTTAGTGTAGATATGTGATCATACCCAACTCTACATGCATCATAGCTCACCCACGCCTCACGTTGGTGCAGCCTTACCATTACATGCCTCATCACTGTTACATATGGTTAGCCTGACTATTACTCGCATCATAGCTATTCTTATGGATTAGCCTGACCTCAAGGATGATCGCTAACCAATGTAATGAGTTTACTAGTCCCAAGCCGATTACATGTTAAAGCTAGTACTCACACACTTAGTCATAGTATTCTTGCTCATTGACATATTGTTTCCTTTCCTGTATTTACTTACAGTATTTCCAGTATTTCCTTTATTGTATGTTTCTCATACATATACATGCATCTTGTATATTCCCATCTATATACTGCTACATAGTTTATATCATTGATATAGAACTGCTATTTAAAAATGTACTTTGCTCCTTCCTGACTGGAAAACATTTTCCAGACTATGCCTAGAGGACTGGTATCCGACACTTGTGGACCATCAGGGTGAGTAGCTGTGGACTTGGTTTTAGTAGTGTAGTCATGATTCCGGGAGGTTTAGCCGGAATCACTAGTTATCTAGTTAGTTTCTCAATTGTCTATTTTGGTACCGGATTTGTCTCCGGCATTTTGTTGAGACTTGGATTTATTGTTGATTTAGATTTATTTATATTAGACTTGTGTTGTATTTCATTTTATTTCTTCGATTCTTATCGTGCTGTATTTATGTGTTTGAGTATGTCATTCATTTATTTTGTGTCATCCGTGCCTCCTTATGGAGATTGGATGCTCGTGTGAGATTGCTTAGTTAGTATTATGATCTAGACAGCTCTACCGCCGATGCTGCGGCATAGGCTGGACGTACCCGCGTACTCGTGCCCCTAAAATGGATGCGGGTCATGACAGTGTCATCTGGGAAAAATATATCCAATCAAGAAAGGAGCAGAGTACATCTCTAACAGCAGTTCTAATCAATGATATAAACTATGTAACAGTAAATATATGTGAATGTACAAGATCCAATAATAGATACAAGAGATATACAATAAAGGAAATACTAAAAATAAATACAAGAATGAATAATATGGCAATGAACAAGAATACTAAATGACTAAGTGAGTGAATACCAGATTTAACATGTTATTGGCTTGGGAACTTGATACAAGATATATGGCCTAGCTAATCATACGTGCGGTGTATGATTAACACTATTCAATGAACAAGACTTGATAAAAGAAGGGTATGATCACATATCTATACTATATACTCCCCAATCCTGACTGGTATAGTGGATCCAACCATGGTACGCTATGGCACAGGATTCTCTAGGAAAGTAGCAAGTCTTCCCGAGAATCAGTATCTGTATATGTACAAGAAGAACAATAAAACAAGGCTTACATAAGATACACCATATTTACCATGGAATAACATCTATTGACGATATCCGGATATACCAATCCATGTAACCATCGTGTCAAGAAATTAAGGATATCTACACTAGATACAATGAACATAGAGGATATCATAAATGAGAAACTATCAGAGAATGTACTCGCCTGAAGTCTGATGAATAGTATCACAGATGTCTGATACGGTACCTCAAAGACCTAGATATGGAATATAACATCAATACAAGTTTTCAAAATAAAAATAAGTTAAACTAGTCAACATCTAGAGCCATTTCTAAGTCAAAACAGTCAAACTAGATCAAACTACCTATTTTTAGGTTGCATGAGTCTATCTCTAAGATATTGGGTCTATACACTAAGAATCTAGGCCACACTAACTAACCTTAGGATACTAAGATACCGTATCGCAAGATACACAAACAAGAGATATGAAATAATCATATATGCATATATAATAAATATTAATACACTAATCCTAATTACAAATGCTAAGTGGATACCTTGGCTTTGAACCAACGTGGTATCGCACCACTAAACCCCCATCTTGATACCCAACTCAAATACCTTGAGTATCCTCAAAAACTTGATACTTACCTTGGTATCTCAAGGTAATGTCACTCTAGTATATAGTTAACTACCCCACTAACTATTTGCTAAAAGAATATTAAATCTAATAACTATCAATACAAACTAATAAATACATATACACACCTATATAATAACTTACTACCAAAGCCCTCATACAACACAGATACATATAGTTAAGAATCTGACTAATACACATATCTATATAACTATTAACTAACAAGCATTTAACTAACTACTACTAGATAAACTTAATACTAACTATCTGAACACTCACCCATCTATTAGCTAACCAAACCAGAGCCAAACCTCGCTGATACACCTATGCTGAAATTGATGCTCTTCCTGTGCAGTATGTTCAAGCTACTGTTGATTGTGAAACTGCCACTAAACTGCTACTCAAAGCCTCTGTTGTGCACACAGAGGTGCAAAGCGCTGGTCCCATGCCCGAGCAGCTGCTGCTGCATCCAGTTGCGGCAGGTATGCTTGCTGCCATGCCCGAGCTACTGCTGCATCCAGTTGCTGCAGCTATGCTCTTTCCTGACCGAGCCCTCCCCTCTTGCACACACATAACTCTCACACATCTATATACATATAGGCATGGATACCTCTCTCTCTCTCTCTCTCTCTCTCTATATATATATATATATATATATATATACACTCATCAATCTATATATATAGATTGATGATGAGTGTGTGTGTATATATATATATATATATATATATATATATATATATATATATTGACACTCAAGTAAACATACACTCATCTATACAAATGTATATATATATATATATATAACCATACACATATATAGATAGATATGTACATAGACATATGCACTACTAGATTCTATACACACACACACACACACACACACACACACACACACACACACACACACACACACACACATATATATATATATATATAGCATCACATACATATACATATATATTCAACTTACATATATACATATAGGTATACATATACACATATAAATAGATATATCCCTCCCTCTAATACATACATATATATATAATATCCCATAGCCATATACATATATACCAACCCACAAACACTCAACATGCATATATATATATAAACACATCTCTCTACTATATATATTCACAATCACATATATATACATATATATATATCTATCTACAACAATATATACATATATATATATATATGAATACTAATATTACCAGTAGCTATGAACAAAGAGAATTGGATCTAGAAATGCAACACAACAAACACGTAGAATGCATCGCACCCGTATCACATTAGATCTATGATACGCTTGCTATACGTATCCACCACACAACCAAACGTACCCCGAAGGACATAAGAAAGTCTAAATTACTATTTATGAACAATACAAGGAGTAAAATATGCATCTACGTATTCGTGTCAGAATGTGACATGCACAAAGCCCCGTGTCGGAGGAAAATCCTCCAAAATAACGCGTATCACCAAATTATTGGGATACGACCCACATGTATCCAATTATGGACACGAAACTAGCCACAAACAATTAAACATACGTCAATTTGGTCTATATGACCAATTGACAAACACAACAAGTGTCAATCTCGAAATTCTCCCAAAATTGACACAAAAAGTACCATAACTTTCTTCATAGGCCTCCTATGAACTTAATTCTAATTCCTATGGGTAGCCTATGCATATGGGGTAGTTTTTTGTGCTTAAATCTTAGATTTAGAACCTAATTAAAGGAGAAAAACTAAATTGTACCTATTGGGAGATGGATTTCCAATACAACCTCCAAATTTGATAAAATTGGCCTCCTACTTATAGATCCTTACTCCTCTTTGTAGATCCTTGCTTCCTCCTTTTAGATCCTTGCTCTACTAGTCTCCAATGGTGATTTGGGAAGGAATTGGAAAGAGATTTAGTAGAGAATTGATGTAGGAATAAAGAAATTTGGTTGAGGGAAAATTTAGATCTAGTTTTGAAATGAAAAGAGGAGCGAGAAACTTTTCCCCCTCTTTTAATATAGGCCGGCCACTTGACCCCCATCCCAAGTCACTATGTAATATCCAATATACCACTTGGGGCCTCTTGTGAAGAAATAATTAAGGAAGAAAGGTTATAGTCTAAAGGTTTAATTAAATTAATCATCCTCCTAATGAATGTGCTTCTAATTGGGCTCAATTATAACTAATTATAAATGTTGGTCCATGAGTCTAAACTAAACTAGTTAGGTCCACTAACACAATTCCAAAACAATAATCTAACATCTAATAATAATTAAATAATATAATAAATAATTATTTATCATGCATAATATTTAATTAATTATGAAATAACCAAAATACCCTTTCCTAGAAAATATGGTAGTGACAGGAGGAGCCAGTCGGTGATGTTATCTCAGGTTTAGTCTATCTTAATTCTTTTCCAGCTCTTGCTTTATTTGATTTCGGTGCTTCACATAGTTTTGTATTTGTATCTTTTTCTCTGAAATTTTATCTTGAGTCTGAACCGTTGACGAGGACTTGTAAGGTAACGACCAGGGGTAGCATTATCCTGGTCAGTGATGTTTGCAAGGACTGAAGAGTTTCTTTGGGAGGCTAAGATTTGAGCGTGTATCTACTCGTATTGCCACTTTCGAGCTGCGATATAGTACTCGGGATGGATTGGTTGAGTAGGCATCATACTAGTATCGATTGTTGTGGAGGCAGAGTTTTATTCCAGAATCCAGGAGAGCCAGAGTTTGAGTTTGTCAGAGGAGCAGAAGAACAAAGCGAAGAAGACTTCTGTGGAGCTTTGGTAGAAGAGCAGAAGCTGCCACATCCATTAATTGCAGAGTATATGGACGTCTTTTCGGAGGAGTTGTCGGGGTTTCCACCAGACAGAGATATGGAGTTCTCTATAGACTTGGTTCCAGGCGTAGAGCCAATATCACAGCATGTCTATAGAGTGAACAACAGTGAACTAGGGGAGTTAAAGAAGCATGTGTATGCGTTGCAGGATAAGGGCTTCGTCCGCTCCAGTTTATCACCGTGGGGTGCTCCGGTACTATTTGTACCAAAGAATGATGGGTCAGTATACATGTGTATCGACTACAGGGCACTCAACAAACTCACTATCAAGAACAAATACCCGTTGCCATGGATTGATGATTTGTTTGATCAGTTAAGCGGAGCGAAGGTATTCTCAAAGATAGACTTGTGGTTGGGGTACCACCAGATGAAAGTGAAGAAGGAAGATATTCCGAAGACATCTTTCAGGAATCGGTATGGGCAGTTTGAGTTCTTGGTGATACCGTTTGGGTTGACTAATGCCCCGACGGTATTCATGAACCTGATGAATAAGGTGTTTCATTAGTACTTGGATCAGTTTGTGGTAGTATTTATTGATGATATATTGATTTATTCAAAACTCTGGAGGAGCATGAGAAGCACCTGAGGATAGTTCTGGAGACTATCAGGAAGGAGAAGTTATATGGCAAGCTTTCAAAGTATGAGTTCTTCCTTGATAAGGTTGAATTCCTCGGGCATATGATTACAGGAGACGAGATCTCAGTAGACCCGAAGAAGATTTCAGCAGTTGAGTCGTGGTCTACCCTGAGTTCAGTAGCGGAGATCATGAGATTTCTTGGATTGGCAGGATTTTATCGGAGATTTGTTCAGGATTTTTCCAGGATTGCGGAGCCGATGACTAGAATAACCAGGAAGGACGTAGAGTTCGTTTAGACTGAGGATTGTCAGTCTGCTTTTGAGGAGCTAAAGAAGAGGTTGACTACAGCTCCAATATTGACATTGCCATCAGGGACAGGAGAATTTTCTATATACAGTGATGCATCGGATAAGGATTTGGGTTGTGTGTTGCAGTAGAATAGGAAGGTGATTGCCTATGCTTCCAAGCAATTACGCCCGCATAAGAAAATTATCCTACTTATGACTTAGAGTTGGCAGCAGTTATTTTTGCCCTTAAACTGTGGAAGCACTATTTGTATGCAGAGTGGGTAGTGATCTTTACAGACCATAAGAGCTTAAAGTATGTGTTTATACAAAAAGAGCTTAACATGAGGCAGCGACGGTTGTTGGAGTTGATGAAGGACTTCGACGTTGCTTTGCAGTATCATCCAGGGAAGGCCAACGTAGTCGCGGATGCCTTGAGTAGGTATCCAGTGGCTATGTACTTGATTACGGACAGACATTTATTGGTCGATCTTGATGGCTTGGGTATTGAGGTACTAGTTTCTGGAGTTGCAGCACAGATGTGGGGACTTCAGGTACAGTCAGAGTTGATAGACTAGATCAGAGCCACATAGTTCAAGGATTAGTCTCTGAGGAGCATCAGAACATATGTCCAGATAGGATTGGCAGAGGACTTCAGCATTGCAGATGGTGAATTATTGTAGCACGGTACCAGATTGTGTGTGCCAAATGGAGCATTGCACGAGGAAATTCTTTAGGAGGTGCATCGATCTCAGTACTCTATGCATCCAGGTGCCAACAAGATATATAAGGATATGAGATAGCATGTTTGGTGGTATGGTATGAAGCGAGAGATAGCTAGCTTTGTATCCAAATGCTTGGTATGCTAGTAGATAAAGGCAGAAAGACAGAGGCTAGGTGGATTACTTTAGCCTTTACCCATTCCAGAGTAGAAGTAGGAGAATGTAACGATAGAATTTGTTTCAGGGCTTCCGCATTCTCCAGGAGGTAAAGATGCGATTTGGGTTATCATAGACAGGTTGACCAAATTAGTCCACTTTCTGCCATTCAAAGTGGGTACGTCTACGGAGAAGCTCGCGAAGATGTATGTGCGTTAGATAGTCAGATTGTATGGAGTTCCTGTGAGCATAGTCTCAGATCGGGATAGTCGCTTTATATCCCACTTCTGGAGGAGTTTGTAGGCTAGCTTGGGCACTCAGCTCAAGTTTAGTATCGTATATCACCCTCAGACAGATGGACAGTCAGAGAGGACTATCCAATCTCTCGAGAATATGCTACGCACCTGTGTTTTGGAGGCTCTTGGGAGGATCATCTTCACTTGGTAGAGTTTTCTTACAACAACAGCTACCAGGCCAGTATCGAGATCTCACCATTTAAGGCGTTGTATAGACGGAGATACCGCACTCCGTTATTATAGGATAATGTTGGTGATAGAGCCTTATTGGGACCAGAGATGGTCATGGATGTAGATAAGAATGTAAAGCTCATCAGGGATAGACTTCGAGTAGCGCAGGACAGACAGTGGTATTAGACACTGGAGACCATTGGAGTTTGAGGTATAGATTTTATTTTAAATTGCTTGTGATTAGTTGTTTTGTTAGAGTGCTAAGGTTGTATTTTGTTCTAAGATGGTGGTCTGGTTTTCTTAAGGATTACTCCGACACGTGGCACGATTAATTTTGGTGGAGGCAGAAAGCTTAGTCCGCGATTCATTGGACCTTTCAGTATTCTTGAGAGGGTCAGTGCAGTTGCTTACGGACTAGACTTGCCACCTATATTGGAGGGAGTGCACAACGTATTTTATGTGTCGCAGTTGAGACGGTACGTGGCAGATCCTAGCCATATATTGGATCACTCAGAGATAGAGATGGTCCCTACTCTTAGCTATCTAGAGCAGCCAGTTGATATTCTGGATCGGAGAGAGAAGGTGCTGAGGAACCAGATGATTCTTTTGGTGCGTGTCGAATAGAGGCATCACTCCCCAGGAGAGAGTACCTGGGAGAAAGAGGCCGAGATGCGCGAGCGATATCCTTATCTATTTGAGGCGTGAGGTATAATTCTTTCTTGCTTGTATTGATTGCTTTTGGTAGTTAGTTTCTTCCTTAATTTTGAGGACAAAATTTTTCTAAGGTGGGTAGGATTGTCACCCTTACTTTTCCAGCTAGGGGTAGTTTGGTAATTTGGCATGGTTATTTTTACTTTTAGGAATGTAGTATTAAATATTGTGTATGTTATAAATATTAATTATTATATTATTTATTTATTGTTAGATGTTAGTATTTGATTTGGACTTGTGTTAGTGGACCTAATTAGTTTAGATTAGATCCATGGACCGACAATTATTCTAGTTAGAATTGAGCCCAATAGTAAGCCCATTCATTAGGAGGATAAATTAATTAGTTAAACCAATTATACTAGAACCTTCCCTCCTTAATTATTTCTTCATGACAAGCCCCAAGGGGTATCTTGGATATTTTATAGTAGCTTGGAGGAGGGGTTATGGCCGGCCACCTATTTGAGTGGGAGAGACTCTCTCTCCTCATTTTTTATTCCAAATCTAGATCTAGAAATTTCTCTCTTCCAAATTTCTTTATTCCACACCAATTCCTACTCAAATTTCTTCCTAATTACTTCCCTATTCTTCATTGGAGGCTATTAGAATAAGGATCTACAAGGAGGAAGGAAGGATCTATAAGGAGGAAGTAAGGATATACAAGGAAGAGCAAGGATGTACAAGTTGGAGGCTCTTGACACTCAATTTAAGAATTTATTGGGAATCCATCTCCCAATAGGAATAATTTAGTTTTTTCTATCTAATTAGACTCTAAATTTTTTATTTAATCATTAGGAACTCTCCCATGTACTAAGGCTACCCATAGGAATTGGAATTAGGTTCATTGGAGGCATATAGAGAAAGTTATGTGGTATTTTATGTCAATTCTGGGGGAATTTCGAGATTGGCACATCTTGTGTTTGTCAATAGATCAATTAGACCAAATTGAGATATGTTTGATTGTGTGTGACTAGTGTCATATCCACAATTGGATACGTGTAGGCTGTATCCTGATAATTTGGCGATACGGGTTATTTTGGGGGTTTTTCTCTGACATGGAGGGTTTGATCATGTCATATTTTGACACGGACATGTAGACGAGTAGCTAACACTTCGTATTGCTTCTAATTATGATTTTAGACTTTTTCGAGTCCTTCGGGATACGTTTGGTTGTTTGGTGGAGTCGTATAGCAAGCGTATCATAGAATGAGTGTGATACGGGTGCGGTGCACTCCACGTGTTTGTTTCCTTGCATTTTAATTCAATATAACTTGGTTATAGCTATTACAGTGTTATAATTATATTGTTATATGATATATATGTATATGTATAATTATGTATATGTTATATAATTTATTTTGATGTATTGATGGTCATGAGAGAATGGGAAGTTCATATACATCACTAGTGTGGTTAATTGTATGTATATATATCTATAGTGATATATATATATAGACATAGATATATGTATGTGGTAACATATATATATATATATATATATATATATATATATATATATATATATATATATATATATATATATATATATTAATTGTACTATATGGATCCTATCAGGAGATGGTATCCCTTATCTTGTTCAGCTGGTACTCCTTCACATGTATTTCATCATGTGTATCGAGTATTGATTATCGTGTATTTTGTTTTCACACACTGCTCGTGTTCAGTGTGCCCATATTCGTGTTCATAATGTGTCGTAATTGGATCTATTGGTATTAGTTCGGGATGGGGGAGTAGGAGTTGATTATGTGATCTAGCCCAGTGTATTCGTGTACATGTCAATTACATACCTCACTTGTAATCGAGTTACCTTATTGTATTCGTGTTCAACCTAAAACGATCATATAATAAACTTGTATTCCATGGCATATTAGTTAGATTTCATTTATCTCTATTATATTGCATATATTCTATTGTATGTTCTTCTTTCCAGTATATTACATGTTCACTCTATTTCATTTCATTCTCTTGTTTAGTTATCTTGTATTCTTTTCTATTATCTATTTTATTTGCTCGATTATGATTTAAAACTGCTTTCAGAGGTATGTACTTCGCTCTAATCCTGACTGGATATATTTTTCTAGATGATTGGCTCATAAATCAGTATTCTACATTCTACGGACCGCGGTAGTGTATACCATTAGAGGATACTCTTGTAGCCAGGAGGACTTAGTATCAGAGCCTGAGAAGGTTTAGTTTATTTTGGTGGACTTGTATTAGACTCTATTTGAGACTTTGGCATGTATATTATTTCAGTCTTGTGGATGTATTATGATTATCTTTCTTTTGTTATTCCATTCGTACTCTATCTTTCTTAGTTCGCATTATGATTGAGTATAGTATTTGATAATAAACGAAAGAAATAAAACTAGGTTTATACGAAACCCTTTCTTTGGTTTACAAACAAGAAGTACAATTAATCCTATACGAGGATATTAAGTACAAAATTTAATCTGGATAAATATTGCTATAGGAGTCTGATCTGCGGTCGATCACTTTGTCCCTTGGACCACACGATGATGAAGAAGTGCTGTAGAACACGGAGAAGCTTCAAAGATTGCAAAGGGGGAGTGGATGCTCGATGCCAAAATCATCGATCACTACTCTCTGTCTATGCTCTGGATTCTTCTCTCTTCAATTTTTTGACCTCTCTCCTCAATTCTTCGACCGACCCTTCTCTTCAATTCTTTGACTTTTGAACTCTCTTCGACCGACCCTTGTTTCCACTTTTTTCGACCCTGGACCTCTGTCAATAGAGGTCTATATTTATAGAGTTTGGTAACAGTAACCGTCCAGTCGGCGTAGAAGCCGAACAGTGGAGAGTGTGGCACTTTTTACGCGGCGGTTATAATAACTGCCACCCACGTATAAATGATCTTCTGAATCCGCGTATGACGCGTGTCCCATTATGAGGTAACGCATATAACTGCTGCGAAGATTACGGCATGTAAGCCACGTAAGTAACTATCCCTCGCGTAGAAAAGGTTGGCATAGAAGCCAATGACTGTCACCATGGATTAAAAGCCAAATAGTTGTCAAGTTGGCGTAGAAGCCAAGTAGGCGTAAAAGCCTGATGCTGCATGGATAGGTAGCTAGCGTACAAGATAACCGATCCTCCTTCCTTGACTGAGGTTTTGAGCATATTCTGGACCAAATAGCCTTATCACGCACCAATACAAATATATCCTGAGTTGGCGTATTTCGAGGAGATAGTATACGACGTACTCCTATAGTTAAAAATAGCCAGGTTGGCGTATTTCAAGGAGATAGCGTACAACGTGCTCCTATAGCTGAAAATAGCCTGATGGCGTAATATGCAGAGGTGATGATGTGGACGTATTAGTCATAATTATGGCTCACCCAGTTTTTGAAAGTAGAACCAAATCTCATGCATTAAATGCAGAGATCTGCCCCTATTACGCACATTAACTACAGAAACGTGCCTCGAGCTATGTACGAAGAGCAGCTTTTGACATGGCAGTTTATTTCGTCTCCTGGTGAGCATAAAAGCTCATGTCTGCCTGTGTAAAACTAGGCAGCGTATTCCCTTGAATACGTAAAAGCAATTTATATCAAGGAAATGTCACTAAACGACGGTCTGGGTCTCTGTGCCGAATCATCATTACAGCCGTCGTCTGGATATTTGTGCAGTACTCTTTGTCAGGAGTCAGGTTCACTGCATGATCTGACAGGTTCGTTCGAGGAATACGAAGAGTTCCCCGTACAACTTTCTACTGCATTAAAAGCGAGCATGTTTTACGCCAAAGTAGCGATGTAACAACCTTTTTACGCTGAAGCAGTCTAGAAATACTGTATTATGCGGGTTGTTCTGGAGCTATATTTTACGCTGTACTTAGCGATGAAACTCTGCTGTACGCCGATGGCTCTGAAGTCATGTCTTACGCCACACAGCACTGAAACTCTGCTTTACTTGGGTTTGATGCATACTGCGTATAACTCTACAACATATTTTTTATGCTTCTACAAGACCCCTTTCAAAGTTTTTAAATTCCTCGTAATTTGAAACACTTTAAATGAACCATGAAACGGTCAAGTCTGACTCGTTCCTCGAGGCTGATTTCTTGGCAGATTTTTGGGAGTTTATTGGGATTCGGTGTGTTCTCTTTTGCCTATATAAAGGCTGATGAGTTAACCTGTTCCTTCTATATTTCCTTAACCACACAGAGATGGTTGCCGAGGTTCGTCTTGCTGACTTGAGGAAAAATAAGATCATGTTCTTCCAGCATATAAGGAGCCAAAAAAGAAGGCATCTTCGAGCAAATGTCCTCTGCAACGGTGGATCATGGAAGGATATCATAGCTTTCTTTGCTCGGGATGATCAGCAATTTTATAGCAATTCGTCCAGGAGAGAGGAAGGGTCACATTCGACCATACAGCTTGCAAGCTGTATTTTCTTCCGTTACGACGGTGGACGAGGGCAGACAAACTAGCACCGTCTTCCAGTATTGAGTTGAGTCTAAAACCTCAACTCAATCTGTCAAGGCGTATGGAGGATGGGCTCTTGAATAATTTACACAAGCCCAGTTTTGTATCCTCCCGCTATTTATTATTTTCTTGTTAATCGGCCGCGAAAGCTGATTAACTGCTGTAGAAGATGCAAAAGATCTCCACCAATACGAGAACCTGGCGTAGCAGATTCTTGGTGTGATCCTAAATGAAAATGAGAAACCCTTGGTAGAACAAGGATTTCCATCATATGTAATCATGAAGATAAAAAACCCTTTGTAAACTAGATTTCCATTATATGTAATCATGATTAATAAAATTGTCTTCTTTTACGTATCTGATGGTTTGCCATTTTTTTTTTGCTGTGATGAAGTCTGAATAGTGTGCAGCTTCGACACGTCTGAATAACTTTACGCCGACTCTGATAAAAACACTGTCTGGTCTCGTCCCGTCTTTTACGTGTAACTGAAGACGCGTAGAAAGCTGCTTAGTATTTAAGTCGAATATTCGAACTGTCATGCTGTTTTGAACGATGAGTCATATAGAATTCTGAACTGTCACTTCTCTGATAAGAAGAATTCTTGTTCATACCATCATCTTCAAGAATGATTTCCCGAAAATCTCTTAAAATAGGGCGAGAAATGGCTGTCAAAACTGACCATGCTTGAACTGTAGAAAAAAGATTCTGACTGGATTACGGATGAACTTCCAATCGACCCAAGAAGAAAAGTCATTTTCAATGCTGAACTATGTATGTATTGGGTAATTGGGATGTTTTGAGGCCAAGAAGAAGCATCTTCTGCGTGAACCCTTATAATTGGCCATCTTGAGAATTGTTCAGATATACGCATACTCTGGACTGCTGTAGAAGCATGAAAAATACGCTGGATAGCTATACGCAGCATATTGATGCTGGGCAGCATAAAAAGACGACTTCAGAGCCATCGACGTGCAAACAGAGCTTTTTCGCTGAGAACAGCATAAAATATAAGCTTAAGGACCATCCGCGTAATACAGTATGCTCAGGCTGCTTCAGCGTAAAAAGAGTGCTACATCGCCTTTATGGCGTAAAACTCATCCGCTTTTAATGCAGCATTGAAGTGTACGAGGGACGCTTCATATTTCCTGAAATGAACCTGACAAATCATGCAGTAAACCTGACGTCTGACTCCTGACAATGAGTACTGCACGACTACCCAGACGACGGCTATAATGATGGCATGGCACAGCGACCCAGACTGTCGTTTAGTGACATCTCCTTGGCGTAAACTGCTTTTATGCATACAAGGGAATATGCTGCCTAGTTTTACACAGGCAGACGTGAGCTTCTTATGCTCCGCAGAAGACAAACAGACTGCCACGTCAAAAGCTGCTCTTCGTACAGAGCTCAAGGCACGTCTCTGCATTTAATGCGCAGAGTGATGGTAGAGCTCGATGCACATCTCTGCATTTAATGCGCAGAGTGATAGAAGAGCTTGAGGTACGTCTCTGTATTTAATACGCAGAGTGATGGCAGAGCTCGAGGCACGTCTCTGCATTTAATGCACAGAGTGATGGCAGAGCTCGAGGCACGTCTCTGCATTTAATGCCCAGAGTGATGGCAGAGCTCGAGGCACGTCTCTGCATTTAATACGCAGAATGGTGATAGATCTTCGAGACACGTCTCTGCATTTAATACGCAGAATAATGGCAGATCTTCGAGATACGCCTCTGGAATACGCTGCCTAGTTTTACACAGGCAGACGTGAGCTTCTTACGCTCCGCAGAAGACAAACAGACGGCCACGTCATCAGTTGCTCTTCGTACAGGGTTCAAAGCGCGTATCTGCATTTAATGTGCAGAATGATGGCATATCTTCGAAGACACGCCTCTGCATTTAATGCGCAGGATGGGGGCAGATCTCTGTATTTAATGTGAAAGATTTGATTATATCTCCAAAAGCCGTAATTTAGGCTAAAATATCCACATCATCACTTTGGCACATTACGCCAACTCAGGCCACAATTGCATTGGCGCGTATTAACGTTATTCGGTCCAGAATTCGCTCAAGGCCTCAGTCATGGAAGGAGGATCAGCTATCTTCTACGCCTACTCGACTTCTATGCCTACTCGGCTTCTATGCCTACTTGGCTTCTACGCCATGGTGACAGTTATTGGCTTCTATGCCAGTCTTTTCTACGCGAGGAATAACTACCTACGTGGCTTTTACGCCGTGACCTTCGCAGCAGTTATACGTATTGTCTCTTAATGGGACATGCGTCACACGCTCATTCAAAAGGTTATCTATACGCGGGCAACAGTTTTTGCAACCATCGTGTAAAAGGGTGCTATACTTTCTACTACTCGGTTTCTACGCCGACTGAGTGGTCACTGTCACTAAAACTCTATAAATAGAGACCTCTATCAACAGAGGTCCAAGGTCGAAGGTCAAAAGTCAAAAGTTAAAAAACTAAAGATCAGAACCTGGGTCGAAAGTTGGTGGAGAAAACAGTCTTTGAGAGAGAAGAATCCAGAGCTCAGGCAAAGAGTAGTGATTGACGACTTTGGCATCGAGCATCTACTCTCCCTCGCAACCTTCGAAGCTTCTTCTGTCTTCTACTGCACTTCTTCATCATCGTGTGGTCCAAGGGACAAAGTGATCGACTGCAGATCAGACTCCTATAGCAATATTTACCCAGATTAAAAAATTGTACTCGACATCCTCGTATAGGACTAATTGTACAATCTTGTTTGTAAACCAAAGAGCGGGTTTCACATAAACATGTCATTTCTATTTTCTTTCGTTTATTATTAAACACAAGATGGCGACTCTGCTGGGGACATCTTTCTCTTCTGATGAGGAAGCAATTTCTCAATACGACGCGATATCCGTGGGATCCGTAAAGAAGATACTGGTCGTCCAGTTCGACCAGTCTGCCTACGAAGATATGCTTCGAACAGGGGGTGGCTCTCACTCTCTCTCTGTCCAAGACAACAGGAAGCTGCGTAAGGTCTGGATGCCTAAGATATCTCCTACCATTCCTGTCGACTCTCCGACCACTCCGACCAACGAGGTTGTAGCGTCGCTCCCTCCGTGCCTTGCGCGTAAAATTCAATCTCCCGTCACTGACGGAATAGACAAAACTTCGGACAATGCCTCAGTGCTAATCCAGAAGTATACTCCGCATCTTGCGCGTAAAATTCAGTCTCCCGTCACTGACGGAACAGAGAAAACTTCAGACAATGCCTCAGCGCTAGTCCCGAAGCCTACTCCGCGCCTTGCACGTAAGATCCAGTCTTCCGTCGATGACGTGGCAGACATAATTTCTGACAATGCCTTAGCGCCAAATCAGAAATTCCAAACGCGCTCTATGCATAAAAATGCATCTGTCCTCCGCGAAAAAGCAGACGATCCATGCAATCTATGCAAGGAAAAGCAAGTGGCGGACTGCTCAACTTCTCGGCCTTTATGCCAGCAAGGGAAGAATCTGCCCGCCCTCCAGATTACGCGAGGAGCTGATGGACGACTGAGGACCTCCTCAGCTTTATGCCAGCCAGAATTATGCCAAGGGAAGTCCCTCAGCGTAAAGCAGGCTCAGTTTGCGGAAAGACAAACTCCTCGGGGATTATCCGCTACTTAGATGGCCAACCTGTTGTATACGGGTGGCACAAGAAAAACTATGGTTCCCAACATCCGCATGCCCACTGATGTGAACAGAAGGAACAAGCCTTCTTCTTTTTCTTATTCTATAAATCCTTCTGACCTGCGTGAGTATCTAATCCAGAAATGCAAGGATAGGGGAACTTTCAGCATGTCTATTACGCCTCCTAACGAGCACTATTGTAATAGTCATAGGATTGTAATTAATTGTTGCTGTTCTAAAGCAAAATGGTCGATTTTCGACCGATTGAACTACTCTCCGTCCTTCCAGGATGAAGAGCCCACACATGCATCAGTGAACATGGCTTCACACATACCTAGAGGATGATCGAGCTCAAGACGTCATCCCTCTAGAACTCCGAGCCGAAGGAGATTCAACCAACTCCTTAGGAATACTAAAGCTGGGGTGTTCCGAAATACCCATTCGAGGTCACGACAATCGACTTCATACACTTTTGATTTCGATGCTGGGGGTCGCTAGTCTCCCGAATCAGATACTGAAAGTATAAAGTCAACTTCTACAGAGACCTATACTGATCCTTCAATGACACCCAGGTGATGGGAGTTTATGCTACTGGGGATGAATGCGAGGAAGCTTCCCCGTCCGGGAGCGCTGAGCAACGCATTACTATACTAGAGACATCTCTGAAAGAAATGTAATTTATGATGGAGAACATGCACCAGATGATGCTGACTCAACAAACAGCTACAATGGCTCAAGCATCGGTCCCTCTAACTCAGATACATGTGGGGGTGGACTTACCACCATCCAACGCGATCCAAGAGCCTACTCTAGATCAGGAGTCAGCAGTTCCTTCACTTCCTCACTCGGAGAATGTATTACCTCCCGTTGGAGTCGCGATACAATCGATTCCTCATCACTCCGTGGTCCCGCTACCGGCTAAAAATTCGATGCAGGCAGTACGGGAGTTGAAAGCCTAATTTGATGCCTTGAAGCACAAAGATCAGCTCAAGAAATTAGGAATCAACCAGCCTTACCCGGCTATCTGGGAAGAGGCCCCTTTCCCTCCTAGATACAAACCACAGACTATGGCTTTGTTCGAGGGAAAAATATCACCAAGTCAGTACATGAACTACTTCAGTATAATGACGGTGTTATTACAAGGGAATGACGCCCTCCTCACTTGGGTGTTCAAGGGCTGTCTCTCGGGAGTGGCTTACCAGTGGTACCGCAGCCTGGCGGACAACTGTATTACTTCCTTCGAAGACTTCAAGGCTTTATTCTTCGCACGATTCTACGAGGGAGGGATGGACATGTCTATGTCCTCTCTCATCGAAGTGAAGCAGAGGGAAAAAAAGGACGTTTGCACCTTCATCGAACATTTTCGTCAAGCCACTTTGTAAATGCCTCCCGGAGTTCCAGACTCGGCATTTGTGGACATTTGTAGGAAGAACCTTCTTCCCGTAATCTCGGTGTTCACAAGACCATATCAGTTCCATGATTGGCCCTCGTTCATCATCTTAGCGGTAGCCGCCGAGGACAACAGTCGAAAGGCGCATGATAATGGCATCATGATCTCTGCCTTCGATAGAGGCAAGAGGTCATCCCCCAACAGCGACCATCCTCCTGGTTACAAAGGAAAAGAAGCTCTGACAATCAATACGTTCAGGCAAAAGACTGCGGCAACCACACAAATGAAATCTGGGACTTCCAGGCCCATTGAAGTATACTCTTTCGACGACAATGATATTCCGAGCATATTCGAGTGTCTCGTCAAAAGCGGCACGATTACCCTTCCCGAGGAGAAACGACCTAATAAAGTCGGCAGTAATAATAACCCCAAGTACTGCATCTTCCATAGATACATACACCACCCTACAAAGACGTGTTATGTACTAAAAAGAAAGATCCAGGAGCTGATCGATGCTAAGGCCATCACTCTGCGCAACAACGAGAAGACGGTCACAGCTAACATGATCTCTCTGCAATTTGGCGATCTGCCTCCCCAAGAAGTCCCGGACGGTATTATACCTATTTCCCGGATAACGATGAACATCGTTAATCTCCCTCCAACTAGAGGTCAAAATCATGACCTGGTACCCCTAACTACCTAGCGAGGCAAGATTATATGGGTTCATCCAGATCTGGTGCCAGAGATCGAGGAGGAGACTCAAGCTGCTAAGGCTAAGTCTAAAAAGAACTCGAAGCATAAACCATGTCACATGGTTACGGTACACTCGATATCAGAAGACGAGGTCTTGGCTACAGGAACCCGTTCAGGAAAAGCTAACCTCAAGGACTATGGAGCAAGTCAGGAAGATGCACCGGCAGACGCTTCAGCTACCAAGCCTTCAGAACCAGAGCCCGACATACCAGAGGCCGGTCCTTCGAGACCAACTTCGGTGGACAAAGGGAAGCAAAAAGAAGTGCACTTCGATAAACCCGTGAAGAACATTCAAAACAAAGGTTTAGAGAAGCCATACAACTTCGACATCCTGGCCCAACTGGCTAATACACCAGCCAGGTTGTCCATCTTCGAACTACTCAGGCTCTCTCAAGACACTCGTCAAGCCCTGAGTGAAGCATTAATGTAGGCGGATGCATACTTGACCCAGCTCAAGTCCCCTAACGAAGAACCCGTGGAATATCCTCAATGCCACAGTGTGATGGTGGTGGTCCCGAATATCACTTTCACTCAAGATGACATACTGTTAAAGCATAACAGGCATGACAGACCCCTCTATTACACCGGATACGTCGGTTCCATGGAGGTCGACCAGATTCACATAGATCCGGGATCATCGATCAACATCATTCCTCATAGTCTGCTCAGACCGCTGAGAATTTCTACCAGCGAATTGGCTTACACCACCACTACAATCGTGGGTTTCAACGCCAGGAAAAGTAAGCCATTGGGGAAAATTCGCTTGAGGATCCAGATTGGCGACCTCAGATCAGTGGCTACGTGTTACGTCATTGATTCAGAGGTATCCTACAACATTATGCTGGGTAGACCTTGGATCCACGACCACAACATCGTCCCTTCTACTCTACATCAATACTTTAAATATGTAGACGCCCAAGGAATAGTACAAATATAGTTTGCTGACCTGAACCCGTTTAAAAGAGTAGAATCCTACTACTCTGATGCTGTATTATACTCTCAAGACTACATGGAAGAGGTGTCAGGAGAAGCAGAGAAGGAATCCCACCGGGAGCCAGAAGAACCCTCTGCCAAGCAACCTCTGTCAATCAGGGTGAAAGGGCGAACTACTCGTCCAAAAGCCATGGAGCCTATGGCTATCCACCTGAACAAAACCAGGTCAAGAAAAGGAGGTGATCCTCTAGTGATCACTTTGAACCAGAAGCCTCCACCCTTGGTCATCAACCTTCGGCGCAACAGGCAGTCGATTGATGTAAATGCAACCAGGAACGTGGTTTCAGATGATAATAAAGATCCTCTTTTCTAGTACATTAACGCTCAAATTCTGAATCAGGAATCCTCTCCCCATGACGATATAGAACCTATAGCACAAAAATTCTTGGAAGCTATAGACTCCTATCATCCGTATATGTGGGAAGTAGCATCATCATCCAATGTCACCACGACATATGGACCACATGAGGATTCTATCTTCATTGTCCCGCCTACTCGCAGCAGTCAGTATTCAATAGTCTTCGGTCGCATGTGCAATGAACCGACTGTACAAGAAGATTCTTTCAACGACGATGTTGGTAAAATACAGGTTCACAGATACAGCTCGCAAGCTTTAAAGATCATGCAAAGTATGGGTTATGACTTGAAGCTGGAACCAGGTCTCAACTACAGGAAAGGCAGACGAATACCGCTGCACGGTGATCCCTACTGTCAACGAACTGGTTTCGGGTTAGGGTATACCACCTCCCTTGCAACTTCTGACTCAAACGAGGATATCTTTTCCTCTTTTTAGAACGGCTCGTCGTCCTCTGACTCATCTGATGCTCTCGAACGAACATTATCAGTAAATACGGTAGTGGCAGATTCCTTCGAAGCAGACGAGCAAGAATCCGAACCATTTGAGAATGACTCTTGGGCTCAACAAATGGATATACAATGGGAATTTCGGTTCGAGCAGAGAAAACCTCCCACTGAAGATGAAGTTATCCGGATCAATGTTGGGGATGAACTTTCGCCAAAGCCGATATTTATCAGTAACAATCTTTCCGAAGAAGAAAGGGAAGAAATTATCCAGCTGATAAAAGAATATATTGACGTCTTTGCGTAGAATTATGAGGATATGCCAGGTCTTGATCCGAAGATGGCTACTCATAAACTTAATATATTGCCCGATTCGATGCCTGTGAAGCAGCACCAACGCCGGTTCCGCCCGGACATGATGGACGCCATTGAAGCTGAAATCAAGAAGTTGATAGCCTGCGGTTTCATCTGGGAAGAACAACATCCCGACTGGGTCGCCAATGTTGTCCCGGTCATGAAGAAAAATAGGAAAGTACGTGTCTGCATCGATTACCGAGATTTGAATGCAACCTGCCCCAAGGATGAGTTTCCTCTTCCCATCACAGACGTCATAATTGACAATACATGCAGTTTTGAATGTATGTCTTTCATGGATGGATTTTTAGGATACAATCAAATCAAGATGCATCATGAAGACGAGAAGCATACTACCTTCCGGACACCGTTGGGGGTATATTGCTATACGGTCATGCCCTTCGGATTGAAGAATGCCGGGGCTACGTACCAACGGGCTATGAGTAACATATACCATGAGCATTTACGCAAGATAGTGGAATGTTACGTGGACGATATAGTTGTCAAAAGTCGCCTCAAGGATAATCACATCCAAGACTTGAAGACAGTATTTGAGTTGATGCGCCAACATCAACTCAAAATAAATCCTACAAAGTCCTTTCTGGGTGTATCTAGTGGCAAATTCTTGGGATTTGTCATTACTGTCAAAGGCATTCAAGTGGACCCTGATAAAGTCAAGGCCATCTTAGAAATGCGACCGCCTCATAATCTGAAAGAACTCAGGGGATTTCAAGGTCGTCTGGTTTATATCCGGAGATTCATATCAAACCTCTCTGGGAGATGTCAGCCTTTTTCTCGTCTCATGAAGAAAGGTGTATCCTTCGTATGGGACGAAGCCTGTCAGCAAGCGTTCAGTGATATCAAACGCTACCTCACTAGTCCGCCAGTTCTGGTGCCTCCCGTCATAGGAAGACCATTCTTGTTGTATGTTCGAGCGATAGATCGTTCTCTGGGAGCTCTTCTCATACAGAAGAACGGTATGGGTCTTGAACAGGCTATCTACTACCTCAGTAGGATGATGGTCAGAGCCGAACACCGGTACAATCCCGTGGAGAAAGAATGCTTGGCTCTGATGTTCGCTATCCAGAAGACGCGACACAATGTCACGAGCCAGACTATTCATATCATCTCCAGGATCAATCCTCTTCGGGTATTGATGAACAAGCCAAGTGTTCTTAATTCCCGACTCGCGACTTGGGCGATGTTATTAACACCGTATGACATAGTGTACGTTCCTCAGAAGTCCATCAAAGGCCAAGCATTGGCTAATTTCCTAGCTGCTCATCCAATCCCGGAGACCTCTAAACTGTACGAGGACATTCTCGACGAAGTTGCAGAATTTAATTTTGCAATGGAAGGTGATGCATGGGAACTATTCTTCGATGGTGCCTCCAGGACTGGTCCCAGGGAAAATATAGTTTCAGGAGTAGGGATTGTCCTGGTTACTCCTGATAAACTCATCATCTACCGAGCATATTCTCTTAGCGAGCCCTGTTCTAATAATGTGGCGGAGTATAACGCTCTACTAATCGGGCTCCAAGTCGCTAAGGAATTGGGCGTCGAATCTCTGGAAGCTTTCGGTGATTCTCTACTGATCGTCAATCAAGTCAGAGGAATATATGAAGTCCGGAATCCAGACCTTATCCCCTATCACCGAGCAACGGTCGAGATAGCCATAACATTCAAAGGATTCTTCCTAGAACATGTGCCCCGATCTCAGAATCTGGAAGCTGATGCCCTAGCCAGTCTAGCTGCAAATTTAGCTACTCCTATAAGAAGGCAGAATTCGGTGATCCTTCTTAACAGAGATTTATTCTGTATAAAAAATAACTTTCACATAGAAAGCAGCTACACCGTGAACACGGATCCTCCCAAGAGAGACTGGAGAAGTGCCTTTATAGATTTTGTGGTATACGGAATCTTGTCGGAGGACCCTAAAGAAGCAGTATCCGTCAAAAGACGATCATTACGCTTCTATTTTGATGCATCTTCACAGTGTCTATATCGCCGGACCTACGACGGACTGCTATTGAGGTGTCTCTCCGATGACGAGGCACAGCAGATTATCCGTGAAGCTCACGGCGGCTTATGCGGAGCGCATCAACCCGGTCCTAAGCTACAGGATCGTATCAGGAGGATGGGCTATTACTGGCTTACTATGATCCCAGATGCAATAAAGTATGCAAGACAATGTAGAGCCTGTCAGGTCCATACAGACTTTATACATCAACCTTCTGAACACCTATATCCTACGGTTGTATCCTGGCCTTTCGAAGCATGGGGTATGGATATTATTGGTCCTATTCACCCGTCTTCTTCCAGAGGTCACCGGTTCATACTGGCCATCACGAATTATTTCTCCAAATGGGCAGAGACGATCCCTCTTACTGAGGTGAAGGCATCTAATGTGATCAGCTTCATCTAGCATCATGTCATTTATCGCTTTGGGATACCCCGAAGGATAATTCATGACAATGGACCTCAGTTCATCAGCCAAGCATTTTATCGATTTTGTGATAAAAATCGGATATAAAATGTGGCCTCTACAGCATATAATCCTGTTGCTAATGGTTTGGCGGAAGCTTTCAACAAAACCATTATCAAGCTCTTAAAAAATTTTGTCTCTTCGAACAAGAGGGATTGGAATGAGAAGCTAGGAGAATGTCTCTGGGCATACCGCACAACGGTACGAGCACCGACAGGTTGTACCCCATTCTCATTAGTTTACGAGAGTGAAGTAGTTCTCCCCATCAAAGTCCAAATTCTGTCACTCAGGATAGCAGTGGCTAATAAGCTGACTCAAGAAAAGAATGACCTGTTAAGGCTTCAAGAGTTAGAAGGATTAGACGAGAAATGCCTCCAAGCTCAACAATGCATCGCGTTCTACCAGGCACGCATTTCTAGATCTTTTAATTAAAAAGTAAAGGAAAGAGTGTTCAAAGTCGGCGAGCTAGTTTTACCTGTGAGAAGGCCGATGATTCTTACTCACAAGAGTAAGGGTAAATTCCAGCCCAAATATGAAGGCCCTTATATGATCGAGACGACTTTCTCAAACGGCGCTTACAGGTTAGCCAAGCCTAACGGAGACTTATTGATGGCTCCTATCAATGGCAAATTCCTGAAGAGGTACTATGCTTAAACTCCTTTGCTCAAATGGAATATGGCAAAAATCTCATTCTGATAAAACTACTTCCAAAATAAAACTAGTTGGATCATATTCTATCATGTCCATATAACCTCTGAATATATATGTTTAACTAATTTGGAACTTCAAGACCTATCACGTCCATATTACCTCTGATAGTATTTTGTGTACAAATTTTAGCTGAAGCATATTCTATCATGTCCATATAACCTCTGAATAGATATGTCCTGCTGAAACTTACCGAGAGTATATCACGTCCATATTACCTCTGATATCACTTTCACCCAAACCTGTCATTTATATTCCAAAATGATGGATCCACAAAGTCAGATGAAAGCCTCTTTATTATTCCCAGAAAGAGCAAAATTATATTAAAAAGCAAAAAAGTACATCATTTGGGAGGAGCAGTTAGGTCGCGAATCTGCTGTGCCAGCATGGTCATCTTCTCGGTCCTGGAGCTCAGAGCAATAGTGCGGGCCGCCGTGCCTCATCATTGCTCAGGAGAGACAGTTCGGATCTAGCCCGAACAAAACCAGCACAGGCAACTCCTGCACGCGCCAAGTTCTATTGAGCTAGGTCCAGTCGACCATTCACCACATCTAGAGCTTCCGACGACTGAGAAGCCCACTCCTTTGCCTGAGCGAGTTTTGCTTCCAGTTTGCGGACCCTCGCTACATTCCCTTCATGCTCGGCCTGGCACTTCGTTTGAAGAGGAATGACCTCCTCCAAGATAGCTTTTTCTTCATCCATCTCCTGCTGATGTGTCTGGATGAATTTATTTAGGCCTGCCATATGTTCAGTAAGCTGTGCAGTCAAGGAGTCATATTCAGCCTGGACTAGGTCGTCAATGCTGCCTCGAGATAGCTGCAGATATTCGTTAATGGGTTGCTCCAAACCATTAACTATCTCCTCTAGTGTGTCAGCTATCCCAGAGTCGTTGAAGTCTCTGATCGGCACTATCGCGAACTGAGACGACCTCCTCATAGCCTCAAAGCTTAGATTCTTCTCCAACACCATTGATATTAATATTTTCATGGTGGTGTAGAAGATACCAGTATACTTCTCGGTCAGCAGGGCTAGATCCGAATATACGCTGGGAATGGCTGCAATATTGGCGAACCTCCCTCCAGGAACGACCGCAGACGATGTTGCCACAGTCGTCGCCTCAACTGGTGGTGCGATAAAAGAAGATGCACCAACACCGGACGAAGTGACCGGCGTACTCAAAGGAGGCATTGTCGCAATGATAGACTCATCCTCCTCTTGAGATACCGAAACCACTTCGGGCGAGCCGGTACCCGAAGATATTTCCTCTTCAAAGTCAGGCACCTCCATGTCATCGCCAGGAGCCGACACAGAGCCAAAAGGTGCGTCGATACTGCCCTCCCCGTGGATGTCTTCCCCTGAAAAGAAGACAAAAGAAAGTTAATATCAACATGATATTAATTTTCCTAAAAAAGAGGCATAAAGATGACATTTACCCATGGCCGATGGCATATATGTCGCATCTGCAGCCAGTACAGCTAAATCATTTCTTAATGATGCTAAGCAAGCTGTCATACCTGGAGAAGGTGGTGTATCAACCGACACTGGCAAATAGTCTTTCAGGTCCTCTTCAAGTTCCAACCGAGGCTCATCCGCTGGAATCTCGCTAGGAGCGCTTACAGATACGACAGGGGTCTCTCCCGATGCTGATCTGGATAAAGGTATACAGAATCTTATTATGCTCGGCCCCGAAAGCGATCTCGTACCACTACCTGAAGCGGTAGCAGCGACAGCAGCCTCCAGCAGAGATTCTCCGGTACCGCCAGCCGGAACTGTAGAGGTTCCCTCTCTAAAAGGCGAGGAACCTCCAATCAAAAAATTATCCCCAACAGGGGGAGATGCAGGCTCACTTCTAGGAGCCTCATTATCGGGAATCCTGAGAGGACGAGTAACCGTTTTCTTCTTCCTCTTGCGAGGGGAAGTCTCCTTCGGAGCAGGAGCCCTTCGCTTCCCAGAGATTACCAGAGGCCCTGCAGGCGGAGGTATTTTACCCCTTGGTACCGCCAACAGAGGATCATCTGGATTAACGGAATCTTCATCCTCGTCAGAAGAGACCGAGGGTATTTTGACTCTTCCTCCAGGCTTGGAAGAGGGTACCCTAAAACTTCTATGCATATCAAAATCGTGATGGAAGGTGTTGGTTGCCACATAGAACTAGGCATACGAGTGGAGAATGCGCAGCTCCGTGGAGAGTGAAATGACGGGCACGATAAAAATTTGCTCTAGTGCAACCCATGATGAAGTATCTCCATTCTCTCGCTCCATCAATGAGTCCGCCTCTGGACCTGAAGCTGGTGACGGTATTGCCCACGTGCAACTAGTCGTACCCGAATTGCCTGGCAAACCGACTAGGCAGATAGGGCTCAAAGAAGCAATGGTCTTCACTTCTATACAGTAAATGGGAAGGTCTAATGCAGACCAACCAATTAAAAGCCTCAGAAGAAAGAACGGTCTTTCTGTCGCCCATATCCTAAAGTCTGATCCCCTGTTGATTGAGATGTATAGATGGGACAGTGCAGAAAAGCTTCCAGCTGTGACTGAAATTCAGTACCCGCCGACAGTCTAAAACTGTGGTCACGTTCCAGGAGAAATTCTTGTAGTTCAATAAGAAACTACCCCCCGAACTATTGCCAGAGCCGGGAGACATCACCCTGGGGTTATGTAGAATTAACCATCCATCAAATACAGGTATGGTAATTCTACCCTGGAAAAGCTATCGCGCCGAGTTTCATCAGCAAGCAGCCCATCAGTAATGGCCCTCAGGCCAGCTTGTATGCGGCACACCATGGCAGGGAGCAAGCCCAGTCTTGCCCCGAACACCAGACGTACTGCAGGCCATAGCGTGTTGCGGTGAATGTAGTCCGCAGATGCAATCCCGGGTACCACCAGTCGGTGCAGCCATATGGAGAGAAAGCCACCCAGTTGAGCTTCCTTTGACAGAGGCCTGCGGCAATGCCTCAAATAACTGTATGCCTTAGTGCCTGCAGGATATTTCCCTATCCCTTCATTGAGGATCTGGTCCGGAGCCCCAGCGTCTTCCATAAGATCGTCGACTACCTGAGCACTAAGCACGCTCAGACAATTCAGAGGCTGATCCTTGCCTTCCAAGACTTTCTTTGGCTTAGTAGTCCTGGCCTGGTGAAAGAAGAGGTAGAACGCCTATTTATTGGTGTGAGCCAAATTCGAGGGCTCGCCATAAAAAATGGTGCAAGCAAGGTAGTGGCACATCAGCTCCTGGTACACGGCCACTACCCGAGGGTCTGAATCCTCCAACTCCCGGTTTGTGGGAACATACTCTTCATATGGAGTATCCCCCATCGGCAGTCTCGAGATCTCTGCCATCTCGTGGAGGGCCAATCCCAACTCCCCCAGTGGAGTGGCAAAAGTCTCGGTGAGCGAGATATATCGCTACATCAGTGCCAGAAACAGGTTGGGGTTGAGAGGTAACCCAACACTGGTAGCACTCACAGCTACGTACAGACCAATGCTCTCCAGCTCGGTCTAAAAATGCTTCAGGGCCCATTCAGCTAAGCGAGCCCATCGAAGATTTGTAAGGGTGATCCACCCACTTGTCCGAGGGTTCACCTTAGGGTATACTCCCCCGTACCCCATGAAATCGTTGCAGAAAGTCGATAATTGGACCGGCTGGAGCACTAAACTGTCTTCACTCGGGACACTACTCGGGTACAGTCCCCTGAACGGCAACACAGAGCCGGAAGGGCGGCTGACAAACGACCCCTGGTCAGCTCCTTTCAGATAAAATATCTTTCCTGCCCGGCCGTGAAGATCGGGAGTCAGCGTCCATGACATCCTTCTGGGATGTGTAGTATGGAAGAATGCCGAGATGGGATAATCTTTCAGCATCTTGGGCAGATACAGAACCAAGCCCCCGGCAGGAAAAATCTAGAGTTCTTTCTTGGGCTTCGTTTAGGACTGCTTGTCAATCATGTCCCCGAAGAAAAAAGTCGGCTTTATGTATTGGTCCCCGTCTATGTACGTCAGGGGCTCTCCGTTGATCATGTTCAACAGCGTTAGCTCGCCTTGACCGATATCAGGATTCTCCTTCCTTCAGGATATTTGGGTCCAGAGATGGGAAATGTCACGTGGGACAAATCCTCCAGGTAGTTGGAGTGTAGCATCCCGACAGCGGAACCCATCACCTCAGCCAATGGAGACGCATGCAAGTTAACTACAAAATGCAAGAAAGACAAGTCAGTTTCTATACTAGACAATCTTGCAGCATATGCCAAAAATCAACAGTCTGTGCTTTATGCCAAGACTATAAAAACTTGATCTTTTACGCTGGAATACTTATTCCAAGGCATAAAATTCAAAACTGGCAGTATACGCAAAGTTTTAACAGTTTGTGTTTTACGCCAGACTGCCAAAATTTGAGTTATTATGCCGGAATTTCCATCCAGAAGCGTAACACTCAAATTTTATAGTATACGCCAACTTTTGACAGTCAAAGCTTTTACGCCCGACTGCAAAAATATGGAGTTTTTGCGCTGACACATTAGAAATATGGACGTAAAAGATGAAATATCTCTATGCATCATCTTCCTCGAAGAGGCTATCAGCACAGAAGAAAACCTAACACCTTCACGTACAATGTGTGCGAAGGATTTTAGTCGTTCTTTTTCGTCCCAAAAGCTCTACCTTTAAGGCCGGGTGCACTACTCGTCGGCGGGACACTTCATTCAGAATGAAGCTCGCCTTGCCCGACGGAAGTCGCTCTCGCTTGGGCAGAAGAGTGAGAAGAAGAGTTGGTCTTCTTTCCCTTAGAGGAGAAGATCGGTTTCTGGGCCATTACTGAAAGCTCTGAATACTCGGAGAGGAGACGAAGGAGAGAACTCGAACAGTCGAAGGCTTTCTTTTGCAAAAGACAGATGAAAAGTTCTTCTCTGAAAAGCTTGGGGTATATATAGAGTTCGGATGGACTCCTCGAATCCCGAACCAAATCTTATATTTAATATTCGATTTTGATTGGGGACTACGTCAGCCTATTACTCAGAGAAGGCGGACAGTCAGTGAATTCAAAAAGTTTTCGTGCAAAGCAGATTCGTGGTTTTTACGCTAAGGAGCTTTCTACGCTCGACAGCTACAGATCTACGATTTTACGCTCACAAGCTATAAGTATATGGCTTTACACCCGGATGCTTTTATGCTCGGTAGCTTTTACGCTCGAAAGGCTGCAAACCTACGACTTTACGCTCAGAAGCTACAAATCTATGATTTCACGCTCGGTGGCTTTTACGCTAAGAGGCAACAAATCCACAACTTTACGCTTGGAAGATTTTCTTTTCAGAGGCTATAAATCTACAGTTCTACGTCCGGATGCTCTCATGCTCAGTAGCTTTTACGCTCGAGAGGCTACGAACTTATGATTTTATGCTCATCTACAGTTACAGATCTATGACTTTCCGTATATCTGAAAATACGCAGGCCAGAATATGCGTATATCCGAATAATTCTCAAGGTAGTCAATTGTAAGAGTTCACACAGAAGATACTCCTTCTTGACCTCAAAATATCCCAAGTACCCGAAGCATACAGGGTTCAGCATTAAAAATTACTCTTCTCCTTGGGTCGATTAGAAGTTCATCCAGAATCCAGTCTGAAAATTTTATCTACAATTCAAGATGGCGACTCAGTTTTTGACAGCCATTTCTTGCCCTGTTCCAAGGGATTTTTGATAAATTATTCTTGAAGATGATGGTCTGAACAAGAATTCTGTTTATCAGAAGTGACAGTTCAGAATTCTACGCGGTTCCTCATTCCTAAACAGCAAGACAATTCGAATACCCGAATGCTAAGCGGCTTTCTACGCATCCCTAGTTATGCATAAAAGATAGGATAGGACCTAACACTCTTTCTATCAGAGTAGGCATAAAGTTACCAGACGTGTCGAAGCTACACATATTCAGACTTCATAGGAAAGTATATGGCAAATAATCATATGCACAGAAGAAGACAATTTTATTAGAATCATGATTAAATATGAGGGAAATCCAGTCTACAAAGGGTTTTTTCTTCATTTTTCATGATTACATATGAGGAAAATCCCGTCTGTCACGACCCGCACCCGGTTTAGGGCACGAGTGCGTGGGTACGTCCAGCCTACGCCGCAGCATCGGCGGTAGAACGCTGTCTAGGTCAAGTACTATCTAAATAATCTCACACTAGTATCCAACTCCATAAGGAGACACGGATAACACTATAAAGATGAACAACATACTCAATCACAATTACAGCACGATAAGAATTTGAAGAACAAAAGAGTACAACACAAGACTAATGATAAAACAATCATACCTGTAATCAGTAACAACCAATCTCCAAGTGTCGGAACAAGTCCACTAAGGTCACAGTCTGGAAAAATATTTTCCAGTCAGGAAGGAGCAAAGTACATCTCTAAATAGCAGTTCTATATAAATGACATAAACTATGTAGCAGTTCTAGATGGAAACATACCAGATGCATGTATAGGTACGAGAAATGTACAATGAATGAAATACTGAAAATACTGTAAGTAACTGCAGGAAAAGAAACAATATGTCCAAGAGCAAGAAACCTATGACTAAGTGTGTGAGTACTAGCTTTAACATGTGATCGGCTTGGGAACTTGATCAGGCTGGTTACATGTGATTAGCTATGATTCATGGAAGGTCAGGCTAACCGTAGGTTAGCTATGATGCATGGAGAGGTCAGGCTAATCACACGTAACAGCTATGAGGCATGGAGATGGTCAGGCCGCACCCGACGTGAGATGTGGGGTGAGCTATGATGCATGGATAGTTGGGTATGATCACATATCTACACTAAAATACTCCCCAAACCCCCGACTGGTATCGTAGATCCAATCATGGTACGCTACGGCACGGGATTCCCTAGGAAGGTAGCAAATCTCCCCGGGAATCAGTGTCTGTACATGCACAAGATAACAAGGAAAACAAGTCTTGTACAAGCTACACCATGAATAAGGAATAACATCTCATGACGAGATCCGTGTATACCAATCCGTGTAACCAATGTGTCAAGGACATGGATATTTACACTAGATACAGTGTACATAGGTGATATCATAAATTAGAAACTAATCAGAGAATGTACTTGCCTTGGGTCCTTAGCTGGTAATTATTGATGTCCTGTTCCAGAGTATCCCCTGGGGGACCCAACAGTCCTAAAATATCAATACAACATTTGTATCAGGTGCTATACTAACACAACACAAAACATCGAACTCAGGGCCGTGCCAGGTATAGCACTAGTCAACTAGGGTCATCTAGTATGGATACGTATATAATACACATTATACTTATTAATACTTACAATATTACTTGCACCAAAAATAAATACATATACAATATATATATGTACCATTTAATTCATGTATAATATATATATATATATATATAGGTTGAACAATATATTTACCCTATATATTAATTTTATATATTAAAATATGCTAAGTAGGTATACAAAATACATGTATATACATTTACAAGTTATGTTAAAATATACTAAGTATGTATACAAAAGCATAAATATACATATACCAATAATTAAATTAATACACTTATGAGTTATACTATCATATATACATATATATATATAAGTGTTTATACATTAAATTGATTTATGTATTGTATATATATAGGTGACAAAATATACATGTGTTATTTCTTATACATATATATATACTAAAGAAATGTACTTATACCATATACGTATTCAAGTACATATATATATATCAAATAAATGTGCATATTTATTTATATACCAATTTAATAATTACCTACATATACAAAATACAGATATACATATATACCAATTTAACAATAATATATAAATATTTATATATATCAATAATACCTACTAAAATACGTATTTATATATATATGCATATGCCAATTATATGTAAACTATACCTTACATTGATTTATATACACTGAACATCATTCATTAATTACAATGTTCTCTATTCATTATGTACATTACTATGCATTATATATAAACTACACATATACATGTATTACAGGGAAAGGGAAGAGAGGAGGAGGGGCTTACTGTGATGGGGTCGGAGTCTCGCCGGAGTCGAAGGGGGTCGCCGGACGCTGAGCAGCGGGGTGGTGAAGGAGCAGCGGCTCGACGGGAAGAGAGCCGCCGGAGTCGACGAGCCGTGGAGACGCTGTCAGCAGCAGCCGGAGCACAGGCGGGCTGCCGGAGGGATCTCGAACGGGGATGGCGAGCCGGCTGGGAAGTCGCAGAGGGAGATGGGGATGATAGTACAGCCGAGGAGGGGATGCAGCATGGTGCGCTCGCCGGAGTTGGGGGAACAGGGAGAAGATGGGAGGAGTTGCTCGGTGTACAGCAGAGGGGGAGCAGTGGCATGCCGCCGGCGCGTCGAGGGGTGAACGCAGAGCCGTCGGGAAAGGAGTAGGGAGGTGGGGTCGGAGTGCAGGCCGCCTGACCGGGGAGGATGGCCGGAGAGTCGATGGGTTCAATGGAGATGGCGGTGGTGATCGATGCTGGCCGAGGGAAGTCCGGTGACCAGTGCACAGCGCCGGGGTTCAGAGGGAGGAGGACTGAGCAGCGGGTTGGCCGCCGGAGTACTGAAGGGCCGCCGGAGGACCACCGCAGAGGGAGGAGTCGAGGGGTTGGCCGGATGGCCGGGGTTGACAGCAGAACAGTGTCCCCTCCCTTTTACAATTTAAATTTAATTCCAAAAGAACAAAGAAGAAGAAGAAGAAAGGAAAAGAAGAAGAAAATAGCAGAAGAAATGAAGAAGAAGAGAAGAAAAGAAAAGAGAAGAAGAGAAGAAAATGTTCACATACGTAGGAGAGAGGGAGGAGGCTTGTGAGGTGGGGAAACCTAGATTTCTAGGGATTAGGGTTGAGGGTGACATGACATTAAATAGGATGAGGGTGAGATGTGGATGAAGGGTGGAGATTGCATCCATCTAGAATGGATGGTCATGACTTGTCATGAGAAAAATTAATTATTCATGGAGAGGGTTGTTGACTTAGTCAAATAGTTGGGCTCTCCATTTGTTTGAACCAATGGGGTGTTGACACCAATTATGCAAATTTGCAATTTAGCCCCCCTTAAATTTAGGAAATTGCACAAACACATAAAATAACGAAAATTTGGCGGGCGATTCGGTGTCCGGTGTTTTATAGGGTCAGGGGCGCTGTAAGATCGGTGTGGGCTTAAATAGCAGGGCACTGGAATTAAATTGGGATTTTAGAATCAGATAAAATAGTATCCTCAATTTAAATAGAAATAAATGCAAGTTGTGTTCAACAATTTATTAGGAGTACATGGAGCCAAAATCAGGTCAGGTCATCAATACCAATAATGAAGAAGACTCAGAACAGAATATTACCCTAATTTGGGCCGCACAAAAAATAGGTCAAGATAGCCTCCAATTTTCGATTGGAACGCACAACGATACAAAATAGGAATTTTAAATAACCGTCCGCGACGATTTTTGTGCGGCCAGAAATAATGCACAAAGAGCATAATTATGAGTTGCAAAAATAGCAGAATGGAAGGCGGGCATGTCTAGGGCAAGATTGTGAAATTTGTTGGAAGACAAAAGTCAAGGGTACTGCTCCAAATATCGAAGCAAAGGCAATGCGCAATAATTTAATTAAAATACGGTAATTAATTACAATCATAAATAAATAAATTATAAATAAAACAATTAATTACAGAATTCCATAATTTGGACAGGTGTTCCTCTACTGGGCTTCTAGGTCAAGTCTGCTAGCTCAAAACAATTGAACACTGTATCTAATACTATATTTAATTACACGTCACACATAATTATTTAAATCAATATATACTATTCATGTAATTAATTAATTATAACTACAATAATATTAAATATTGTAAAAAGTCGAAAATACCCCTGTTTTCGGAATGTGGTAGTGACAAGTCTACCCACCTTAAAAGAATTTCGTCCTCGAAATTTAAAATCCTCATAGTAGCATTTTCTCCTACACATTATTATTTTCCATAATTTGTGAAATTCAACAACCCACAAAATCCTGAAATAGTCCACCTTGTCGTTTCGCAATTTTTTTCAAAATTTTGAAATTACTATATTCCTGAAATATCCTCAAATAAAAATTAGTTTCCATTTCCTCACAATTTCCACGAATTTAAATGAAAAAATATTTATACTCGGAATTTGATATCTGTTCCTCAAATTTAATTTCAATCAATGTATTGAATCTCGTCCCAAAAGTCTGAATCCTAACAATAATCCCTCAATGATCTGATTCTTCAGTTTTCTTTCTCCTCAAAATACTTAATAATGCGACACTTATGGATCCTTCAAATGTAACGTCCGCAATACAAAATTTTAATTACTATATTGCAATCAAATATACATAATGATAATTTTCCAAATTTTCCTCAAATTTTAATGATAACTTATATCACAATCAACCTTCCTGAAATTAACAATCATCAATTCTGCCATGTTAAATTTTTAATCCTTTATTTAAATTAGCGTTTATCCTCAATTTCAATCATACCTCTATCCTTGTAAAACCACTGATTCAGCAATTCTGTTATATCAACTCATGAATGCTTATCATTGAATTTCTCATCATCTTGTCCCATTTTGTCAAGTCATAACCTTGTCATAGATCCTTGCTATGGTCAAAACCCCAACGATCATGGTCTAAGAAAATTTTTACCCACAGTCATACAACAACAACTTAGAGGAAACATGTATGGTTATGGTCTGTCTTATCATGGTATTGCATTCTCCGTCAGGGTGTACTACTAACTACATTCTAACAAGAAAATCATGAATACGAACTACAGCACTAGGGAAATCAATCAATCAAAAGACGGGAACATTAGGAAAAGAACCTGCTACCATATTACTTGTAGTATCTACTATCTCTAACAAACACTTAACTCTAGCACATTCACTAACTAATTCCTATTCATGTACACTGGTACCCATATCAACTACTCATTAATCCACAAAATCCATGAATACATCCGTATTGCACACACCTGTTTATTAATACCAAAATCTGATACCAAGAACCTATAATATAACCATGGTTCAATAATGTATCTAAGTTTGATACCTCTATCTCTCTAGTACCACACTCTCTATCAGTTCCCGTTCCTACTACAATTGTCCATACCATTTGTTCTCATTACTCAAGTTCACACCAAGTGTAACACATCATACTAAATACTAAGCCCTTTCTAATACAACTCTAGATGGACACCCAAGTCAGTCTGCGGTGCCCTCTCAATCATGCTCAATCACCAAATCCTTATACATGTATCTCATCTACTCATATATTAGTATTCATATCTCTCATTTACCATAAAATTGATCCTCAAAATAATCATCAAGGTTTAACTTCTCGGTCGACTTAAAATAAATTGTATATACTTCCTCAAAATCAGATACTCAATATCGAAATAAAATTTAATCACTCCTAAAATCTTTGTAGCCTTAACCGTGTTTATTGAACTCATATTTGAATCTTCAAAATTTAATGACGAAAACTCAACTCTTCCATTAAAAATAAAATTTTATTTCCACTTTTTAAGTTGTAAATCCACAAATGTACGTATCAATGCTCACGGTCTCTGATACTCAAGGTGCACTCAATGCATCTAGTGTCTATAGTTGTGTAATAAAATTGTACTGCCTGAATCACTTGTGCTATTACCTCCATTGATCAAGGGATTTTCTTCCAGGATTTTCCAATCACTATCAACTAGTCTATAAGCTAATTATCATCAAGCAGCGTGCTTACTGTTATTAACGTCATCCTCGACTAATCCTCGATATAGAATCATTAGCACTCTTGGTATTATATCATTAGCTTCATTAATGGATCATTCATCAAGCTCATTATTACTCATGATTACATGTATCTACTATAACACTCATGTTTCTTTACTCTCATGGGCATGTATAGGGTTCCTCATCTCGCTGGTTGTATAGATATTCCCCTTTAACCTTTCAGCCTGTTAAACTGATCTGTGATACGCCTCACCAATTTCATTACCTATGCCGATATTTCTCTTACCTTTATGCGTATATATCCCCTTACCTTTAACACTTCCGATATCAATCATTTAATTGAACATCATGTTTCATAAATCCTTAACACAATTCCTGGATACTTAAGTGTTCACGTAGATCATCCAATGGCATAATCCTGATTATCCAGGACGGGTATGTTGGCTCTGATACTAACCCTTGAACTATCACTGATACTCTATACTCTCCTTCTACTTATAGTACTATAATGACACTTATCCTAGAACCATTGTTACAAGGTACTATATTAAGGGCTAACTCTGGATTAAAGCCTACTGCTCACCTATCCAACTAGGAAACACTTATAACTTACTAACAACACTCAACCAATACTAACACTCAAGACACAGCCATAATTACAAGTCGCTAATTATCATACTCAACAAGGGAATCCTCAAAGAAAATAAGCTCAAAAAGGAACTGGATCAAGGACGGAAGGTATCTTTACTGTTAGTAAAGAAAAGAAGCAATGGAACAAAGTCCCGAAACAACAGAAATAGATAAGTCTTGAGATGATCTTTTAAGAACCAATTTAAGATACAACCTGATAATCATACACGTCTGCCAGAAATCATGACACACAGAATCCTCGCCACGCCAGTAAGCATAGATGCGATAACGACAGGTTCCGTAACTAAGGTATGCAACCCTATAATCATGTCATCTAGAATCCTCGCCACGCCAACCGGTATGGCTGCGAGAGACCCTAAGTTTCATAACTACAGTATGTACATCCAAGTCAGGTTCCTACGTTCTCGTCACGACAGCTGATATGGCTGCAATAAACTCTAGGTTCCATAATCAAAGTAGACGTTTTACCTTTCTCACTGTCCTCATCCATATATGTCATCAGATGATACCGTAAATTTTAGTCCGTAAAATTCATCTTAATTTGAAATCAACTCAACAACGATACCAGGAATTAAAGTTAACAACTCGTCAACAAGAATCAAAACCAAGAATTTAATTTAATAACTGCTCAACAAGAATCAAGTTCAGTGACAACAAGCGAGAGCGGACGGAAACCAGGAAAGATTTAAATTAAAAATAAGATTCTCATGGGGTCATCCCAGGAAATCTTTCAAGAATTTGTGATTGAGTATCCTCTCTCATCCTAGTATCCTATGTCCTATATTCTATAGCAGGCACGCAGTAGTGCAACGAAGACGTCACACTACCACGACATCGCACAACTCGCGAAGTCTGACCTGCATGGGCCACCACTAAAAACGTGTCACGACCCGCACCCGGTTTAGGGCACGAGTGCGTGGGTACGTCCAGCCTACGCCGCAGCATCGGCGGTAGAACGCTGTCTAGGTCAAGTACTATCTAAATAATCTCACACTAGTATCCAACTCCATAAGGAGACACGGATAACACTATAAAGATGAACAACATACTCAATCACAATTACAGCACGATAAGAATTTGAAGAACAAAAGAGTACAACACAAGACTAATGATAAAACAATCATACCTGTAATCAGTAACAACCAATCTCCAAGTGTCGGAACAAGTCCACTAAGGTCACAGTCTGGAAAAATATTTTCCAGTCAGGAAGGAGCAAAGTACATCTCTAAATAGCAGTTCTATATAAATGACATAAACTATGTAGCAGTTCTAGATGGAAACATACCAGATGCATGTATAGGTACGAGAAATGTACAATGAATGAAATACTGAAAATACTGTAAGTAACTGCAGGAAAAGAAACAATATGTCCAAGAGCAAGAAACCTATGACTAAGTGTGTGAGTACTAGCTTTAACATGTGATCGGCTTGGGAACTTGATCAGGCTGGTTACATGTGATTAGCTATGATTCATGGAAGGTCAGGCTAACCGTAGGTTAGCTATGATGCATGGAGAGGTCAGGCTAATCACACGTAACAGCTATGAGGCATGGAGATGGTCAGGCCGCACCCGACGTGAGATGTGGGGTGAGCTATGATGCATGGATAGTTGGGTATGATCACATATCTACACTAAAATACTCCCCAAACCCCCGACTGGTATCGTAGATCCAATCATGGTACGCTACGGCACGGGATTCCCTAGGAAGGTAGCAAATCTCCCCGGGAATCAGTGTCTGTACATGCACAAGATAACAAGGAAAACAAGTCTTGTACAAGCTACACCATGAATAAGGAATAACATCTCATGACGAGATCCGTGTATACCAATCCGTGTAACCAATGTGTCAAGGACATGGATATTTACACTAGATACAATGTACATAGGTGATATCATAAATTAGAAACTAATCAGAGAATGTACTTGCCTTGGGTCCTTAGCTGGTAATTATTGATGTCCTGTTCCAGAGTATCCCCTGGGGGACCCAACAGTCCTAAAATATCAATACAACATTTGTATCAGGTGCTATACTAACACAACACAAAACATCGAACTCAGGGCCGTGCCAGGTATAGCACTAGTCAACTAGGGTCATCTAGTATGGATACGTATATAATACACATTATACTTATTAATACTTACAATATTACTTGCACCAAAAATAAATACATATACAATATATATATGTACCATTTAATTCATGTATAATATATATATATATATATATAGGTTGAACAATATATTTACCCTATATATTAATTTTATATATTAAAATATGCTAAGTAGGTATACAAAATACATGTATATACATTTACAAGTTATGTTAAAATATACTAAGTATGTATACAAAAGCATAAATATACATATACCAATAATTAAATTAATACACTTATGAGTTATACTATCATATATACATATATATATATAAGTGTTTATACATTAAATTGATTTATGTATTGTATATATATAGGTGACAAAATATACATGTGTTATTTCTTATACATATATATATACTAAAGAAATGTACTTATACCATATACGTATTCAAGTACATATATATATATCAAATAAATGTGCATATTTATTTATATACCAATTTAATAATTACCTACATATACAAAATACAGATATACATATATACCAATTTAACAATAATATATAAATATTTATATATATCAATAATACCTACTAAAATACGTATTTATATATATATGCATATGCCAATTATATGTAAACTATACCTTACATTGATTTATATACACTGAACATCATTCATTAATTACAATGTTCTCTATTCATTATGTACATTACTATGCATTATATATAAACTACACATATACATGTATTACAGGGAAAGGGAAGAGAGGAGGAGGGGCTTACTGTGATGGGGTCGGAGTCTCGCCGGAGTCGAAGGGGGTCGCCGGACGCTGAGCAGCGGGGTGGTGAAGGAGCAGCGGCTCGACGGGAAGAGAGCCGCCGGAGTCGACGAGCCGTGGAGACGCTGTCAGCAGCAGCCGGAGCACAGGCGGGCTGCCGGAGGGATCTCGAACGGGGATGGCGAGCCGGCTGGGAAGTCGCAGAGGGAGATGGGGATGATAGTACAGCCGAGGAGGGGATGCAGCATGGTGCGCTCGCCGGAGTTGGGGGAACAGGGAGAAGATGGGAGGAGTTGCTCGGTGTACAGCAGAGGGGGAGCAGTGGCATGCCGCCGGCGCGTCGAGGGGTGAACGCAGAGCCGTCGGGAAAGGAGTAGGGAGGTGGGGTCGGAGTGCAGGCCGCCTGACCGGGGAGGATGGCCGGAGAGTCGATGGGTTTAATGGAGATGGCGGTGGTGATCGATGCTGGCCGAGGGAAGTCCGGTGACCAGTGCACAGCGCCGGGGTTCAGAGGGAGGAGGACTGAGCAGCGGGTTGGCCGCCGGAGTACTGAAGGGCCGCCGGAGGACCACCGCAGAGGGAGGAGTCGAGGGGTTGGCCGGATGGCCGGGGTTGACAGCAGAACAGTGTCCCCTCCCTTTTACAATTCAAATTTAATTCCAAAAGAACAAAGAAGAAGAAGAAGAAAGGAAAAGAAGAAGAAAATAGCAGAAGAAAGGAAGAAGAAGAGAAGAAAAGAAAAGAGAAGAAGAGAAGAAAATGTTCACATACGTAGGAGAGAGGGAGGAGGCTTGTGAGGTGGGGAAACCTAGATTTCTAGGGATTAGGGTTGAGGGTGACATGACATTAAATAGGATGAGGGTGAGATATGGATGAAGGGTGGAGATTGCATCCATCTAGAATGGATGGTCATGACTTGTCATGAGAAAAATTAATTATTCATGGAGAGGGTTGTTGACTTAGTCAAATAGTTGGGCTCTCCATTTGTTTGAACCAATGGGGTGTTGACACCAATTATGCAAATTTGCAATTTAGCCCCCCTTAAATTTAGGAAATTGCACAAACACATAAAATAACGAAAATTTGGCGGGCGATTCGGTGTCCGGTGTTTTATAGGGTCAGGGGCGCTGTAAGATCGGTGTGGGCTTAAATAGCAGGGCACTGGAATTAAATTGGGATTTTAGAATCAGATAAAATAGTATCCTCAATTTAAATAGAAATAAATGCAAGTTGTGTTCAACAATTTATTAGGAGTACATGGAGCCAAAATCAGGTCAGGTCATCAATACCAATAATGAAGAAGACTCAGAACAGAATATTACCCTAATTTGGGCCGCACAAAAAATAGGTCAAGATAGCCTCCAATTTTCGATTGGAACGCACAACGATACAAAATAGGAATTTTAAATAACCGTCCGCGACGATTTTTGTGCGGCCAGAAATAATGCACAAAGAGCATAATTATGAGTTGCAAAAATAGCAGAATGGAAGGCGGGCATGTCTAGGGCAAGATTGTGAAATTTGTTGGAAGACAAAAGTCAAGGGTACTGCTCCAAATATCGAAGCAAAGGCAATGCGCAATAATTTAATTAAAATACGGTAATTAATTACAATCATAAATAAATAAATTATAAATAAAACAATTAATTACAGAATTCCATAATTTGGACAGGTGTTCCTCTACTGGGCTTCTAGGTCAAGTCTGCTAGCTCAAAACAATTGAACACTGTATCTAATACTATATTTAATTACACGTCACACATAATTATTTAAATCAATATATACTATTCATGTAATTAATTAATTATAACTACAATAATATTAAATATTGTAAAAAGTCGAAAATACCCCTGTTTTCGGAATGTGGTAGTGACAAGTCTACCCACCTTAAAAGAATTTTGTCCTCGAAATTTAAAATCCTCATAGTAGCATTTTCTCCTACACATTATTATTTTCCATAATTTGTGAAATTCAACAACCCACAAAATCCTGAAATAGTCCACCTTGTCGTTTCGCAATTTTTTTCAAAATTTTTGAAATTACTATATTCCTGAAATATCCTCAAATAAAAATCAGTTTCCATTTCCTCACAATTTCCACGAATTTAAATGAAAAAATATTTATACTCGGAATTTGATATCTGTTCCTCAAATTTAATTTCAATCAATGTATTGAATCTCGTCCCAAAAGTCTGAATCCTAACAATAATCCCTCAATGATCTGATTCTTCAGTTTTCTTTCTCCTCAAAATACTTAATAATGCGACACTTATGGATCCTTCAAATGTAACGTCCGCAATACAAAATTTTAATTACTATATTGCAATCAAATATACATAATGATAATTTTCCAAATTTTCCTCAAATTTTAATGATAACTTATATCACAATCAACCTTCCTGAAATTAACAATCATCAATTCTGCCATGTTAAATTTTTAATCCTTTATTTAAATTAGCGTTTATCCTCAATTTCAATCATACCTCTATCCTTGTAAAACCACTGATTCAGCAATTCTGTTATATCAACTCATGAATGCTTATCATTGAATTTCTCATCATCTTGTCCCATTTTGTCAAGTCATAACCTTGTCATAGATCCTTGCTATGGTCAAAACCCCAACGATCATGGTCTAAGAAAATTTTTACCCACAGTCATACAACAACAACTTAGAGGAAACATGTATGGTTATGGTCTGTCTTATCATGGTATTGCATTCTCCGTCAGGGTGTACTACTAACTACATTCTAACAAGAAAATCATGAATACGAACTACAGCACTAGGGAAATCAATCAATCAAAAGACGGGAACATTAGGAAAAGAACCTGCTACCATATTACTTGTAGTATCTACTATCTCTAACAAACACTTAACTCTAGCACATTCACTAACTAATTCCTATTCATGTACACTGGTACCCATATCAACTACTCATTAATCCACAAAATCCATGAATACATCCGTATTGCACACACCTGTTTATTAATACCAAAATCTGATACCAAGAACCTATAATATAACCATGGTTCAATAATGTATCTAAGTTTGATACCTCTATCTCTCTAGTACCACACTCTCTATCAGTTCCCGTTCCTACTACAATTGTCCATACCATTTGTTCTCATTACTCAAGTTCACACCAAGTGTAACACATCATACTAAATACTAAGCCCTTTCTAATACAACTCTAGATGGACACCCAAGTCAGTCTGCGGTGCCCTCTCAATCATGCTCAATCACCAAATCCTTATACATGTATCTCATCTACTCATATATTAGTATTCATATCTCTCATTTACCATAAAATTGATCCTCAAAATAATCATCAAGGTTTAACTTCTCGGTCGACTTAAAATAAATTGTATATACTTCCTCAAAATCAGATACTCAATATCGAAATAAAATTTAATCACTCCTAAAATCTTTGTAGCCTTAACCGTGTTTATTGAACTCATATTTGAATCTTCAAAATTTAATGACGAAAACTCAACTCTTCCATTAAAAATAAAATTTTATTTCCACTTTTTAAGTTGTAAATCCACAAATGTACGTATCAATGCTCACGGTCTCTGATACTCAAGGTGCACTCAATGCATCTAGTGTCTATAGTTGTGTAATAAAATTGTACTGCCTGAATCACTTGTGCTATTACCTTCATTGATCAAGGGATTTTCTTCCAGGATTTTCCAATCACTATCAACTAGTCTATAAGCTAATTATCATCAAGCAGCGTGCTTACTGTTATTAACGTCATCCTCGACTAATCCTCGATATAGAATCATTAGCACTCTTGGTATTATATCATTAGCTTCATTAATGGATCATTCATCAAGCTCATTATTACTCATGATTACATGTATCTACTATAACACTCATGTTTCTTTACTCTCATGGGCATGTATAGGGTTCCTCATCTCGCTGGTTGTATAGATATTCCCCTTTAACCTTTCAGCCTGTTAAACTGATCTGTGATACGCCTCACCAATTTCATTACCTATGCCGATATTTCTCTTACCTTTATGCGTATATATCCCCTTACCTTTAACACTTCCGATATCAATCATTTAATTGAACATCATGTTTCATAAATCCTTAACACAATTCCTGGATACTTAAGTGTTCACGTAGATCATCCAATGGCATAATCCTGATTATCCAGGACGGGTATGTTGGCTCTGATACTAACCCTTGAACTATCACTGATACTCTATACTCTCCTTCTACTTATAGTACTATAATGACACTTATCCTAGAACCATTGTTACAAGGTACTATGCTAAGGGCTAACTCTGGATTAAAGCCTACTGCTCACCTATCCAACTAGGAAACACTTATAACTTACTAACAACACTCAACCAATACTAACACTCAAGACACAGCCATAATTACAAGTCGCTAATTATCATACTCAACAAGGGAATCCTCAAAGAAAATAAGCTCAAAAAGGAACTGGATCAAGGACGGAAGGTATCTTTACTGTTAGTAAAGAAAAGAAGCAATGGAACAAAGTCCCGAAACAACAGAAATAGATAAGTCTTGAGATGATCTTTTAAGAACCAATTTAAGATACAACCTGATAATCATACACGTCTGCCAGAAATCATGACACACAGAATCCTCGCCACGCCAGTAAGCATAGATGCGATAACGACAGGTTCCGTAACTAAGGTATGCAACCCTATAATCATGTCATCTAGAATCCTCGCCACGCCAACCGGTATGGCTGCGAGAGACCCTAAGTTTCATAACTACAGTATGTACATCCAAGTCAGGTTCCTACGTTCTCGTCACGACAGCTGATATGGCTGTAATAAACTCTAGGTTCCATAATCAAAGTAGACGTTTTACCTTTCTCACTGTCCTCATCCATATATGTCATCAGATGATACCGTAAATTTTAGTCCGTAAAATTCATCTTAATTTGAAATCAACTCAACAACGATACCAGGAATTAAAGTTAACAACTCGTCAACAAGAATCAAAACCAAGAATTTAATTTAATAACTGCTCAACAAGAATCAAGTTCAGTGACAACAAGCGAGAGCGGACGGAAACCAGGAAAGATTTAAATTAAAAATAAGATTCTCATGGGGTCATCCCAGGAAATCTTTCAAGAATTTGTGATTGAGTATCCTCTCTCATCCTAGTATCCTATGTCCTATATTCTATAGCAGGCACGCAGTAGTGCAACGAAGACGTCACACTACCACGACATCGCACAACTCGCGAAGTCTGACCTGCATGGGCCACCACTAAAAACGTGTCACGACCCGCACCCGGTTTAGGGCACGAGTGCGTAGGTACGTCCAGCCTACGCCGCAGCATCGGCGGTAGAACGCTGTCTAGGTCAAGTACTATCTAAATAATCTCACACTAGTATCCAACTCCATAAGGAGACACGGATAACACTATAAAGATGAACAACATACTCAATCACAATTACAGCACGATAAGAATTTGAAGAACAAAAGAGTACAACACAAGACTAATGATAAAACAATCATACCTGTAATCAGTAACAACCAATCTCCAAGTGTCGGAACAAGTCCACTAAGGTCACAGTCTGGAAAAATATTTTCCAGTCAGGAAGGAGCAAAGTACATCTCTAAATAGCAGTTCTATATAAATGACATAAACTATGTAGCAGTTCTAGATGGAAACATACCAGATGCATGTATAGGTACGAGAAATGTACAATGAATGAAATACTGAAAATACTGTAAGTAACTGCAGGAAAAGAAACAATATGTCCAAGAGCAAGAAACCTATGACTAAGTGTGTGAGTACTAGCTTTAACATGTGATCGGCTTGGGAACTTGATCAGGCTGGTTACATGTGATTAGCTATGATTCATGGAAGGTCAGGCTAACCGTAGGTTAGCTATGATGCATGGAGAGGTCAGGCTAATCACACGTAACAGCTATGAGGCATGGAGATGGTCAGGCCGCACCCGACGTGAGATGTGGGGTGAGCTATGATGCATGGATAGTTGGGTATGATCACATATCTACACTAAAATACTCCCCAAACCCCCGACTGGTATCGTAGATCCAATCATGGTACGCTACGGCACGGGATTCCCTAGGAAGGTAGCAAATCTCCCCGGGAATCAGTGTCTGTACATGCACAAGATAACAAGGAAAACAAGTCTTGTACAAGCTACACCATGAATAAGGAATAACATCTCATGACGAGATCCGTGTATACCAATCCGTGTAACCAATGTGTCAAGGACATGGATATTTACACTAGATACAGTGTACATAGGTGATATCATAAATTAGAAACTAATCAGAGAATGTACTTGCCTTGGGTCCTTAGCTGGTAATTATTGATGTCCTGTTCCAGAGTATCCCCTGGGGGACCCAACAGTCCTAAAATATCAATACAACATTTGTATCAGGTGCTATACTAACACAACACAAAACATCGAACTCAGGGCCGTGCCAGGTATAGCACTAGTCAACTAGGGTCATCTAGTATGGATACGTATATAATACACATTATACTTATTAATACTTACAATATTACTTGCACCAAAAATAAATACATATACAATATATATATGTACCATTTAATTCATGTATAATATATATATATATATATATAGGTTGAACAATATATTTACCCTATATATTAATTTTATATATTAAAATATGCTAAGTAGGTATACAAAATACATGTATATACATTTACAAGTTATGTTAAAATATACTAAGTATGTATACAAAAGCATAAATATACATATACCAATAATTAAATTAATACACTTATGAGTTATACTATCATATATACATATATATATATAAGTGTTTATACATTAAATTGATTTATGTATTGTATATATATAGGTGACAAAATATACATGTGTTATTTCTTATACATATATATATACTAAAGAAATGTACTTATACCATATACGTATTCAAGTACATATATATATATCAAATAAATGTGCATATTTATTTATATACCAATTTAATAATTACCTACATATACAAAATACAGATATACATATATACCAATTTAACAATAATATATAAATATTTATATATATCAATAATACCTACTAAAATACGTATTTATATATATATGCATATGCCAATTATATGTAAACTATACCTTACATTGATTTATATACACTGAACATCATTCATTAATTACAATGTTCTCTATTCATTATGTACATTACTATGCATTATATATAAACTACACATATACATGTATTACAGGGAAAGGGAAGAGAGGAGGAGGGGCTTACTGTGATGGGGTCGGAGTCTCGCCGGAGTCGAAGGGGGTCGCCGGACGCTGAGCAGCGGGGTGGTGAAGGAGCAGCGGCTCGACGGGAAGAGAGCCGCCGGAGTCGACGAGCCGTGGAGACGCTGTCAGCAGCAGCCGGAGCACAGGCGGGCTGCCGGAGGGATCTCGAACGGGGATGGCGAGCCGGCTGGGAAGTCGCAGAGGGAGATGGGGATGATAGTACAGCCGAGGAGGGGATGCAGCATGGTGCGCTCGCCGGAGTTGGGGGAACAGGGAGAAGATGGGAGGAGTTGCTCGGTGTACAGCAGAGGGGGAGCAGTGGCATGCCGCCGGCGCGTCGAGGGGTGAACGCAGAGCCGTCGGGAAAGGAGTAGGGAGGTGGGGTCGGAGTGCAGGCCGCCTGACCGGGGAGGATGGCCGGAGAGTCGATGGGTTTAATGGAGATGGCGGTGGTGATCGATGCTGGCCGAGGGAAGTCCGGTGACCAGTGCACAGCGCCGGGGTTCAGAGGGAGGAGGACTGAGCAGCGGGTTGGCCGCCGGAGTACTGAAGGGCCGCCGGAGGACCACCGCAGAGGGAGGAGTCGAGGGGTTGGCCGGATGGCCGGGGTTGACAGCAGAACAGTGTCCCCTCCCTTTTACAATTCAAATTTAATTCCAAAAGAACAAAGAAGAAGAAGAAGAAAGGAAAAGAAGAAGAAAATAGCAGAAGAAAGGAAGAAGAAGAGAAGAAAAGAAAAGAGAAGAAGAGAAGAAAATGTTCACATACGTAGGAGAGAGGGAGGAGGCTTGTGAGGTGGGGAAACCTAGATTTCTAGGGATTAGGGTTGAGGGTGACATGACATTAAATAGGATGAGGGTGAGATATGGATGAAGGGTGGAGATTGCATCCATCTAGAATGGATGGTCATGACTTGTCATGAGAAAAATTAATTATTCATGGAGAGGGTTGTTGACTTAGTCAAATAGTTGGGCTCTCCATTTGTTTGAACCAATGGGGTGTTGACACCAATTATGCAAATTTGCAATTTAGCCCCCCTTAAATTTAGGAAATTGCACAAACACATAAAATAACGAAAATTTGGCGGGCGATTCGGTGTCCGGTGTTTTATAGGGTCAGGGGCGCTGTAAGATCGGTGTGGGCTTAAATAGCAGGGCACTGGAATTAAATTGGGATTTTAGAATCAGATAAAATAGTATCCTCAATTTAAATAGAAATAAATGCAAGTTGTGTTCAACAATTTATTAGGAGTACATGGAGCCAAAATCAGGTCAGGTCATCAATACCAATAATGAAGAAGACTCAGAACAGAATATTACCCTAATTTGGGCCGCACAAAAAATAGGTCAAGATAGCCTCCAATTTTCGATTGGAACGCACAACGATACAAAATAGGAATTTTAAATAACCGTCCGCGACGATTTTTGTGCGGCCAGAAATAATGCACAAAGAGCATAATTATGAGTTGCAAAAATAGCAGAATGGAAGGCGGGCATGTCTAGGGCAAGATTGTGAAATTTGTTGGAAGACAAAAGTCAAGGGTACTGCTCCAAATATCGAAGCAAAGGCAATGCGCAATAATTTAATTAAAATACGGTAATTAATTACAATCATAAATAAATAAATTATAAATAAAACAATTAATTACAGAATTCCATAATTTGGACAGGTGTTCCTCTACTGGGCTTCTAGGTCAAGTCTGCTAGCTCAAAACAATTGAACACTGTATCTAATACTATATTTAATTACACGTCACACATAATTATTTAAATCAATATATACTATTCATGTAATTAATTAATTATAACTACAATAATATTAAATATTGTAAAAAGTCGAAAATACCCCTGTTTTCGGAATGTGGTAGTGACAAGTCTACCCACCTTAAAAGAATTTTGTCCTCGAAATTTAAAATCCTCATAGTAGCATTTTCTCCTACACATTATTATTTTCCATAATTTGTGAAATTCAACAACCCACAAAATCCTGAAATAGTCCACCTTGTCGTTTCGCAATTTTTTTCAAAATTTTTGAAATTACTATATTCCTGAAATATCCTCAAATAAAAATCAGTTTCCATTTCCTCACAATTTCCACGAATTTAAATGAAAAAATATTTATACTCGGAATTTGATATCTGTTCCTCAAATTTAATTTCAATCAATGTATTGAATCTCGTCCCAAAAGTCTGAATCCTAACAATAATCCCTCAATGATCTGATTCTTCAGTTTTCTTTCTCCTCAAAATACTTAATAATGCGACACTTATGGATCCTTCAAATGTAACGTCCGCAATACAAAATTTTAATTACTATATTGCAATCAAATATACATAATGATAATTTTCCAAATTTTCCTCAAATTTTAATGATAACTTATATCACAATCAACCTTCCTGAAATTAACAATCATCAATTCTGCCATGTTAAATTTTTAATCCTTTATTTAAATTAGCGTTTATCCTCAATTTCAATCATACCTCTATCCTTGTAAAACCACTGATTCAGCAATTCTGTTATATCAACTCATGAATGCTTATCATTGAATTTCTCATCATCTTGTCCCATTTTGTCAAGTCATAACCTTGTCATAGATCCTTGCTATGGTCAAAACCCCAACGATCATGGTCTAAGAAAATTTTTACCCACAGTCATACAACAACAACTTAGAGGAAACATGTATGGTTATGGTCTGTCTTATCATGGTATTGCATTCTCCGTCAGGGTGTACTACTAACTACATTCTAACAAGAAAATCATGAATACGAACTACAGCACTAGGGAAATCAATCAATCAAAAGACGGGAACATTAGGAAAAGAACCTGCTACCATATTACTTGTAGTATCTACTATCTCTAACAAACACTTAACTCTAGCACATTCACTAACTAATTCCTATTCATGTACACTGGTACCCATATCAACTACTCATTAATCCACAAAATCCATGAATACATCCGTATTGCACACACCTGTTTATTAATACCAAAATCTGATACCAAGAACCTATAATATAACCATGGTTCAATAATGTATCTAAGTTTGATACCTCTATCTCTCTAGTACCACACTCTCTATCAGTTCCCGTTCCTACTACAATTGTCCATACCATTTGTTCTCATTACTCAAGTTCACACCAAGTGTAACACATCATACTAAATACTAAGCCCTTTCTAATACAACTCTAGATGGACACCCAAGTCAGTCTGCGGTGCCCTCTCAATCATGCTCAATCACCAAATCCTTATACATGTATCTCATCTACTCATATATTAGTATTCATATCTCTCATTTACCATAAAATTGATCCTCAAAATAATCATCAAGGTTTAACTTCTCGGTCGACTTAAAATAAATTGTATATACTTCCTCAAAATCAGATACTCAATATCGAAATAAAATTTAATCACTCCTAAAATCTTTGTAGCCTTAACCGTGTTTATTGAACTCATATTTGAATCTTCAAAATTTAATGACGAAAACTCAACTCTTCCATTAAAAATAAAATTTTATTTCCACTTTTTAAGTTGTAAATCCACAAATGTACGTATCAATGCTCACGGTCTCTGATACTCAAGGTGCACTCAATGCATCTAGTGTCTATAGTTGTGTAATAAAATTGTACTGCCTGAATCACTTGTGCTATTACCTTCATTGATCAAGGGATTTTCTTCCAGGATTTTCCAATCACTATCAACTAGTCTATAAGCTAATTATCATCAAGCAGCGTGCTTACTGTTATTAACGTCATCCTCGACTAATCCTCGATATAGAATCATTAGCACTCTTGGTATTATATCATTAGCTTCATTAATGGATCATTCATCAAGCTCATTATTACTCATGATTACATGTATCTACTATAACACTCATGTTTCTTTACTCTCATGGGCATGTATAGGGTTCCTCATCTCGCTGGTTGTATAGATATTCCCCTTTAACCTTTCAGCCTGTTAAACTGATCTGTGATACGCCTCACCAATTTCATTACCTATGCCGATATTTCTCTTACCTTTATGCGTATATATCCCCTTACCTTTAACACTTCCGATATCAATCATTTAATTGAACATCATGTTTCATAAATCCTTAACACAATTCCTGGATACTTAAGTGTTCACGTAGATCATCCAATGGCATAATCCTGATTATCCAGGACGGGTATGTTGGCTCTGATACTAACCCTTGAACTATCACTGATACTCTATACTCTCCTTCTACTTATAGTACTATAATGACACTTATCCTAGAACCATTGTTACAAGGTACTATGCTAAGGGCTAACTCTGGATTAAAGCCTACTGCTCACCTATCCAACTAGGAAACACTTATAACTTACTAACAACACTCAACCAATACTAACACTCAAGACACAGCCATAATTACAAGTCGCTAATTATCATACTCAACAAGGGAATCCTCAAAGAAAATAAGCTCAAAAAGGAACTGGATCAAGGACGGAAGGTATCTTTACTGTTAGTAAAGAAAAGAAGCAATGGAACAAAGTCCCGAAACAACAGAAATAGATAAGTCTTGAGATGATCTTTTAAGAACCAATTTAAGATACAACCTGATAATCATACACGTCTGCCAGAAATCATGACACACAGAATCCTCGCCACGCCAGTAAGCATAGATGCGATAACGACAGGTTCCGTAACTAAGGTATGCAACCCTATAATCATGTCATCTAGAATCCTCGCCACGCCAACCGGTATGGCTGCGAGAGACCCTAAGTTTCATAACTACAGTATGTACATCCAAGTCAGGTTCCTACGTTCTCGTCACGACAGCTGATATGGCTGTAATAAACTCTAGGTTCCATAATCAAAGTAGACGTTTTACCTTTCTCACTGTCCTCATCCATATATGTCATCAGATGATACCGTAAATTTTAGTCCGTAAAATTCATCTTAATTTGAAATCAACTCAACAACGATACCAGGAATTAAAGTTAACAACTCGTCAACAAGAATCAAAACCAAGAATTTAATTTAATAACTGCTCAACAAGAATCAAGTTCAGTGACAACAAGCGAGAGCGGACGGAAACCAGGAAAGATTTAAATTAAAAATAAGATTCTCATGGGGTCATCCCAGGAAATCTTTCAAGAATTTGTGATTGAGTATCCTCTCTCATCCTAGTATCCTATGTCCTATATTCTATAGCAGGCACGCAGTAGTGCAACGAAGACGTCACACTACCACGACATCGCACAACTCGCGAAGTCTGACCTGCATGGGCCACCACTAAAAACGTGTCACGACCCGCACCCGGTTTAGGGCACGAGTGCGTGGGTACGTCCAGCCTACGCCGCAGCATCGGCGGTAGAACGCTGTCTAGGTCAAGTACTATCTAAATAATCTCACACTAGTATCCAACTCCATAAGGAGACACGGATAACACTATAAAGATGAACAACATACTCAATCACAATTACAGCACGATAAGAATTTGAAGAACAAAAGAGTACAACACAAGACTAATGATAAAACAATCATACCTGTAATCAGTAACAACCAATCTCCAAGTGTCGGAACAAGTCCACTAAGGTCACAGTCTGGAAAAATATTTTCCAGTCAGGAAGGAGCAAAGTACATCTCTAAATAGCAGTTCTATATAAATGACATAAACTATGTAGCAGTTCTAGATGGAAACATACCAGATGCATGTATAGGTACGAGAAATGTACAATGAATGAAATACTGAAAATACTGTAAGTAACTGCAGGAAAAGAAACAATATGTCCAAGAGCAAGAAACCTATGACTAAGTGTGTGAGTACTAGCTTTAACATGTGATCGGCTTGGGAACTTGATCAGGCTGGTTACATGTGATTAGCTATGATTCATGGAAGGTCAGGCTAACCGTAGGTTAGCTATGATGCATGGAGAGGTCAGGCTAATCACACGTAACAGCTATGAGGCATGGAGATGGTCAGGCCGCACCCAACGTGAGATGTGGGGTGAGCTATGATGCATGGATAGTTGGGTATGATCACATATCTACACTAAAATACTCCCCAAACCCCCGACTGGTATCGTAGATCCAATCATGGTACGCTACGGCACGGGATTCCCTAGGAAGGTAGCAAATCTTCCCGGGAATCAGTGTCTGTACATGCACAAGATAACAAGGAAAACAAGTCTTGTACAAGCTACACCATGAATAAGGAATAACATCTCATGACGAGATCCGTGTATACCAATCCGTGTAACCAATGTGTCAAGGACATGGATATTTACACTAGATACAGTGTACATAGGTGATATCATAAATTAGAAACTAATCAGAGAATGTACTTGCCTTGGGTCCTTAGCTGGTAATTATTGATGTCCTGTTCCAGAGTATCCCCTGGGGGACCCAACAGTCCTAAAATATCAATACAACATTTGTATCAGGTGCTATACTAACACAACACAAAACATCGAACTCAGGGCCGTGCCAGGTATAGCACTAGTCAACTAGGGTCATCTAGTATGGATACGTATATAATACACATTATACTTATTAATACTTACAATATTACTTGCACCAAAAATAAATACATATACAATATATATATGTACCATTTAATTCATGTATAATATATATATATATATATATAGGTTGAACAATATATTTACCCTATATATTAATTTTATATATTAAAATATGCTAAGTAGGTATACAAAATACATGTATATACATTTACAAGTTATGTTAAAATATACTAAGTATGTATACAAAAGCATAAATATACATATACCAATAATTAAATTAATACACTTATGAGTTATACTATCATATATACATATATATATATAAGTGTTTATACATTAAATTGATTTATGTATTGTATATATATAGGTGACAAAATATACATGTGTTATTTCTTATACATATATATATACTAAAGAAATGTACTTATACCATATACGTATTCAAGTACATATATATATATCAAATAAATGTGCATATTTATTTATATACCAATTTAATAATTACCTACATATACAAAATACAGATATACATATATACCAATTTAACAATAATATATAAATATTTATATATATCAATAATACCTACTAAAATACGTATTTATATATATATGCATATGCCAATTATATGTAAACTATACCTTACATTGATTTATATACACTGAACATCATTCATTAATTACAATGTTCTCTATTCATTATGTACATTACTATGCATTATATATAAACTACACATATACATGTATTACAGGGAAAGGGAAGAGAGGAGGAGGGGCTTACTGTGATGGGGTCGGAGTCTCGCCGGAGTCGAAGGGGGTCGCCGGACGCTGAGCAGCGGGGTGGTGAAGGAGCAGCGGCTCGACGGGAAGAGAGCCGCCGGAGTCGACGAGCCGTGGAGACGCTGTCAGCAGCAGCCGGAGCACAGGCGGGCTGCCGGAGGGATCTCGAACGGGGATGGCGAGCCGGCTGGGAAGTCGCAGAGGGAGATGGGGATGATAGTACAGCCGAGGAGGGGATGCAGCATGGTGCGCTCGCCGGAGTTGGGGGAACAGGGAGAAGATGGGAGGAGTTGCTCGGTGTACAGCAGAGGGGGAGCAGTGGCATGCCGCCGGCGCGTCGAGGGGTGAACGCAGAGCCGTCGGGAAAGGAGTAGGGAGGTGGGGTCGGAGTGCAGGCCGCCTGACCGGGGAGGATGGCCGGAGAGTCGATGGGTTCAATGGAGATGGCGGTGGTGATCGATGCTGGCCGAGGGAAGTCGGGTTCCAGGGTTGTTGACTTAGTCAAATAGTTGGGCTCTCCATTTGTTTGAACCAATGGGGTGTTGACACCAATTATGCAAATTTGCAATTTAGCCCCCCTTAAATTTAGGAAATTGCACAAACACATAAAATAACGAAAATTTGGCGGGCGATTCGGTGTCCGGTGTTTTATAGGGTCAGGGGCGCTGTAAGATCGGTGTGGGCTTAAATAGCAGGGCACTGGAATTAAATTGGGATTTTAGAATCAGATAAAATAGTATCCTCAATTTAAATAGAAATAAATGCAAGTTGTGTTCAACAATTTATTAGGAGTACATGGAGCCAAAATCAGGTCAGGTCATCAATACCAATAATGAAGAAGACTCAGAACAGAATATTACCCTAATTTGGGTCGCACGAAAAATAGGTCAAGATAGCCTCCAATTTTCGATTGGAACGCACAACGATACAAAATAGGAATTTTAAATAACCGTCCGCGACGATTTTTGTGCGGCCAGAAATAATGCACAAAGAGCATAATTATGAGTTGCAAAAATAGCAGAATGGAAGGCGGGCATGTCTAGGGCAAGATTGTGAAATTTGTTGGAAGACAAAAGTCAAGGGTACTGCTCCAAATATCGAAGCAAAGGCAATGCGCAATAATTTAATTAAAATACGGTAATTAATTACAATCATAAATAAATAAATTATAAATAAAATAATTAATTACAGAATTCCATAATTTGGACAGGTGTTCCTCTACTGGGCTTCTAGGTCAAGTCTGCTAGCTCAAAACAATTGAACACTGTATCTAATACTATATTTAATTACACGTCACACATAATTATTTAAATCAATATATACTATTCATGCAATTAATTAATTATAACTACAATAATATTAAATATTATAAAAAGTCGAAAATACCCCTGTTTTCGGAATGTGGTAGTGACACCGTCTACAAAGGATTTCCTCATTGTCATCGGAAGGCCACCCCCAGAGTCTGTTCTGCCAGGTTCTCGCATGAGTGGAGTTCTTCATCCATCTTCTCTAGCAGTTAGTCGGTTTCTGCAACCGACTAACAAGAAAATAAACGACGGGAGGATACAAAACTGGGCCTGCCTAAATTATGCAGATCCCATGCTCCGTACGCCATGACAGATTGAGTTAAGGTATTTCACCCAACTCAATACTCGAGGATAGAGCTAGTTTGTCTGCTCTCGTCCATGAACGACAGAAGAAGATACAGCTTGCAAGCTGTGTGGTCAAATGAGACCCTTCCTCTCTCCGGAAGAACCGTCATACAAAGTTGCTGATTATCCCAAGCAAAGGAGGCTATGATATCCTTCCATGATCCATCGTTGCAGAGGATATTTGCTTGAAGACGTCGCCTTTTTTGGCTCCTTACATGCTGGAAGAACATGGTCTTCTTCTTCCTCAAATCGACCCGACGAACTCCGACGATCATCTCTGTGTGGTGAAGGAAATATAGGAAGAACAGGTTAAACTCCTCAGCCTTTTATAAGCAAGAGAGAGCCCACCGAATCCCAACGGATCCCCAATAAATCTGCCAGAAAGTCAGCCTTAAAGAACGTGTCAAACTTGACCGTTTTATGCTTTATTCAAAGCATTTCAAATTACGAGGAATTTGAAAGCTTTGAAGGGGATCTTGTAGAAGCATAAAAAATACGTTGGATAACTATACGCAGCATGTTGATACTGGGCAGCGTAAAAAGATGACTTCAGAGCCATCAATGTGCAAACAGAGCTTTTCCGCTGAGCACAACATAAAATATAAGCTTAAGGACCATCCACATAATGCAGTATGTCCAGGCTGCTTCAGCGTAAAAAGGGTGCTACATCGCCTTTATGGCGTAAAACTCATCCGCTTTTAATACAGCATTGAAGTGTACGAGGGATGCTTCGTATTCCCCAAAATGAACCTGACAAATCGTGCAGTGAACCTGACGTCTGACTCCTGACAAAGAGTACCGCATGACTACCGAGATGACGGCTGTAATGATGGCGCGGCACAGCGACCTAGACTGTCGTTTAGTAACATCTCCTTGGCATAAACTGCTTTTACGCATACAAGAAAATATGCTGCCTAGTTTTACACAGGCATACATGAGCTTCTTACGCTCCACAGAAGACAAACAGACTGCCACATCAAAAGCTGCTCTTCGTACAGAGCTTGAGGCACGTCTCTGCATTTAATGTGCAGAGTGATGGCAGAGCTTGAGGTACGTCTCTACATTTAATACGCAGAGTGATGGCAGAGCTCGAGGCACATCTTTGCATTTAATGTGCAGAGTGATGGCAGAGCTCGAGGCACGTCTCTGTATTTAATGCACAGAGTGATGGCAGAGCTCGAGGCACGTCTCTGCATTTAATATGCAGAATGGTGACAGATCTTCGAGACACGCCTCTGCATTTAATGCACAGAATAATGGCAGATCTTTGAGACACGTCTCTGGAATACGCTGCCTAGTTTTACACAGGCAGACGTGAGATTCTTACGCTCCGTAGAAGACAAATAGACGGCCACGTCATCAGTTGCTCTTCGTACAGGGTTCGAGGCGCGTATCTGCATTTAATGCACAGAATAATGGCATATCTTCGAAGACACACCTCTGCATTTAATGCGCAGGATGGGGGCAGATATCGGCATTTAATGTGAGAGATTTGATTATATCTCCAAAAGCCGTAATTTAGGCTAAAATATCCACATCATCACTTTGGCACATTACGCCATCGGGCTATTTTTAGCTATGGGAGCACGCTATACGCTATCTCCTTGGAATACGCCAACTCAGGACATATTTGTATTGGTGCGTATTAAGGCTATTCGGTCCAGAATTTGCTCAAGGCCTCAGTCAGGGGAGGAGGATCAGCTATCTTCTATGCCTACTCGGCTTCTATGCCTACTCGACTTCTATGCCTACTCGGCTTCTATGCCTACTTGGCTTCTACGCCATGGTGACAGTTATTGGCTTCTACGCCAGCCTTTTCTACGCGAGGAATAACTACCTACGTGACTTTTATGCCGTGATCTTTGCAGCAGTTATACATATTGTCTCTTAATGGGATACGCGTCACACGCTCATTCAAAAGGTTATCTATACGCGGGAAACGGTTATTGCAACCATCGTGTAAAAGGGTGCTGTACTTTCCACTACTCGGTTTCTACGCTGACTGAGTGGTCACTGTCACTAAAACTCTATAAATAGAGACCTCTATCAACAGAGGTCCAAGGTCGAAGTTCGAAGGTCGAAAAACTGAAGATCAGAACCAGGGTCGAATATTGGTGGAGAAAATAGTCTTTGAGAGAGAAGAATCCAGAGCTCAGGCAAAGAGTAGTGATTGACGACTTTGGCATCGAACATCCACTCTCCCTCGCAACCTTCGAAGGTTCTTCTGTCTTCTACGACACATCTTCATCATCGTGTGGTCCAAGGGACAAAGTGATCGACTGCAGATCAGACTCCTATAGCAATATTTACCCAGATTAAAAAATTGTACTCGACATCCTCGTATAGGACTAATTGTACAATATTGTTTGTAAACCAAAGAGCAAGTTTCGCATAAACCTGTCGTTTCTATTTTTTTCATTTATTATCAAACACCTGCATATTTTAAGATATGTGAAAAGTCATAGATCCGTAATGTAGATGAGCATAAAATCATAAGTTTGTAGCCTCTCGAGCGTAAAAGTTGTTGAGCATAAGTGTATCCGGGCATAAAATCGTAGATTTATAGCCTCTGAAAAGAAAACTTCCGAGCATGAAGTCGTAGATTTGTAGCCTCTGAGCGTAAAAAGCTTCTGAGTATGAAATCATAGATTTGTAGCTTCTGAGCGTGAAGTTGTAGGTTTACAGCCTCTCGAGCGTAAAAGCTACCGAGCGTAAAAGCATCCGGGCGTAAAACCATAGACTTATAGCCTCTGACCGTAAAACCGTAGATTTGTAACCTCTGAGCGTAAAAAGCTCCTTAGCGTAAAACCGTTGATTTGTTCTGCACAAAAATTTTGAATCCGCTGACTGTCCGTCTTCCCTAAATAATAGGCTGACGTAGTCCCCAATCATAACCGAATATTAAATATCGGATTTGGTTAGGGAATCGAAGAGTTTATCTGAACTCTATAAATACCCCAAGGCCTTCAGAGAAGAAACTCTTCACCTGTCTTTTGCAAAAAAAACTTCGTCTTTTTTAGAACTCTTCTTCGTTTCTTCTCTGAGCACTCTGAGTTTTAGCAATGGCACCGAAACAACCTTCCACCGCTAAGGGAAAGAAAGCTGCCTCCTTTTCTCGCTCCTCTGCTCAAGCACGAGCGACTCCCATTGGGCTAAATGAACCTCGCTCTGAACGAAGTGCCCCACCGTCAAGCTGTGCACCAGGCGTCATAGGTAAAGTTTTTGGGACGATAATAAAAAAACGAAGAAAACCCTTCGCACACGTTGTACGTGAACACGCTAGGTCATCTTCTATACTGAGAGCCTCTTCGAGGAAGATGATGCACAGGGATGTTTTATCATTTACGCCCACATTCCTAATGTGTCAGCGTAAAAACTCCATATTTTCTCAGTCTAGCGTAAAAGCTTTGACTGTTGAAATTTGGCGTATACTACAAACTTTGAGTGTTACGCTCTGGATAAAAATTTTGACGTAATAACTCAAATTTTGGCAGTCCACAGACTGTTAGATTTTTGTGTATACTGCAAATCTTGAATTTTACGCCTAGAAAATAGGTTCCAACGTAAAAACTCAAGTTTTTACAGCCTCGGCATAAAAGCACAGACTGTCGATCTTTGGCGTAAGCTGCAAGATGTAATGTCTAGTATAGAAACTGACTTGTTCTTCTTGTATTTTGTAGTTGACTTGCAGATACCTCTGTTGGCTGAGGTGATAGATTCTGCTGCTGGGATGCTGAACTCCAATTACTTGGAGGATTTGTCCCATGTGACATTCCCTATTTCTGGAACCCAGTATCCTGAAGGAAGGGAAATTCTGATATCGTCTCAAGGAGAACGAATGCTGTTGAGTATGATCAACGGGGAGCCCCTAACGTATATAGATGGGGCCAAATATATAAAACCAGCTTTCCTATTCGGAGATATGATTCATAAATAATTTCAAACGAAGCCCAAGAAGGAAAAGTGGGTTTTTACTGCTGGGGGCATGGTCATGTACCTGCCCAGGATGTCGAGAGATTATCCTATCTCGGCATTTTTCCATGCCACGCATCCCAGGAAGATGTCATGGACCCTGACCCCTAATCTTCACGGCCAGCCGGGGAAGATATTTTATCAGAAAGGATCAGACCAAGGATTATTTGTGAGCCGCCCTTCAGGCCCTGTAATGCCTTTCAGGGGATTATTTCTGGGCAGTGTCCCGAGTGAAGACACTTCACTGCTGTTTGTAGTATTAAACGAAAGAATGAAGATGTATTCAATATGGGGTTTACACAGAACCCGCCTTCTTTGGTTTACAAACAAACTTGTACAATTTGATCCTATACGAGGATATGGGAGTACAATTTATTTAATCTGGGTAAATATTGCTATAGGTGTCTGATCTGCAGTCGATCACTTTAGCCCTTGGACCACACGATGTTAAAAAAGTGCCGTAGAAGATAGGAAGCAGCTTCGAAGGTTGCAGGAGAGGGTGGATGCACGATGCCAAAGTCGTCGATCCCTACTCTTTGCTTGAGCTCCGGGTGCTCTCTCTCTCTCTCTCTCTCTCTCTCTCTCTCTCTCTCTCTCTCGGGTTTTCTTGACCAATTTTCCCACATTCTTCCTCATTGATAGAGATCTCTATTTATAGAGTTTTAGTGACAGTGACCACTTCGTCGGTGTAACAACCGAGAAGTAGAAAGTACAGCACCCTTTTACACAACGGTTAAAGTAACCAATGCCTGCGTATAGATGATCTTTTGAATGAGTGTGTGACGCGGGTCCAACTAAGGGACACAACGCGTACAATTGCTACGAAGATCACGGCGTAAAAGCCACGTAGGTAGGTATCCATTGTGTAGAAGAGGTTGGCATAGAAGCCAAATGTCTGTCACCATGGCATAGAAGCCAAATAGTTATCAAACCGGCATAGAAGCTGAATAGGCGTAGAAGCCGAACAGGCGTAGAAGCCGAGTGGTCGTAGAGGCCGAACAGGCACAGAAGCCGAGTGGTCGTAGAGGCCGAACAGGCATAGAAGCCGAAGGGTCGTAGAGGCCGAACAGGCATAGAAGCCGAAGGGGCACCTGGGCCGAGCAGGCGTAGAAGCCGAAGGGGCACAGGGCCGAACAGGCGTAGAAGCCGAAGGGGCACAGGGGCCGAGCAGGCGTAGAAGCCGAAGGGGCACAGGGGCCGAGCAGGCGTAGAAGCTGAAGGGGCACAGGGGCCGAGCAAGCATAGAAGTCGAAGGGGCAAAATTGCTGGATGGGCGTAGAAGCCACCGCGTACCGTACCACAGTGCTGACGTGGACGTCTTAGCTGGAATTATGGCTTTTGAAGATATAATCAAATCTCTTACATTAAATGCCGAGATTTGCCACCATCCTGTGCATTAAATGTGGAGGCATATTCTTTGACGGTCTGCAACCCTTTCTGCGCATCAGTCGCAGAGACGTGCCTCGAGAAACTGTCACCGCTCTGTGTATTAGTCGAAGAGACGTGCCTCGAACTCCGTACGGAGTACATCTTTTGGCGTAGCAGCCGGTTTGTCTACTGCAAAACGTAAACAGCTCGCGTTTTGCCTGTGAAAAACAAGGCAGCGTATCCCTTCGTGCTTGAAAAAGCAGTTTACGCGAAGGGGATGGCGGTATTTGACAGCCTGGGTGGCAGTGCAGTGCCATCATTATAGCCGTCGCTAGGGTAGTCGAGCTGTATCCCTTTGCCGGAAGTCCAGATGTCAGGTTCATTGCAGGCTCTGACAGGTTCATTGCAGGATCTGACAGGTTCACTTCGGGGAATACGAAGCATCTTTTGTACACCTCAATGCTGCGTATGAAAGGGAAGGAGTTTTATGCCCTGGAGGCGATGAAGCACCCTGTTTACGCTGAAGCGGCTTGGACGTACTGTCTTACGTGGACGGGCCTTTGAGCTTTTATGTTTCACGCTCTGTTCTAGCAAAAAAGGCTCTGTTGCTTAAGGCCTCTGCCTATGCTGCTCTGTACCGATATGCCGCGTAGTCATCCGGCGTATTTTTCATGCTTCTACAACTGCTCCAACTAGTCCAATTACCGACTTTTTGTAATGAATTCATGGGGCATAGAGGAGTATACCCCAAGGTTAATCCTCGGACCAACGGGTGGCTTACCCCTGTAAATCTTCGATGGGCTCGTTTAGCTGCCTAGGCCCTGAAGCATTTTCAGACGGAGCTGGAGAGCATTGGTCTATTCGCGGCTGTGAGTGCTACCAGTGTTGGGCTGCCTCCCAACCCTAACCTATTTTTGGCTTTGATGGAACGGTATATCTCGCTCACTGGGACTTCCGCCACTCCGCTAGGGGAGTTGGGATTGGCCCTTCACGAGATGGCAGAGATTTTAAGACTGCCAATGGGGATACTCCTTATAAAGAGTATGTTCCCACAAACAGGGAGCTGGAGGATACAAACCCTCGGGTAGTGGCAGTATACCAGGAGCTAATGAGCCATTATCTAGCCTGCACCACCTTCTATAATGAGCCCTCTGATTTGGCTCATACCAACAAATGGGCGTCCTATCTCTTCTTTTATCAGGCCAGAGATGCTAAGCTAGACAAAGTTGTGGATAGCAGGGATAAGCCTTTGAACTTTCTGAGCGTGCTTAATGCTCAAATAGTCGATGATCTTATTGAAGACGCTGGGGCTTCAGATCAAGTTCTTGATGAGGAGATAGGAGTTATCCTGCAGGCACTAAAGCCTACAGTTATATGAGGCATTGCCATAATCCTCTGTCAAGGGAAGCTCAATTGGCTGGCTTCCTCTCTGTATGGCTACGTCGATTGGTAGTACCTGGCATTGTATCTTCGGATCGCATTCACCGTAACACCTTATGGCCTGCAGTGCATTTGGTGTTTGGGGCAACGCTGGGCCTACTCCCTGCTATGGTATGCCGGATATAAGCTGGCCTGAGGGCCATTACTGATGGGCTACTTGTAGACGAAACACGACGTGATAGCTTTTCCAGGGTAGAATTACCGTTCCTATATCTGATGGGATGGTTAATTTTTCATAACCCCAGGGTTATGTCTCCCGGCTCTGTCAGTAGTTCAGGAAATAATTTCTTATTGAATTATAAGAATTTTACTTGGAACGTGACCACCGTCGTAGACTGTCGGCGAGCATTAAATTTTGCTCATAGCTGGAAGCTCTTCTGTATTGTCCCCACTATACGTATCAATCAACAGAGGACGAAACTTCAGGATTCAGGTAAAAGGAAGACCGTTCTTTCTCCTAAAGCTTTTTATTGGTTGGTCTGCATTAGGCCTTCCTATTTGTTGTACAGAAGTGAAGACCATTGCTTCTTGGAGCCCTATCTGCCTAGTCGGTTCGCCAGACAGTTTGGGTATGACCAATTGCATATGGAAAATGCCATCACCAGCTTTAAGTCCAGAGGTGGACTTATTGATGGAGCGAGAGGATAGGGGTACTTCATAATGGGTTATACTGGAGCAACCTTTACTGTGCCCATGACTTCTCTCTCCATGGAGTTGTGCATCCTCCATTCGTATGCCCAATTTTATGTGGCCATCAATACCTTCCATCATAATTTTGATATGCATAAAAGTTTTAGGATGCCCTCTCATAAGTCCGCTTGAAGAGAGAAAGTCCTATCAGTTTCCTCTTACGAGGGTGAAGACTCTGTCGATCCAGATGAGTTTTTGTTGACAGTACCGAGAGGCATAATACCTTCGCCTGCAAAGCCTCTTGTTATCCCCAGTAAGCGAAGGGCTCCTATTCTGAAAGAGACTTCCCCTCGCAAGAAAAAGAAAACTGTTAGTGGTCCTGTCAGGACTTCCAGCCATGAGGCTCCTAGGAGTGAACCTGTTGTTTCTCCTGTTGGGGATGATTTTTTGACTAGAGGTCCTTCGCCTATTAGAGAGGGAACCTCCACAATTCCGGTTGGCAGTACCGAAGATTCTTTGCTCGAGACTGCTGTCGCTGCTACTGCTTTAGGTAGTGCTACGAGATCGCCTTCGAGGCCGAGCAAAATAAGATTGCATATACCTTTATCCAGGCCAGTAACGGGAGTAACCCCTGCCCAGTCTGTAAGTATATCCAGCAAGATTCCACCCGATGAGCCTCGAGTGGATCTTGGTGAAGACCTAGAAGAATACCTGCCAGTGTCATTTGGCGCACCCCCTTCTCCAGGTATGACAGCTCGCTTAGCATCATTAAGAAATGATTTAGCTGTATTGGCTGCAGACGCGACATATATACCATCGGCCATGGATAAATGTCATCTTTACGCCTCTTTTAGAAAAATTAACATCATGTTGATATTAACTTTTTCTTGTCTTCTTTTCAGGGAAAGACATCTACGGGGAGGGCAGCGTCGACGCAACCTTTGGCTTTGTTGCAGCTTCTGCCGATGAAACGGCGGTGCTCGACTTTGAAGAGACAACATTTTTGGGTGCTGGCTCGCCCAATACAGTCCCGATATCTTCAAAGGAGGATGATCCTGTCATCACGCATATGCCTCCTTTGAGTACATCAGCCACTTCGACCGTTGTTGGTGCCTCTACTTTTGTCGAGCCATCTACTGAAGTGACGACTGTGATGACACCCTCTGCAGTCGTTCCTGGAAGGGGATTCGTCGATATTGTAGCCACTCCCAGCGTCCATTCTGATTTTGCCATGGTAGTTGAGCAGTATACTAATATTTTCTACATCACTTTGAAAATGCTGATATCAATGGTTCTGGAGAAGAATCTAGGCTTCGAGGCTCTGAGGATGTCCTCCCAGGTTTCGATAGCGCCGATCAGAAATTTCAACGACGCTGGGAGAGCTGATGCACTGGAGCAGATAGTTAATGGTTTAGAATAACCCATTAACAATTATTTGTAACTATCCCAAGACAGCATTGATGACCTGATTCAGGCTGAATATGACTCTTTGACTGCAAGGCTTGTTGGGGAGATGGAAACTCTGAGCAAATCCATCGAGGCTCAGCAGTAAGAGATGAATGAAGAGCATACCGTATTGGGGTATGTCATTCCCTAGCTGGCCAAGTGCGAGGCCGAATATGAGGAAGAGGCAGCGAGGGTCCACAAATTGGAAGACGACCTCGCTCATTCAAAGGAGAGGGCTCTCTCTTTATCGGCAGCTCGAGATGTGTTGAAGGACCGAATGGAAGAGGCTCAGCAGAACCTGGCACGTACGAGTGTCACCCATGCAGGTTTTGTACATGCTCGGTCTGAACTGTCTGCCTTGAACAATGAGGAGGCAAGGATGGAGCGGACTCGCGCTACAGTTTTGAGCTCCAGGAATGAGAGGATGGCTACTTTGGCGCGACAGATTCGCAATTTAACTGCTCCTCCCCAATGATGTACTTTCTTGTTTCTCCTTTGTGCATGGTATCGTTAAAATAAGATCTTCGTCATACTCGTTAAACGAAGGAGATCAAGTATAGTACTTCTTCGGGAATTTGTAGTTGATAGTAGCCATTGCCAAATTTCTATTAGGCTTAGATAATCTGTAAGCGCCATTTGCAATCATATAAGGGCCCTCCTATTTCTTTATGATTGTTTGTACGAACTTCGGATATTGTACTAGAGGTAATATGGACGTAGTACGATACCGTATTTGTTGAGGACATCCCACTGGGGGATTTTCTGTGGACCTATTACTTTTTACGCACGAGAGTGTAAGTAATTGGTTTGAGACAAATCCTGCCAGAGGTAATATAGACACGATAAAATACGACTCTGTGGTGATAAAATAGGGAGTGACTCTTTCTTTGTTGGAAAAATGAGGATAGTTCAGAGGTCATATGGACATGAACATTTCATTTTCCATTGCGAGCATTCCACAGGGAAATTTTTTGTGGACCTATTACTTCTTTTGTACAAGAGTGCAAGTAATAAGTTTAGGACAAGCCCTGCCAGAGGTAATATGGACGTGGCAGTTTTTGTGGACCTAACGCCACTGGTGTACTTAGAGTTAAGTACGGGTGTTAAGTTGAGATGACAACCGATATCAGAGGTAATATGAACATGATAATCGATAGCCAAAAACTCGAAAAGTTTGTTCAGAGGTAATATGGACGTGACAAACTTTTGAGTTGTGACTCTATTGGGGATGGAGGTATATATCTGCTCAGAGGTAATATGGACATGGCAGTTTTTTGTGGACCTAACACCACTGGTGTACTTAGAGTTAAGTATGGGTGTTAAGTTGAGATGACAACCGATATCAGAGATAATATGGACATGATAATCGATAGTCGAAACTCGGAAGGTTTGTTCAGAGGTAACTTGGATATGACAAACTTTTGAGTTATAGATTTACTCTGCTAGAGAAAGTGGCGAGACATAGTTTAGAGGTAATATGGACGTGAACTGATCTATAGCCACCAACTGGAAGGTTTGCTCAAAGGTTACTTGGACTTGGCAAATTCAGCTAGGGAAACAAAAAAATATTTGGACAATAGTTCAGAGGTAATATGGACGTGAACTGATCTCCAAAAAATTCACTATGGAGTGATTTTCCTGAGTGAGGATAGACCTGAAGAATCCGCTGGGGAAACTTTAGGGAATCATCATCCGATATATTTTTTTTGAAGGAGCAAATCTCCACATTGGAGTGAGATCCATTTGCAGTGACCGTCTCTTTGTTTATAAATGCAGAGTGATGACTTTGGCGTCGATCAACTCCTGGATTCTTCTTTTCAGTACATAACATTACTTTGTGGGATGATGAATGTACCGATGAAAGAGACAATAATCTGGGTCATCGACTTTACCAGTCCTCTCAGGGTATCTGATGTTGGGTAGCCGAAGTTTCCGTTTCTTCATCAATACCTTAAAGATTTCAATGATGTTATCTTCGTTGAAGGAAAAAGTCCCTTTTGGCCTTCTGACTCCCGATGCCTGAGTTTTGCGGTCTTCTGGAAAGATGGTCATCGTTGCATCATCTTCAGACTCAGAGGGAATTTTACCCCCAGCTTTGGATGCTGCCATATTTTGTCGAGATAGACTACCCCCAGACCTGTCATGGTGTTTGCCCACAAAAGTTGAATTAGAAGGACCTACCTCTGGTATTACTGGATCAGACTCTGGAGGTTTAGAGTTTGCAAAAGATGTACTATACCCTAACCCAAAACGAGTTTATTGACAGTAAGGATTGCTATGCAACGGTGTTCGTCTGCCTTTTCTATAGTTGAGGCCTTGTTTCAACTTCAAATCATAATCCATGCTTTGTATAATCTTTAAAGCATATGGGCTATATCTGTAGATTTGTAATTTCCTCGTATCGGACTCTTGAGATCCTTCTTGTACAATCGGTCTGCTCCGCATGCGACCGAAGACTATTGGATGCTGGTCATCGCGAGTTGGTGGAACAATAAAGGCAGAATCTTTATGTGGTCCATGTGTCATGATGACATTAGATGTTGACGCATCTTCCCACATAATCTCCCCACGTTTGATAGTTAGGGACACTAAATCTTGGTTATGACTCCTGTCTTTACGTTTCTGGATCAAGAATTTGCGCAAGTCAGGAGGATTAACAGAAGAAGAAGAAGAAGAAGAAGAAGGCTTGTTCCTCCTGTTTACATCAGTTGGCATGCGGATATTGGGAACCATAACTCTCCCCCTGCCACCCGTATATAGCAGTTCAGCCATATGAATAGTAGATGATCCCCGAGGAGCATGTCTCTCCGCAAACTGGGCCTTCTTTACGCTGAGGGGCTTAACCTGGCGTAGTCTAGAATTTGACTCAGGCTGGCGTAAAACTGAGGAAGTCCTCAATCGGCCATCAGCTTCTCGCGTAATCTGGAGAGCGGGCAAATTCTTCTCTTGATGGCGTAAAAGCCGAGAAGTTGGAAAATCCACCACTTGTTTTCCCTTGCGTAGATTACAGGGACCATCTGATTTTCCACGGAGGGAAGATGCATTTTTACGCGTGGGGTGCTTTTGAAATTTTTGACTCGGCGTTGAGGCCTTGCCAGAAATTATGTCAGCCGCGTCACAGACGGGAGACTGAGTTTTATGCGCAGGGCACGGAGCAAACTTCTGGGTTAGCACTGTGGCATGGCTAGAAGCTTTGTCTACCATGTCACAGACGGGAGACAGAGTTTTACGCGCAAGACGCGGAGTAAACTTCTGGATTAGCACTGAGGTATTGCCAGAAGTTTTGTCTGCCATGTCACAGACGGGAGACAGAGTTTTACGCACGGGACGCGCAGGTTGTGAAGCTACAACCTTGTTGGTCGGAGAAACCAGAGAGTCGGCAGGAATGGTAGGGGATGTCCGGGGCATCCACACTTTGTGCAATTTCCTGTTGTCTTGGACGGAGAGAGAGAGTGAGAGCTACCCCCTGCTCGAAGCATGTCTTCGTAGGCGGATTGGTCAAATTGGACGACCAAGGTCTTCTTTATTAATCCTACTGATACTGCATCGTGTTGAGCAATTGCTTTCTCGTCAGATAAGAAAGAGGTCCCCATCAGAGTCGCTATCTTGTGTTTGATAATAAACGAAAGAAATAAAACTAGGTTTATACGAAACCCTTTTTTTGGTTTACAAACAAGAAGTACAATTAATCCTATACGAGGATATTAACTACAAAATTTAATCTGGGTAAATATTGCTATAGGAGTCTGATCTGCGGTCGATCACTTTGTCCCTTGGACCACACGATGATAAAGAAGTGTTATAGAACACGGAGAAGATTCAAAGATTGCAAAGGGGGAGTGGATGCTCGATGCCAAAATCGTCGATCACTACTCTCTGTCTATGCTCTGGATTCTTCTCTCTTCGATTTTCCGACCTCTCTCCTCAATTCTTCGACCGACCCTTCTCTTCAATTCTTCGACTTTTGAACTCTCTTCGACCGACCCTTGTTTCCACTTTTTCTGACCCTGGACCTCTGTCAATAGAGGTCTATATTTATAGAGTTTGGTGACAGTAATCGTCCAGTCGGCGTAGAAGCCGAACAGTGGAGAGTGTGGCACTTTTTACGCGGCGGTTATAATAACTGCCACCCACGTATAAATGATCTTCTGAATCTGCGTGTGACGCATATCCCATTATGAGGTAACACGTATAACTGCTGCGAAGATCATGGCATGCAAGCCACGCAGGTAACTGCCCCTCACGTAGAAAAGGTTGGCGTAGAAGCCAATGACTGTCACCATGGCGTAAAAGCCAAATAGTTGTCAAGTTGGCATAGAAGCCAAGTAGGCGTAAAAGTTTAGTAGGCGTAGAAGCCTGATGCTGTATGGATAGGTAGCTAGCATACAAGATAGCCGATCCTCCTTCCTTGACTGAGGTTTTGAGCGTATTCTGGACCAAATAGCCTTATCACGCACCAATACAAATATAGCCTGAGTTGGCGTATTCCGAGGAGATAGTATACGGCGTACTCCTATAGTTGAAAATAGCCAGGTCGGCGTATTTCAAGGAGATAGCGTACAGTGTGCTCCTATAGCTGAAAATAGCCTGATGGCGTAATATGCAGAGGTGATGATGTGGACGTATTAGTCAAAATTATGGCTCACCCAGTTTTTGAATGTAGAACCAAAATCTCATGCATTAAATGCAGAGATCTGCCCCCATTACGTGCATTAACTACAGAGACGTGCCTCGAGTTCTGTACGAAGAGCAGCTTTTGATGTGGCAGTTTGTTTCGTCTCCTGGTGAGCGTAAAAGCTCATGTCTGCCTGTGTAAAACTAGACAGCGTATTCCCTTGAATACATAAAAGCAATTTATATCAAGGAAATGTTACTAAACGACGGTCTGGGTCTCTGTGCCGAATTATCATTACAGCCGTCGTCTGGATATTTGTGCAGTACTCTTTGTCAGGAGTCAGGTTCACTGCATGATCTGACAGGTTCGTTCGAGGAATACGAAGAGTTCCCCGTACAACTTTCCACTGCATTAAAAGCGAGCATGTTTTACGCCAAAGTAGCGATGTAACAACCTTTTTACGCTGAAGCAGTCTAGAAATACTATATTACGCGGGTTGTTCTGGAGCTATATTTTATGCTGTACTTAGCGATGAAGCTCTGCTGTACGCCGATGGCTCTGAAGTCATGTCTAATGCCACACAGCACTGAAACTCTGCTCTACGTGGGTTTGATGCATACTGCGTATAACTCTGCAGCATATTTTTTATGCTTCTACAAGACCCCCTTCAAAGTTTTCAAATTCCTCGTAATTTGAAACACTTTGAATGAAGCATGAAACGGTCAAGTCTGACTCATTCCTCGAGGCTGATTTCTTGGCGGATTTTTGGAAGTTTGTTGGGATTCGGTGTGTTCTCTTTTGCCTATATAAAGGCTGATGAGTTAACCTATTCCTCCCACATTTCCTTCACCATACAGAGATGGTTGCCGAGGTTCGTCTTGCTGACTTGAGGAAGAAGAAGATCATGTTCTTCCAGCATGTAATGAGCCAAAAAAGAAGGCATCTTCGAGCAAATGTCCTCTACAACGGTGGATCATGGAAGGATATCATAGCTTCCTTTGCTCGGGATGCTCAGCAATTTCATAGCAATTCGTCCAGGAGAGAGGAAGGGTCACATTCGACCACACAGCTTGCAAGCTGTATTTTCTCTCGTTACGACGGTGGATGAGGGCAGACAAACTAGCCCCGTCTTCCAGTATTGAGTTGGGTCTAAAACCTCAACTCAATCTGTCAAGGCGTATGGAGGATGGGCTCTTGAATAATTTACACAAGCCCAATTTTGTATCCTTCCGCTATTTATTATTTTTTTGTTAATCGGCCGCGGAAGCTGATTAACTGATGTAGAAGACGCAAAAGATCTCCACCAATACGAGAACCTGGCGTAGCAGATTCTTGGTGTGATCCTAAATAAAAATGAGAAACCCTTGGTAGAACAAGGATTTCCATCATATGTAATCATGAAGATGAAAAACCCTTTGTAAACTGGATTTTCATCATATGTAATCATGATTAATAAAATTATCTTCTTTTACGTATCTGATGGTTTGCCATTTTTTTTTGCTGTGATAAAGTCTGAATAGTGTGCAGCTTTGACACGTCTGAATAATTTTATGCCGACTCTGATAAAAATAGTGTCTGGTCTCGTCCCGTCTTTTATGCTAACTGAAGACACGTAGAAAGCTGCTTAGCATTTAAGTCGAATATTCAAACTGTCATGCTATTTTGAACGATGTCGCGTAGAATTCTGAACTGTCACTTCTCTGATAAGAAGAATTCTTGTACATACCATCATCTTCAAGAATGATTTTCCAAAAATCTCTTAAAATAGTACGAGAAATGGCTGTCAAAACTGCCCATGCTTGAACTGTAGAGAAAAGATTCTGACTAGATTTCGGATAAACTTCCAATCGACCCAAGAAGAAGAGTCATTTTCAATGCTGAACTATGTATGTATTGGGCACTTGGGATGTTTTGAGGCCAAAAAGGAGCATCTTCTGCGTGAACCCTTGTAATTGGCCGTCTTGAGAATTGTTCAGATATACGCATACTCTGGCCTGCTGTAGAAGCATAAAAAATACGCTGGATAGCTATACGCAGCATGTTGATGCTGGGCAGCGTAAAAAGATGACTTCAGAGCCATCGACGTACAAACAGAGCTTTTTCGCTGAGCACAGCATAAAATATAAGCTCAAGGACCATCCGCGTAATGCAGTATGCCCAGGCTGCTTCAGCATAAAAAGGGTGCTACATCGCCTTTATGGCATAAAATTCATCCGCTTTTAATGCAGCATTGAAGTGTACGAGGGACGCTTCGTATTCCCCAAAATTAACCTGACAAATCGTGCAGTGAACCTGACGTCTGACTCCTGACAAAGAGTACTGCACGACTACCCAGACGACGGCTATAATGATGGCGCGGCACAACGACCCAGACTGTCGTTTAGTGACATCTCCTTGGCGTAAAGTGCTTTTACGCATACAAAAGAATATGCTGCCTAGTTTTACACAGGCAGACGTGAGCTTCTTACACTCCGCAGAAGACAAACAGACTGCCACGTCAAAACCTGCTCTTCGTACAGAGCTTAAGGTACGTCTCTGCATTTAATGTGCAGAGTAATGGCAGAGCTCGATGCACATCTCTGTATTTAATGCGTAGAGTGATGGAAGAGCTCGAGGTACATCTCTACAATTAATACGCAGAGTGATGGCAGAGCTTGAGGCACGTCTCTATATTTAATGTGCAGAGTGATGGCAGAGCTCGAGGCACGTCTCTGCATTTAATGCGCAGAGTGATGGCAGAGCTTGACACAAAATGGTGACAGATCTTCAAGACACGTCTCTGCATTTAATGCGCAGAATAATGGCAGATCTTCGAGACACGCCTCTGGAATACGTTGTCTAGTTTTACACAGGCAGACGTGAGCTTCTTATGCTCCGCAGAAGACAAACAGACGGCCACGTCATCAGTTGCTCTTCGTACAGGGTTCGAGGCGCGTATCTGCATTTAATACGCAGAATGATGGCATATCTTCGAAGACACGCCTCTGCATTTAATGCGCAGGATGGGGGCAGATCTCTGCATTTAATGCGAGAGATTTGATTATATCTCCAAAAGCCTTAATTTAGGCTAAAACGTCCACATCATCACTTTGGCACATTACGCCATCGGGCTATTTTCAGCTATGGGAGCACGCTATACGCTATCTCCTTGGAATACACCAACTCAGGCCACATTTGCATTGGCATGTATTAAGGCTATTCGGTCCAGAATTCGCTCAAGGCCTCAATCATGGAAGGAGGATCAGCTATCTTCTACGCCTACTCGGCTTCTATGCCTACTCGGCTTCTATGCCTACTTGGCTTCTACGCCATGGCGACAGTTATTGGCTTCTACGCCAGCCTTTTCTACGCGAGGAATAACTACCTACGTGGCTTTTACGCCATGATCTTCGCAGCAGTTATACGCATTGTCTCTTAATGGGACATGCGTCACACGCTCGTTCAAAAGGTCATCTATACGCGGGCAACGGTTATTGCAACCATCGTGTAAAATGGTGTTATACTTTCTACTACTCGATTTCTACGCCGACTGAGTGGTCACTATCACTAAAACTCTATAAATAGAGACCTCTATCAACAGAGGTCCAAGGTCGAAGGTCGAAGGTCAAAAAACTGAAGATCAGAACTAGGGTCGAAAATTGGTAGAGAAAACAGCCTTTGAGAGAGAAGAATCCAGAGCTCAGGCAAAGAGTAGTGATTGACGACTTTGGCATCGAGCATCCACTCTCCCTCGCAACCTTCGAAGCTTCTTCTGTCTTCTACGGCACTTCTTCATCATCGTGTGGTCCAAGGGACAAAGTGATAGACTGTAGATCAGGCAGAGGAGTGGATGCTCGATGCCAAAATCGTCGATCACTACTCTCTGTCTATGCTCTGGATTCTTCTCTCTTCGATTTTCCGACCTCTCTCCTCAATTCTTCGACCGACCCTTCTCTTCAATTCTTCGACTTTTGAACTCTCTTCGACCGACCCTTGTTTCCACTTTTTCTGACCCTGGACCTCTGTCAATAGAGGTCTATATTTATAGAGTTTGGTGATATTAACCGTCCAATCGGCGTAGAAGCCGAACAGTGGAGAGTGTGGCACTTTTTATGCGGCGATTATAATAACTGCCACCCACGTATAAATGATCTTCTGAATCCGCGTGTGACACGTGTCCCATTATGAGGTAACGCGTATAACTGCTACGAAGATCACGGCATGCAAGCCACGTAGGTAACTGCCACTCGCGTAGAAAAGGTTGGCGTAGAAGCCAATGACTGTCACCATGGCGTAAAAGCCAAATAGTTGTCAAGTTGGCGTAGAAGCCAAGTAGGCGTAAAAGCCTAGTAGGCGTAGAAGCCTGATGCTGCATGGATAGGTAGCTAGCGTACAAGATAGCCGATCCTCCTTCCTTGACTGAGGTTTTGAGCATATTCTGGACCAAATAGCCTTATCACGCACCAATACAAATATAGCCTGAGTTGGCGTATTCCGAGGAGATAGTATATGGCGTACTCCTATAGTTAAAAATAGCCAGATCGGTGTATTTCAAGGAGAGAGCGTACAGTGTGCTCCTATAGCTGAAAATAGCCTGATGGCGTAATATGCAGAGGTGATGATGTGGACATATTAGTCATAATTATGGCTCACCCAGTTTTTAAAAGTAGAACCAAATCTCGTGCATTAAATGCAGAGATTTGCCTCCATCACGAGCATTAACTGCAGAGACGTGCCTCGAGCTCTGTACGAATAGCAGCTTTTGACGTGGCGGTACGTTTCGTCTCCTGGTGAGCGTAAAAGCTCATGTCTGCCTGTGTAAAACTAGGCAGTGTATTCCTTTGAATGCGTAAAAGCAATTTATATCAAGAAATGTCACTAAACGACGGTCTGAGTCTCCGTGCCGAATCATTATTACAGCCGTCGTCTGGATATTTGTGCAGTACTCTTTGTTAGGAGTCAGGTTCACTGCATGATCTGACAGGTTCGTTCGAGGAATACGAAGAGTTCCCCCTACAACTTCCCACTGCATTAAAGCGAGCATGTTTTATGCCAAAGTGGCGATGTAACAACCTTTTTACGCTGAAGCAGTCTGGAAATACGGCATTATGCGAGTTATTCTGGAGCTATATTTTATGTTGTACTTAGCGATGAAACTCTACTGTACGCCAATGGCTCTGAAGTCATATCTTACGCCACACAGCACTAAAATTCTGCTTTACGTGGGTTTTATGTATACTGTGTATAACTCTGCAGCATATTTTTTATACTTCTACATATAGTTATATTTATGAGATACCATATTGTTCTTCCGTTTGGAGTTGAGAGGATTGACCAGTATAGTATATATATTGTTTGGGATATTTAGATAGTAGAGTTTATCCAGAAAACGTTTTATCGTATAACGACCCGCACCCGGTGTAGGAATGCAAGTCGGGAATAATGCCCAGCCTACGCCGAAGAATCTACGGTATAATACTGTCTGGGTAATCTATCTATCAATATAATGAACCACCAATAATAACAATATACTCAATCACAGATCTAAGATAGAAACGAGCACGAATAAGATAAAGAAAATAATAGCCACATACAACTCATGAGTCTAAAATAATAACATCAATGAGTCTGAAAGAATACTAACAAATAAGCTGGAGACAAATCTAGTATAAAGGAATACTAAGAAGCTACTAATCCCGGGTTATCAGTCTCAGTTGGGATAAGTCCCTCCTAAGCCAGGGTCTCTAACTCTAAACTCACAACATCCTGAGGTCCATAATGTATAGGGTACCACTCCTTAGTGTCATCTGGGAAAAATATATCCAGTCAAGAAAGGAGGAGAGTACATCTCTAACAGCAGTTCTAATCAATGATAAAAACTATGTAACAGTAAATAGATGTGAATATACAAGATACAACAATAGATACAAGAGATACACAATAAGAAAATACTAGAATAAATACAATAATGAACAATATGTCAATGAACAAGAATACTAATGACTAAGTGAGTGAGCACTAGCTTTAACATATGATCGGCTTGAGAACTTACATAGGAATAATGGCCTGGTTAGTCATACGTGCGGTATATGACCAACACTCACAGGAAAAAAATACTTACACAGGAAGGTATGATCATATATCTACACTAATACTCTCCAACCCTGACTGGTATAATAGATCCAACCATGGTACGCTATGGCACAAGATTCTCCAAGAAGATAGCTAGTCTTCCCGAGAATCAGTATTTGTATGTGTACAAGATAAACAATGAAACAATACTTGCACAAGATACACCATATACCAAGGAATAACATCTCATGACAAAATCCGGATATACCAATCCGTGTAACCATCGTGTCAAGAAAACAAGGATATTTACACTAAATATAATGAACATAGAGGATATCATAAATAAGAAACTATCAGAGAATGTACTCGCCTGAAGTCCAATAAATAGTCTCACAGATGTCTGACATGGTGCCTCGAAGACCTAGATATGGAATACAATATCAATACAAGGTTTCGGAAAAAAAAGTTAAACTAGTCAACTTTTAGGTCAACAAGTAAATTCTAAGTCAAAAGTCAAACTAGGTCAACTCTAAGCCAAATTTTGGTCAACTATGGTCAACTATGGTCAAACTATGGTCAATTATGTCAAACTACCTATTTCTGGGTTGCATGAGTCTATCTCAAGGATATTGGGTTCAAACACTAGAGTCTAGGTCATAAAAGCTATATCTTAGGATACTAGGATACCGTATCTCAGGATACAAAAAATAGGGATATGAAATATCACACTCATATAATATTAATTATAAAAGATCCTAATTACAAACATTAAATGGATACCTTGGTTTCGAACTAACTTGGTATCACAACACTAAACCTTAAACTTGATTCCCAAACCCAATACCTTGGGTATCCCCAATTACCTTGATACTTACCTTGGCATCTCAAGGTAATATCCAATACCTTACTTATACTAACTACCCATAATAATATATGCTAACAACTAAATATTATATATATAGTATACTAAAACACAATTAGGAATTAGGAATATATATAAGTATATATTAATATCATATGTATACATATATATAACTATTATATATAAATATCTAATATATATTCAAAACCATACATGTGTCGCTGAAGTCCTGCTGATCGTCGCTAAAACTGCGGATACACTGGTGATACCGTTGTTGTTCCTTCAGCTATAGCAACAGTTTTCTGCTGTCATCGCTACAACTGAGCTGCTGCTGTCGCTGTTACTGCTGCAGCCATCGCCACTGCTGTTGTTGTTGCTATTGTGGTTGTGGCTGTTGTCGCTATTGCTACCGCTGTTGTTGTTGTTGTTGCTGCTGCTGTTTCCTTTCCTGACGCTGTAAGCGTCACAATAGCTGCTGTTGCTCTCTCAAACACTTATATATATATTTATATATATAACACAATATATAATATATATAACACAATATATATATATATATATATATATATATATATATATATATATATATATATGGAAACAATAATACATATAACAATATAGTATCACATATATACATAGTTACAACTATATAGGATATATGTACATAACAAATACATATAACAATAATATACATATATATATATATATACACACACACACACACACATAACATATACACTATATACATACTACAATATATATACATACACTACACTATTAAATAGCTCTTACATATGTAGAATAATAGCTACATACAATATACATAAATAGATACATAGATCTAAGAGAAAATAATACATAAATGTAAATACACCATAATATACATATATACATATTTATAATTACACCTTACCAAGACTAAGAACACAAAAGAAATAGATCTAAAATTAAATTGCACAACACATGGAACGTTTCACCCCGTATCCCACTAGATCTAGGATACGCTTGCGACATGAGTCCACCAAACATCCAAACGTACCCCGAAGGACACAAACAAGTTTAATATATTATTTATGAACAATATAAAGAGTCAAATACAATTCTACGTGTCCGTGTCAAAATATGACATACACAAAGTCCCGTGTCGGAGAAAAAATCTCCAAATCAACACGTATCACCAAATTGTCGGGATACGACCGACACGTACCCAATTATGGATATGACACTAGCTCCAAACACACAAGCACATGCCAAATTGATCTATAGGACCAATTGATACACACAACAAATGTTAATCTCGGAATTTCTCCAAAATTGACACAAAAAGTACGATAACTTTCTCAATAGGCCTCCTATGAACACAAAACCAAATCCTATGGGTAGCCTATGCATATGGGTTAATTTCTCATGGTTAAATATCAGATTTAGAACCTAAATTAAGGGGAAAAAATGAATTGTACCTATTGGGAGATGGATTCCAAATAAAACCTCCAAATATGATAAAATTGGCCTCCAACTTGTAGATCCTTGCTCCTCTTTGTAGATCCTTGCTTTCTCCTTCTAGATCCTTGTACCACTAGCCTCTAATGGTGATTTAGGAAGGAATTGGTACAAAATTTGGTATAAAAATAAAGTGGGAATGAAGGAATTTGGTTGAGGAAATTTCTAGATCTAGTTTGCAAATGAAAAGAGGAGAGAGAAACAAATTCTCCCCTCTTTAATAGGCCGGCCCCCCTTTTCTCTTTCTCAAGCTACTATGAATTGTCAAATATACCCCTTGGGGCCTCTCATGAAAAAATAATTAAGGAGGAAAGCTTCTAGTCTAATGGTTTAATTAAATTAATCAACCTCCTAATCAATGGGCTTTCTAATGGGCTCAATTCTAACAATTAATACATGTTGGTCCATGAGTCTAAACTAAACTAGTTAGGTCCACTAACACAAGTCCAAAATAAATAAATAATATTTAACAATAATTAAATAATGCAATAAATAATTATTTAATATGTATAATAATTAATTAAATATAAAATTACTAAAATATTCTTTCCTAGAAAATGTGGTAGTGACAAGTCTACTTTCCTTAAAATAATTTTGTCCTCGAAATTCAAAGATGAAAACTACCCCAAAAAATAACAGAACATAACAATGAACAGAACTAAAAAACAAAACTAACTATGAAAGAACATACCTCAAGACACAAACAAATATGGATAACGCTCTCGCATTTCATCCTCTCTCTCCCAGGTAGACTTCCCTGGAGAGTGATATCTCCATGCGACGTGTACCAAAAAAATAGTTTGGTTCCTCGGTACCTTCTCTCTCCGATCCAGAATCTCAACTGGCTGCTCTGGATAGCTAAGAGTAGGGCCCACCTCTATCTCCGAGTGATCCAATACATGACTAGGATCTGCCATGTACCGTCTCAACTACGACATATAAAACATGTTGTGCACTCCCTCCAATGCAAGTGGCAAGTCTAGTCTATAAGCAACTGCACCGACCCTCTCTAGAATAGTGAAAGGTCCGATGAATCGTGGACTAAGCTTCCCGCCTCCACCGAAGCAAATCATGCCTCGTGTCGAAGAAATCCTCAGAAACACCAAACCACCGACCTAGAACAAAATACCACCTTAAGAACTTAATCTATAACAAACAACCAATAACAAGCACAAAACAAAATCTAAACTATACCTCAAACTCCAAAGGTCTCCGGTGGCTATCGGTCCAATGTCGTTGTCTGTCCTGTGCCACACGAAGTCTGTCTTTGATTAACTAAACCTTCTTCGCTGCATCTATAACCATCTCTGGCCCAAGCAAAACTCTCTCTCCTATATTGTCCCATGACAAGGGAGTACGACACCTCCGACCGTACAGAGCTTCATAAGGTGACATCTCTATACTAGCCTGTTAACTATTGTTATAAGCAAACTCTACCAAATGGAGATGGTCCTCCCAAGAACCCCCAAAATCTAGTACACAAGTGCGCAACATATCCTTGAGAGTCTGAATAGTCCTCTCTGACTGCCCATCTGTCTGGGGATGATATGCAGTACTGAACTTGAGCTGAGTGCCCAAACTCTCCTCTAAACTCCTCCAGAATGAGAAGTAAAACGACTATCACGATCCGAGACTATACTGACGGGAACTCCATGTATCCTAACGATCTGCCTCACATACATCTATATCAGCTTCTTCGTAGACAAACCCACCTCGAAAGCCAAAAAATGAGCCGACTTGGTCAATACCCAAATCGCATCTTTCCCTCCTGGAGATCGTGGAAGTCCGAACACAAAATCCATAGTAATATGCTCCCACTTCCACTCTAGAATGGATAATTGCTGAAGTAAACCTCCTGGCCTCTGCCTCTCGGCTTTCACCTGTTGGCACACCAAGCATCTTTTTACAAACTGTGCCACTTCCCTCTTCATGCCATACCACTACACACTCTCTCGTATATCCCGATACATATTGGTGGCACCTGGATGTATGGAATACTGAGAGCGATGCGCTTCCTACAACACCTCCTCACGTAGCTTCCCACTAGGCATACACAATCTAACTCCATGCCACAAAGAACCATCATCGACAAAGGTAAAATCATCCTCCAATCCTGCTCTCACGTGAGCTCCGATGCTCCTCAGAGATACATCCTCATATTGTGCTGCCTTGTTCCTGTCCATCAAATCTGAATGTATATGCAATCACCACATCTGCATCGCCAAACTAGGAACTATTACCTCAATGCCCAAGCTCTCCAAGTCCTCCAACAAATATCGATCATACGTCAAGAACATAGCTACCGGATACTTGCTCAAGGCATCGACAACTACATTAGTTTTCTCAGGATGATACTACAAAGATATATCAAAATCCTTTATCAGTTCCAACCACCGACTATGCCTCATGTTCAACTTCTTCTGCGAGAAAACGTACTTCAAGCTCTTGTGGTCTGTGAAGATCTCCACACGCTCTCCTTACAAATAATATTTCCATAACTTCAGGGCGAAGATGACTGCTGCCAACTCCAAATCATAGGTAGGATAGTTCTTTTCATGAGGACGCAATTGTCTAGATGCATAGGCAATCACCTTCCCATTCTGCTGAAGGACACAACCCAAATATTTCCTCGATGCATCACTATAAATAGTGAAACCTCCAGACCCTGATGGCAACGTTAAAATAAGAGCAGACGTCAACCTCTTCTTCAATTCCTCAAAAGCAACCTGGCAATCCTTTGTCCAAACAAACTCTACATCCTTCCTGGTGAGTCTGGTTATCGGCTCGATAATCCTCAAAAAATCTTGCACAAACTTCCTGTAATAGCCTGCCAATCCCAAGAAACTCCTGATCTCTGCTACCGAACTTGGGGGTTTCCAAGATTCCACTGCTGCGATCTTCTTCGGATCCTCTGAAATACAATCACCAGTCAGAATATGCCCCAAGAACTCCACCTTGTCCAAGAAGAACTCACACTTGGACAGCTTCCCATACAGTTTCTCCTTCCTCAGCACATCCAACACAATCCGCAAATGCTCCTCGTGCTCCTCCGGTGTCTTCGAGTATATGAGTATGTCGTCGATGAACACCACCACGAATTTATCAAGGTACTGATGGAACACCTTATTCATCAAGTTCATAAATACCGCTGGTGCATTAGTCAACCCAAACGGCATCACCATAAACTCGTACTGACCATACCGAGTTCTAAAAGCAGTCTTTGGTATGTCCACCGGCTTCACCTTTACCTGGTGGTAGCTTGATCTCAAATCTATCTTAGAAAACATATTGGCACCACTCAACTGATCGAACATATCATCAATCCGTGGCTAATGGTATTTATTTTTGATAGTGAGATTATTCAAAGCCTTATAATCAATGCACATGCGCACCGATCCATCCTTCTTCGGTACAAACAATACTGGGGCTCTCCACGGTGTGAAGAACTCGATCTGATAAATCCTTTATCCTGTAATTCGTCCACCTGCTTCTTCAACTCGACCAGTTCGCTGTTATTTAATCTATAGACATGTTGCGAAATTGGTTCTATACTTGGCATCAAGTCTATAGAGAATTCAATATCTTAATCTGGCGGCAAACCTGGCAATTCCTCAGGAAACACATCCAAGAACTCTGCTATCAACGGATGCGGCAACTCCTTGTCTTCCACCATAGCTCTACTAATAAGGCCTTCTCCTTGCTCTGCAGCTCCTCTAGCAAACTCTAACTCTGGCTCTCCCGGCGGACCAAACAAAACTCTATCTCCTCTACAATCTATGCTAGCACGGTGCTTACTCAACCAATCCATCCCGAGTATAATATCGTAGCTCGAAAGTGGCATTACAAGTAGACACATACTCAACTCTCGGCCTCCTAGAGTAACTCTTCGATCCTTAAAAATATCATTAACCAGGATAATGCCTCCCCCGGTCATGATCTTGCAAGTCCTAAGCAAAGACTCAGCTACCAAATCATGCTTCAGAGCACAAAAAATAGATACAAAACTATGGGAAGCACCACTATCAAACAAAGCTAAAGCTGAAATGGAATCAAGAAGAATAGAACTTGCGATGACATCTCCGGTGGGCTCGTCCTCCTCGACGGTCATAGCAAACGCTCGTCCCTGACGTGCACCTCCCTACTGCTGATGCTGGACATAACGCTGCTGTTGTGTCGGAAGCGGTCCCCTCGGTTGTACTGCAGGTGGTCTCATCTGTGCCCTTGGAGCTGAAGCTGCTCCCTAAACTGCACGACGAGGACACTATCTCGACTGATGCCCTTCAGTACCATAATACAAATAAACTCCTAACCTCTTCCTGTAAACTTTCTAGATATAGCCGGGCTTCTTGCAAAAATGGCAGGAAGATTGCTGTAACTGTCTCTACTGTTGTGGTGCCTGGTGAAATAGTGCCCTAGTTGAATTCTGCTGCTGCTGAGGCTGCTGGAAAGGTCTGGACTGGAAATGATGATGTTTTGCAGATACTGTACTACTATTGGCCCCCAGAAAAGAATCACGGTCTCTCTTGGGCTTCAAACCCAACTCCTGCTCAACCTTGCGCGCCTCCGCAAGTATCTCCGAGTATGTCTCCTGAAAAGACGGAATAAGGATCTTCACTTCCCAGTTTAGACCCTCACGGAAACGAATAGCCCGAACCTTCGGCTCTCTCACCAAATACTCTGTAAATCGGCTCAACCTGCCGAATTTTGCAGCGTACTCCTCCACAGACATGCTCCCCTGAATGAGGCTCTCAAACTGCCTATCCAAGTCTAGTCTGTCTGCCCAGAGCAAAATACCTCTTCTTGAAGAGGTTCTAGAATACCTCCTAAGACTGTCCCGCGTCAACAAGAATTGGCTCATTCTTGAACCAAGTACGGGCGACGTCGAACAGTTAAAGTCCTACCGCCTCAACCTTCAGATCCTCAGAAAGACGGGACGTCCTCATGTCACGCCCGAGTCCCAAAAATACGTAGGACTATGACACGTAAGCATGCCAGCCGCATGTATATGGCAACTCCAATATATGGAACCCAAAACTCATGCGTACGCTGTATCATGAACAATAATTCATAAGTGGTATAAATCTATCACAAGTCACAGTGTATAATCTAATCTCATCCACAGAAAATCAAATATAGTGAATAACCAATATCTATAACTAGATCCCAAAATAAAGTATCTAAAGATGATAGTCGGATGGAAACAAATCCACTGTCGAACTAGAATGAAGAATAAACAAGATAAATACAATAAAAGTACAACCTCTAACAATCACGAGGCTCGAAGAGAAGAACTCCTCGAAATATAAGTAACTAGTCCGGATATGTGCTCCTGCGAATACTCATGAACATCTACACCTGGAAAGGGACCAGGTCCTCAGAGGGACATAACAAGATATATAGAAGCATGCCATAAAGTAAATACTGAATAAATAAAGGGGTGCGCTAACCATCTAAGTGAATGCAAATTTGAGGACAACTTTGGTACGTATGGAAAAGTGTAGGCTAGACATATGCTGACGTAATTCACCAATCGGCATAACTGGCTAGTATATGCCACATATGCCCCCTATAACACCGGCGTATGAATATAATAACGTCCAACGTTCTCTAGAGTGTGGTGTCTGTAACGTCCATCATTCCGAAGAATGAGGTATCTGTAAAATTACCAAGTAACGTCCAACACTCTAGGGAACGTGGTATTTGTATAAATAATAACGTCCATATCACTCCATCGAGTACGGTATCTGTATAAAGGAGGTGGGTGTCCCATACGCCTACTAGTCATCCTCCCCGCCCAATGTAGATATACAAGTCGTGAACATGACATGGACATCTCGTACTATAATGCAAGTCTCTATAGAAACAAATACTAAGCTAAATACCGTTACACGTGTTGCTCGCACCGATGGCCAGTCGAGTATGAGGCACGCATCCCTGCATGAACTCACTCTGTGACATATAATGATATGTATCAAGGCCTGGAGAGTCATACCAATAACTCCACAACTTTAGGTGGGTCTACTAGACACTAGGTCAGACACAAGTCCTAACGTTAACGCCTTCGTTAACTGCACCCGAGTCTCTCTCGGACGCACACAGTTATATAATCTAAAATAATAAACATGCAACTAAATATATAACTGAATTTAAACAGTATAACAAGGTAAGGTATACTTGCCTGGCAAGAGAGCTGCAAAATATAACGTCCAGATGTCAAACACCAAGAGTCAGAAACTATGGCCTCAGAATGAACATCTCCGGATGCTGAAATAAACATCACAAATATTCCCAAAATAAGCAAAATAGCTAGAAACCACTCTCCTTTCGTCCAATTTGGACACAGGGGCAAAACGGTAATTTTGGGTTAAAGCGGACTCCACATGTGGGTCACTTTGCACCAAAAAGTGTGCCAGGGGTAACGGTCTCTAAATGGGACAAATTATAGGTCAAACAAACTCTAAATGTCAGTACGAACTCAACGGTACATCCAAATATGGATTCTGGTGAGCCGAACACAATTTTGTCCAAAAAGTCAACTATGGAGTCCGTCAATAGGCGACTTGGTCAACTATCTCAGAATTGCGTGAAACTTGGGTCATAGGACCAGCACGATACCACAAGTCCAATGGTGCAGGTTTTGTCACATTCTGACAAGCGAGCACTAAATGCGCAGGACTTTTGCAAAAGTTACGATACGGGGAATTTTTTGCGGATACGGGCTGATTCCGACGTGCACATACGTCCAAATCAGTTTCCGCGAAAACTTACACGTCCGGGTATACTGTGCGCACATTTTTGTACACTTGGTACACGACGGGACGGTCCCGTTTGGCGGGGCGCGCTCCGTATCACAACTTCTGAAAATTTGGAAAAAGTAGGTTTTCGGGGTTTTCTAATTGATTTAATTCTACATACAGAAGTTAATAAATTAATATAAATAACAAAAATTAAACTAGGTTAGGTGGTCTTCGCATACCAACAAGAAAAACTGAATTCGGATCTTTGTGGTGGGAGATGTGAATCCGTGAACATAGGTAGTTACCGCAGTTTTCTGCGATACTCAAATGTTGTCGTTTTTTAGCAACTTGGTCGTTATTTTTGCCTAGTTTTACGCGCTGCTCGGGGTCAACTGACATACAGATATTGAAGGGGGTTAAGTCGTGAACATACCGGTGAAGACGGGGTCGAGTTTAATCGAGCGGAGGCACGGAAAACAGGGCTGGAACACAGGTACGTCGTTGTTCAATTTTTTGCAGTTGTGGGGTCGCGGTCGTCGGCGAGGAAACTCCGACGGATCTAGGCGGCTAGAGGCGGCAGTTCTGGTGTCGAGGCTGGGCGGCGCGGCTCAGGCTGGATGGGGGATAGATGATCTAGGGTTAGGGTTTAAGTTTCTAACTATATGTATATATATAGTTAGAGAAAGGGGGGGCGACTGCACGCGCGGGGGGGTTGAGCTCGATTGCTGCTGCTGCTGTTTATTTAGTGTGCGGGTAGGGTATCTAGGTAGGTAACGGGTTAGGATCCGTTATGAATTGATTTGATTTTTATTTTATTTCTTTTTCCTTTATTCTATTTCAATTTCTTTTTATTCTTTTCTTTTTTCTATTATTCTCTCTATTAGATTATATATATATATATATATATATATATATATATATATATATATATGTATATAAAATTCTAGAAATTAATCATAGAGCATGCAATTAATCTATCAACTGTCCACACGATCTCCTACATGGAATAAATTTAGAAAAAATTATATTTGCTCTATAAATCCTCTAAATGCACAATTACCTAAAAATAAAAATTCGATAAATTTTTATTTCTTCTAATCTAGCTAATAATTACTAATATTTAGTTAAATAATAAATAATTAGTTATTAGTGTTTTTAGAATTAGGGGTTTTACATTCTACCAAACTTATAAAAAAAATTGTCCTCGAAATTAAAACTAAGCCACGATCGAATTCAAGGTTGGTATAAGATAGAGATTTGCAGCTTATTATGTACCTTCCCCCATCCTAACCTCCATGATTTTCTAATTGCCATGGGGACGTTTGGAGGGCTATAATTTGCTTTGTTTAAAACGCAAGGCTAGGTTTAAATGAGGGGACGATGGTGTGCGTTGCATATTCCAAAAATTATGAAGAAAATCTATATGAACGAAAATAGGTTTCTTTATGTGTCATGTCCAATGGTGTGGACACCTTATTGCATTTTTGCATAAAAGAGCCCAACAATCAAAACATTGCACCAAGACGAAAATTGGATTAAATTAATTAAAATTAATGTGCAAGGTATTCTGGAATTAATTAGAAGTACATGAGACTAAAATTAGGTGGAACACAAGTGTCATGGGCATAGGGAACTCAGAATAGAATATTACTCTGAATTGGGTTGCACGAAATGGGTCAAGATTGTGTCTCCAATTTTAATTGGAACGCACAAGGTACAAAATAGGAATTATAGAATTAAATAGAAACGTACGCGACGAATATTGTGCGACTAAAATGTAGCACAAGAAAGCATAATTATAAGTTACACCATGGTCAGAATGGTAGGCGGGTATGTCTAGGACAAGGTTGTGAAATTTGTAGGAAGGCAATAGCTAGTGTAGTGCTCCAATTATCGAAGCAATGGTAAGGTGCACTATGTGATATAAATATTGTATAATTAAATGTCGTGTCCTATTTCCAGTTGGATACCAACTAGCCATAGTTTCTCTATCTAACCAAGTAGGCCTAATTTTTTTTTGGGGGGGGGGGTTTACAATCCAGCCAACTAAAAATAATTTCATCCTCGAAATTAAAATAAGGCATAATTTGTTAATTCTTCACATTCACATATAAGGCAAGTCAATCACAATCTCTTCCAAGATTTAAAATATATTATAATCTATCGCCATCACTTCAAGGTTAAGATAATCACTATTCCAATCAAAATTTAACCTATTGTAATCTCTTCTCACTTTTTCAAATTATCAATATCCAAATTTAATTTAAATTTCTATAACATCTTCAAGAATTAAATACGCATATAAATTTTACTTCACGATCTCCAACTATCATAATCTCCTCCAAAAAATAATTCTAGTCCAATATTATTCCTATTTTCACTTATGAATTTTGTATTCTTCAAATTTTTAAATTCAATTCACATCCTCAATATTTTAAATAGGTAATCCAATAATAAATTTTTAACTTTTAATTCAAATTATCAGATTTGGAATTCAATCCGTCAACGTTCATGTTTAGAGTTCTATTTATTTTTTCTCAAGATTTAAATCGATGATTCAACCTTCAATATTCAAATTTTAAATCATCTACTTAAAGTATAAATATTTGGCCCTCAATATCAAGATTTCAAAATTAATTAAATCCTCATCTTTTTAGTCATTCTTCTAAAATTCTCAAAAATAAAATGGCTTGAACCTCTTCCAATCTAATCTTACTCGATCACAATATAAAAGAAATTCCTCTCAAGTTGACAATGCACTGTTGTCCAACTTAAAATTTTCACATCTATCATATAAGGCTATACACTTAAGAAAAATATTCCTTAATTTATTTACTTACGTCATTCAATCCTCAAAACTTTAACACCAATTATATCATATATGATATGCCCTAAATTAATTATAAAGGATAGTCACCAAATAATGTGATTGGCCTAGGGGTATATCTAGTACTATCTGTATATCAAACTTATACCAAGCACGAGGTTTCGTCTTTCCGAAATAAGGGAAGATGGAGATCAATAATAAAGGGTTCAAGGGAGAGGTAATATAATAGAAGTATGGGGATCAAGGCGTTTAAAGAATTCAATGATAATTGTCAAGGCAGTTGTGGATTAAAATCCTATTTGGTAAATCCTTATTCGCATGCTCGTATCAGTATAGTTATGTAACTGATACGATATGTCAGACATGTCCTGGGGCAAGTATATTCGTCTACTCCTATATATCTCAATCCACGTAAAGTAGTTATGCTAAGGGCGAACCAAGCGCACCAAGGTTAGCTAGACCTTAATACACTGATTCTGAAATGTATTAATGTATGCATCCACTAATACATATATCGTGAACAAGCTCGATAAAAGAATAAGCTTGCAAAACTAGGCTATAAAATAGCAGCATAAGTCAAGGTAGTATACAAAATATAAATGCGCTAGATCATGATGAAATAAGGTACCAATAATTTAAGTTCACAAACAAAACAAAAATAAGACTCTACAGTCTCTACAGTTGTAGTACTAACACCTTGTCTAAGCTACTAGTCGACAAAATAGGGGTATGGGCCTTTAAGTTCTATCGTCAGAATAAACACTATCGTCTTATGCTAGTATATAGTAAATATCGTTCAATTATACTACAATAATATGTCAAGAGGACTATGTGATACTATGTTGGAAGGCATACTACCCAACTTATAACAGTTATCTAATACTGTGACAGTCTTAAGGGGATTCTACAAATTAATATTGTCCTTGTAAATAAAGCATAAACTCTTATTAGGGTTTACGAGAAAATCATCCTATTGCATTATATCGGTAATGGTCACCTTAAGTTTTAATCATAGTGCTCATAGAACAAGTGTCAATAGTAAAAATGGAAGAGCTACTGGTTCTTAAGTGAAAAGAGGATATAACTATATTGGGTTATGGATACGAATTACACGATTTAAAACTAAGGGTAATCATCAAGTTACAATCTACAAGAATAACTCAAAACTATCAAATTCTAACTATCAAGCACAACTTTTCAAAGTTTAACATTGACAACTATAATCCTAGCAACTACATATCCTTAACATAAGAGAATTCATCTGGCCTACAATCAGAAGTGTCAGGTGGCACGAGTTGAAAGGTGAAGAAGAAAAAGATAATTAGTCGTCGCACAAATAGCGAGTGCTAAGGTTGCAGAGAACAAGATATAAAAATTAAAAAAATAGGAAGACTCTAGATAGGATCATGGTTTTCCTAAGGGGAGGTGGTATGCTAATATATGTGTTAGAGGTATGATCAAGGGAAATGTTAGATTCGTTCCTCTTGGCCTCCTAAGGTACTGTCTGCTAGTATCAGGACAAGAACCTAAATTCATAGTTCTAAAATTCTATCTCACTATAAAGTTAGGTTTAGTCCTAATATTAAATCTTAGATTTCTATTGGTTTCTTAATGCTAGGGTAAAACAGTGTGGTTAAATTTATAACTAACCCTAGTATTGCCTATACTACTCTTAAGTCATCCCCAATCATCAAGGGATAATGGTTACTCATTACAAGTAAGGGATGCTAGGGTTCATTAAGTATTCTAACTCAGTGATGTGTCATTATCCTAGTTGTACTCTTAATAGGAAGGTTACCCTACTAATCATCCTATCAACAGGGATTCCTATATTATAGCAGGGCTATACTCAAGGAACTAATAAGGAAGCACATGAATCAAGCAGGATACAATTATTCAAATAGAACAGATTAGAAGAAATATGAGTCATGGTCAATTGTGGATGAGATTCTATACTCTATTCCTAGGTGCAGGCTTGCTCAGTACAATAACGTAAGCGAGACAATATGCTCTTGACCTGCATGGGCCACCACTAAAAATATGTCACGCCCCAGTCCCAAAAATACGTAGGACTAGGATACGTAAGCATGCCAGCCGTATGTATATGGCAACTCCAATATATGAAACCCATAACTCATGCGTACGCTGTATCATGAACAATAATTCATAAGTGGTATAAATCTATCACAAGTCATAGTGTATAATCTAATCTCATCCACAAAAAATCAAATATAGTGAATAACCAATATCTATAACTAGATCCCAAAATAAAGTATCTAAAGATGACAGTCGGATGGAAACAAATCCACTGCCGAACTAGAATAAAGAATAAACAAGATAAATACAATAAAAGTACAACCTCTAACAATCATGAGGCTCGAAGAGAAGAACTCCTCGAAATATAAGTAACCAGTCCGGATCTGCGCTCCTGCGAATACTCATGAACATCTACACCTGGAAAGGGACCAGGTCCTCAGAGGGACATAATAAGATACATAGAAGCATGCCATAAAGTAAATACTAAATAAATAAAGGGGTGCGCTAACCATCTAAGTGAATACAAATTTGAGGACAACTTTGGTATGTATGAAAAAGTGTAGGCTAGACATATGCTGACGTAATTCACCAATCGGCATGACTAGCTAGTATATGCCACATATGCCCCCTATAACATGGGTGCATGAATATAATAACGTCCAACGTTCTCTAGAGTGTGGTGTCTATAACGTCCATTATTCCGAAGAATGAGGTATCTGTAAAATCACCAAGTAACGTCCAACACTCTAGGGAACGTGGTATCTATATAAATAATATCGTCTGTATCACTCCGTCGAGTACGGTATCTGTATAAAGGAGGTTGGTGTCTCATACGCCTACTAGTCATCCTCTCCGCCCAATGTAGATATACAAGTCGTAAACACGACGTGGACATCTCGTACTATAATGCAAGTCTCTATAGAAATAAACACTAAGCTAAATACCGTTACACGTGTTGCTCGCACTGATGGCCAGTCGAGTATGAGGCACGTATCCCTACATGAATTCACTCTGTGACGTGTAATGATACATGTCATGGCCTGGGGAGTCATACCAATAACTCCACAACTTTAGGTAGGTCTACTAGACACTAGGTCAGACACAAGTCCTAACGTCAACGCCTTCGTTGACTACACCCGAGTCTCTCTCGAATGTGCACAGTTATATAATATAAAATAATAAACATGCAACTAAATATATAACCGAATTTAAATAGTACAACAAGGAAAGTTATACTTGTTTGGCAAAAGAGCTGCAAAATGTAACGTCCAGATATCAAACACCAAGAGTCAGAAACTACGGCCTAAGAATGAACGTCTCCGGATACTGAAATAAATATCACCAACATTCCCAAAATAAGCAAAATAGCTAGAAACCACTCCCCTTTCGTCCAATTTGGACATAGGGGCAAAACAGTAATTTTGGGTCAAAGTGGGCTCCAAATATGTGCCACTTTGTATCGAAAAGTGTGCCAGGGGTAACGTTCACTAAATAGGACAAATTATAGGTCAAACAAACTCTAAATGTCAGTACGAACTCAACGATATGTCCAAATGTGAATTCCGGTGAGCCGAACACAATATTGCCCAAAAAGTCAACCGTAGGGCCCGCCAATAGGCGATTTGGTCAACTGTCTCAGAATCGCTTGAAACATGGGTCACAGGACCAGCGCGATACCACGTGTCCAATGGCTCAAGTTTTGTCACATTCTGACGTTCGTGCACTAAATGCGCAAGGGTTTTGCAAAAGTTGCGACACAGGAGATTTTTTGCGGATACGGGCTGATTCCGATGCGCACACGCATCCAAATCAGTTTTTACGAAAACTCACACGTCCGGATATACTGTGCGCACCTTTTGGTACACGACGGGGCGGTCCCGTTTGGCAGGGCGCGCTCCGTATCACAACTTTTGAAAATTTGAAAAAAGTAGGTTTTCGGGGTTTTCTAATTAGTTTAATTCTATATACAGAAGTTAATAAATTAATGTAAATAACAGAAATTAAACTAGGTTAGGTGGTCTTCGCATACCAATAAGAAAAACCGAATTCGGATCTCTGTGTTGGGAGATGCGAATCCGTGAACATAGGTAGTTACCGCAGTTTTCTACGATACTCAAAAGTTATCGTTTTTCGGCAACTTGGACATTATTTTCGCCTAGGTTTACGCACTGCTCGGGGTCAACTAACATACAGATATTGAAGGGGGTTAAGTCATGAACTTACCGGTGAAGACGGAGTCGAGTTTGGTCGAGCGGGGGCACGAGAAACAGGGCTGGAACACAGGTACGTCGCTGTTCAATTTCTGCAATTGCGGGGTCGCGGTTGTCGGCGAGGAAACTCCGGCGGATCTAGGCGGCTGGAGGCGGCGGTTCTGGTGTCGAGGATGGGCGGCGCGGCTCAGGGTGGATGGGGGATAGATGATCTAGGGTTAGGGTTTAAGTTTCTAACTGTATGTATATATATAGTTAGAGAAAGGGGGGCCGACTACACGCGCGGGGGGTTGAGCTCGATAGCTGCTGCTGCTGTTTATTTGGTGTGCGGGTAGGGTATCTAGGTGGGTAACGGGTTAGGATCCGTTATGAAATGATTTGATTTTTATTTTTTTATTTTTTATTTTTTCTATTTCAATTTCTTTTTTTTTCTTTTCTTTTTTTTCTATTATTCTCTCTATTAAATTTTATATATATATACATATATGTATATAAAATTCTAGAAATTGATCTTAGAGCATGCAATTAATCTATCAACTGTCCATAGGGTCTCCTACATGGAATAAATTTAGGAAAAATTATATTTGCTCTATAAATCCTCTAAATGCACAATTACCTAAAAATAAAAAATCCAATAAATTTCTATTTATTCTAATCTAGCTAATAATTACTAATATTTAATTAAATAAAAAAAAATAAAAAAATTAGTTATTACTGTTTTTAGAATTAGGGGTTTTACACCTCATAAGACACTCAATATCCTCGAGCTAATCATCAGCATAGACGATGCCCTCCGTCCCCTTGAAGACCCTAGGCTCCAGCTTCTTGAAGTCCTGAATATTGACTAGCCGAAGCTTAGCAACCTGAGGAGCAACCTGCTGCTGGACCGGAACTCCTCTCTCGACTACGGCACGAGCAAGCTGATGAGCACTCTCGATGCCCTGACGTAAAATATTGGTCTGCCTTTGATGTGCCTCAGACTGAGCCCTCTATGCCTCGAGCATCTCACGAAATAGTATAAACATCTGTGTCGCCTCTACTGGCACAGGAGGTAGAGGTGGAAGCCCCTCAGATACAGCTGGCACAGTCCTTTGAGTAGGTGGTGGACCTCCAAAAGTAGCTGACAATCCAATCACGGGAGAAGTGACTGGTGCAGGCCCTCGGGACGTCGCAGACCTCTCAGAAGCTGCTCTCCCTGCTGCGATCTAGTCTTAGGCGGCATCCAGAGACAAAGCGAAAGAAAGAATCAATATGGCACAGGATGTAAGACACTCAACGAAAAGGACAGTTTAAGGATCAAGTATCAATACCAAATGAGAATAGTTGAATGAATAAAAAAAAATTTCCTAGATGTAAATTGAGTAGTCTCAGCCTATAGCCTATATCCTATATCCTAAAACAGGCTTACAGTAATACAACTGAGTCGTCGCACTACCACAATATCGCACAACTTGCAAAGCCTGACCTGCATGGGCCACCACTAGAAACGTGTCACGACCCGCACCCGATGTAGGGATGCAAGTCGGGAACAACGCCCAGCCTACGCTGCAGAATCGGCGGTAGAACGTTGTCTAGATAATCTATCTATCAATATAATGAACCACCAACAATAACAATATAATCAACCACAGATCTAAGATAGAAACGAGCACGAATAGGATAAAGAAAAGAACAGTCACATATAACTCATGAGTCTAAAATAATAACATCAATGAGTCTGAAAGAATACTAACAAATAAGTTGAAGACAAATTCTGTACAAAAGAATACTAAGAAGCTACTAATCTCGGGTCATCAGTCTCAGTTGGGATAAGTCCCTCCTAAGCCAGGGTCTCTGACTCTAAACTCACAACATCTTGAGGTGCATAATGTGTAGGGTACCACTCCTCAGTGTCATCTGGAAAAAATATATCCAGTCAGAAAAGGAGCAGAGTACATCTCTAACAGCAGTTCTAATCAATGATAAAAACTATATAAAAGTATATAGATGTGAATATACAAGATGCAATAATAGATACAAGAGATACAAGATAAGAAAATACTGGAATAAATACAATAATGAATAATATGTCAATGAACAAGAATACTAATGACTAAGTGAGTGAGCACTAGCTTTAACATGTAATAGGCTTGGGAACTTGCACAGGAATAATGGCTTGGTTAGTCATACGTGCGGTGTA